>JARHVA010002903.1:1787500-1962500 GCA_037957365.1 Torreya grandis
GATGATTTATTTATGACATAACATGGAAACCTTAAGAGGAAACTTTTGTTTCTTTTGGTGCATAGGGTTCTCGTCTAGATAAATGATGATGTTATGGACAACTATGTTAGAGTCAATTTCAAGCATGTATTCAGATGAAAAAGTAAAAGTTTCATGATATTTTTCAAAAAAGAGGCTCTAATTGGGACAAACTTCCTTAGAGATAATAATTATTTGAGGAGAGTCAACCATGTCATAATTTATGGAATATAGCTTCATCAGTAGGAAGTGTAGGAAAAGGTTTGTAGTATTCAACATATACTTGAAGGTAAAAAGTTTTATTATCTTTATTTTCAATCTAAAAAAGTATTTATCTTAAGATGGTAGCTTTGGCATATAATGAAAATTTATAGGATGAAGTAGAAGGTGGATAATCTAACTATATAGTTTCAACTTAGATGATATAGTTTGGTACAACAGTATTGAGCTCAACTATATTGGATTAGTTGATAGAGTTAGTAGGAATAAATGAAAAATTGGATATATCATCTTGGTTGATATAGTTGTCTGGAAATTATGATGATAGATAAACTATATCAACACTTGGTAAGTTCTAGGTGATGTATTTGTCTAGTGAGTATTGGATTGTATTGGGTTGGCTAATGAAATCTAGAAGCTAAGTGAAATATTTTATGGTATGAATCTTAATCATATCATCAAAATTATGGTGAATTTTTTGAGTGGTATTAGTTTTAATGAAGTCATAATATTGGGTAAAATAAATAATTTCCTAAATAATTCATGGAGTGTTTACCAATCATGGATTGACAATAGGGACACGACCTTGAGGTTTTGATTCATGAACACTAGAATTATATGATATGTGAACCACATGAACATCTCAATTAAAATCTTGAATTTTAGCAAGGGTTTTTTACTAATGCATTACATTCAAATCTCATGATTAATCTTGGGACATGTTGTAGTCATCAACATAAAATGATGAAATGATACATGCATGAGATTTTGGTTGAAAAATTTTAGTGGAAGTATCTTTAGTGGAGACACCCATGTTACTAAAAGTGCGATGGGATATTAATATAGGATTTTTAAATAATTTGAAAACTCAAAATCATTGCAAGTAAAGTCTCTTCTATATAAGTGGGTTCATTTTCATTACATGGGGGATGACTTTAAATATTATCATCAATAAAAAGAATGGTCATATCTTATGGAATGAGATAAAGAGGAAACCATTATGCTATGTATGAAGTAAATTTAGTAGTATTACACATATTTTTTAACTCATTTGGTTTATCATCATCATAATATGAAATAATAACTAAGAGATTGGGATTTATATTGAAAAAAATAGGTAGAGGTTGACCATTAATATGTGCAACAATGGGGATGTGATACTAGGATTTAGGATTAGTAATATGGATGCCCCAAGGGTTAGTATTTTCTTCATGCTTGTAATGTTTACCATAATGGATTAATTTTATGTATTGACTACTATAATATGTGATATATATCATGTGATAAGTCCATGGATAGTCTATAATGAGGTAATAATAAGATGGAATGTATAAAAACATAAGATTGGTGCATATTTTTTGGGGTGAAATAGTGAGAGAGATATAAATAAAAGCAATATGATTTTAATTATTTTATTCAAATCCATGGAAAGTGAGTTTATTTTTCTTAAGATTATCTTTGGAATAACCAAGTTGTTGGACTAATAAAAGATAACTAACATTGATACCTATCCTTAATCCACCAAGACCTTTCATATTATGGTATTATTTATCAAAATTATAATAAAGAGGGGTGGGTAATTAGCTTGAAAAATAATATCATTATTAATCATGTATCCTTCCAAAAAATCTATGGAGGGTTTCTTAAAGGAAGAGAATTGATAAATGGTTTAAATAGCATGAAATTTTTTAGGTGTAGTAACTTTATAGGTTTGGATGGGAATTTTATATTCAATATATGGGAAAATTCTATGTCTTATCATTTTTTTAGGAGAAAACTGCAAAGATAAGAAGTTTTCATAAGATCCATTAGAGGATTTTTTCAAGACATGGAAATAAATCCACCAAGGAAATTCCATTAGTTTTATAAGTTTGATCAATAATGATACTTAGGTTGATTAATATTAGTGTTTTTAGGAGGAATGATATTAGAATAATTGGAATAACTAGGTTTAGGCTCTAATGGTAGACCAGGCTCATCACTGATTTATAGATTGGAAGATGTAGTAATAATGATAATAATATCCTTAATAAGTTATTCTTTGATAGAAGTCTTCTTAGGATTGGTAATGATATCTTTATGAGTGAGCTTACAATGGTATTTTAAATTTATCACATTCCCATTTTAATAATTATTATATTACTATTCATACTCTACATCAATAACACAAGTGTATTCATTAGAATGTTATATATTGTGATCCAATGGGTTAGAGGATTTGTTATTTTTTTGGTTTATAAATTTTTTATTATAAGTTTTATTTTTTATAATCTTTAATATATTAATTATGGTGTTATATTTTAATAACATCATGATCAAATTTGTCCCTTAGGATAATGGATACACAAGTTTTTAGAGTACATGACATGTCTCAAGAGATTAATCAATATTAGCATGGAACCAACAAAAGTTGTTAAGATTTGTAGATATTTAAATATGATTATATATATCATCTCAATATTGTACACTTTAATAATACCAATCATGTATTTACCCTTAATTTTAGACCTTCTTATTGTAAAAAGGCTCACATTTTCCATGTTTTTATGCCTAATTTATTATCTTAAGGACTAACCAATCACTATGATGACCCAATCAAATATACACTACATAAATATTAAAAAATGATTTATATAATTTAATATTAGTTATAAATCTTCAAAATTATTATACCCTATTAGACACTTGTGTTTTTCATGGGGACACTAGCATCGATGGTAATGTCTAGTTTCATTATCTAGTTATCACACCTCAAGAGTCATCCAAATTTCAATCTTTCAAAACATATGGGTCAGCATATTTTTATTATATAAATATTAAAATGAGATAATTTAAAAAGGTGTGGTATAATGTAATGAAATTAACTATATGTTTCATAATAATGGAATATTTTGAATAATTATGAGAAGAATATTTAGATCCACAACAATTTGACAAAAAAAAATGATAATAATGATTGAGTTAATTTGAGGGAGAAGCCTCCACAACAATGAAATAAAATAATAATATGTAATATGATGATAAAATACTAACCACTACATATTATATATACTCTAACTATCCATGGTTATTCCATTGTATAACCATACTAAGAGAATATAGAAATGCAATAACAAAATATGAAAGGTATGTAAGCTATAATTTGGCCACACATATTCCTAGACAAACTATAGGTTAAGCATGTAACATTACCATCCTCTTCAAAGTAACATTTACCTTAATGTTGAATCAACTTTATATGTTGATATAGGAAAGCTTCATCCTCCCATGTTGCATATTCATGATTTAGACTCTTTCACTTTATCAAATACTATTAAACCTCTCTTGTTCATATCCTTTTTATGTGTGTGTATGAAGGATAACTCAAGTTCCAAAATGACTTTGTATTCTTCATAAAAATTAGGTAACTTGATATGGGTATAAAATATTTTTTCAATGACCTTATTTAGGAAAGATACATGAAATACATGATTTATGCAAGTGGATTGAATTAGATCTAGTTTTTATGTTGCACTGCTAATTTTCTATAGGATCTTATAAGGTCCATAATACTTAGGGTAAATTTTGTTATCCTTTTTTTAATCTAAATATATTTAACTATATGGATACAAGTGCATAAATTCCCAACCACTAATATAAAAATTACTCATACTACAGTGTTTGTTAGTTTGTTGCTTCATTCTTTTCTGTAATATTGTTAAATTCTCCCTTAAACTAGTTAACACTTCATGTTGATGTTGAATGTGTTACTCAATAGATATAACCTTATGTTTCACCTTAAAATATGAAGTGATGGATTTGGGGTGATATCCATAAATTTCTAAAAAGGGAGACTTTTTATAAAAGGTATGGAAGGAATTTTTGTACGACCATCATGATAGTGAAAACTAATGGACCTAATTCATGTTTATATTATGAAAAATAATAGAGATACACTTATAAAAAAATTTATAACCTTTATTTTTACATTATATTTAGGATGATATTATGATCTATGAACCAAAAAACTAATCAAACTTTCAAATAACATAGTCCAAAATTTACCAGTGAAGATAGGATCACAATCATTTATAATGATTTTAGGGGTACCATGTAGGTTTTGAACTATATTGAGAAAAGAAACAACTACTATATTGGATAAAAATGGTGTTTATAAGGAAAAAAATGATCATATTTTTTAATCTTTTCCACACCTATAATGATGACATTTTTAACTTTATATCTCAGTAACCTTGTAATGAAATACATGGGAACTTCCTCTGACTACTAGCTAGGAATAAATAATGGTTGTAGGAGACCTTGTGTCTTTATTATTTCTCCTTTTTTGTGTTGGAAAACCATGAATTCTACCATAAATATATGTCTATCCTCCTTGATTCCACCCCAAAATAAATAATTGTTTATGCAATGACATGTCTTCAAACATCCTACATGCCCCCTATTTGAAGTACAACATGAATGATCTTGTGTTTGAGGAAATAACTCTTATATAGGTACAATCTATATTTATACCATATTTTATTTCCTTTCCACTAATTATTTTTAAAAACACACATAAAACACGAAAAATATTATAAATCAAGACATGTGAATCACTATCATTATCCTATTATGATCTTGCTTCTTCTAACCAATTTTATTTCCAAATGGTCATTATGCATAATAGTTCCCCGATTGATTCATCCTTCATATAAAGTGCATCTACTACCACATTCTATTTTAATTTCTTATAGTCTATTTAAAATTCACATCCAAACATTTTATTCACTAGTTTTTCTGCTCTTTTTATAAAAATATGTTTTCCAAAAAGTATTTTAGACTATCATGATCAATATTTACCTAAAAATATCTACCCATCAGATAAAATAATGATTACTTAAAAACTTAAATAGTAACTATAAACATTTTCTCATAGATTGGATTTATCTCATTTTTTCCCTTGAGTTGATGAATATTTAATGAAATTGGTATGCCTTATTGCATGATTAATAATCCCATACCATATCCTAATGTATCACATTCAATAAAAAAAAATTTGTAAAAATTGGGGGTTGCAAAAAATGTCATGGTGCACATTACCTTTTTCAGTTGATCAAATGCCTTAGTAATAAGTTCAGTCTAATGGAAGGAATATTATTAAAAATGATGTGAATGGAGATGATATTATTCCATAATTTTTTACAAATCTATGATAGTACCATGCTAGCCTAAAAAAATTATAAATGTTCTTAAGGGTATTTGAAACTTTCCACTCCATCATAGGTTTGATATTATTAGGTTAGAATTTGAATCCTTCATGTGAAATAATATGACCCAAGTAACCCATCTCATGTATTCCTAAATCATATTTGGAAGGTTTTTCATAATTATAAATACATGTTCCACACACCTCAAATGTTTTTCTAAAGTTTTATTGTAGATTAGGATGTCATTAAAAAATACCAACACCAACTTCCTTTAAAAATGCTTAAAAATAGTATTCATTAAAATCTAAAATGTATATGCTAAAGTTGTGAGATAAAAAGGTATGACCATAAACTCATAATGGCCTTCATGAGTTCTAAAATTTGTTTTATTGATATATTTATCTTTGATATGAATCTAATGATACTTAGAATGAAGATATAGTTTGTTAAAATAAACATCACAATGTAATTAATCTAATAAATAAACAATGATTGGAGTATGGAACTTATACTTGATGGTGTACTTATTGAGTTATATGTAGTTAGGGAAAATCCTCCAAGTGTCATGTTTATTTCACACCATAGCCATTAGAGAAGAATATTAAATTGGACTATGTTGGGTAATACCTACCTCTAGCATATCATGTATTATTTTTTCAATTTAACTTTTTTGAGCATATGGATACCTATATGGTTTGATGTTTAGTGGTGTGCTATGTGTAATTAGTCTTATGACATAATAATTTTATTTACTAGGTGGTAGGCCTTTTGTAAATTCACCAAAAATTATTAGATGATCATAAAGAATCATTTTTAAATCAAGATGTGTAGACACATGTTGGTTGAACTTCCAAGGAAAATAACTATGTTATAAATCCTTCAACCCCATTTTTAAAAATCTTCATCAGCTAATGTGAACTAACCAATTGGGGACACTTTGTATGTTATCACCATAGTTAAAATTCCCTACCTTTATAATTAAATAATGTGAAAAATTCCTATAAATTCATATTCTATTGTGCCCAAAGTCTTGAGCCATTGTACTCCCAAAACAATGTTAGACCCACCCATGGTAATAGAAAACATAGGAAAATTAAGTAGGTATTACCCAATTTTAATATTGATACTATGGAATTTTATATAATAATTGATAGTGACACCATATATAATCATGACTTAAAAATATGGAGTTGGATAAATAAAACAATTCAAACAAGAGCCAACTTATTATTGATGAAATTATGTATACTTCATGAGTCAATCAACATTGTCATAATTCTATTTGATTAATCCCACCACCTTAATATATATAGGATTCATTATACTTGAAAGGGCATGATAAGAGATATTAGGGTGAGAATATTTAGATTCATCCTGTAGTTCTTCCATACACTCACCTAAGGCATCATCATTTTCATCATCTTCATTAACACATTCAATGTAGAAAAACTTATTTTTGACACATTTATGTAGTTTTCTTCACTTTATGTCACAACAAAAATATAACCCTTTTTAATTCTTATATGTAATTTGATAAAGGTCCTTTTAGGTTGCATAAATGATGATGTTGTGAAATTGCATTCATGACCATGAGTTAAAGCCCTTATTTTGACCAATTTTTTTTCTTCTACATAATGTGTGATTGATACATCTTTTAAAACATATGATGGATTAAACATATGAAACTAAATATGGATTTTATTATTGAGCATCCCCCTAAAAATAGGCCAGTCAAGTTGTTTACATTGATTTCATCCACATGTAAGGATATATTTTTTTATTTTTTAATATAGTACTTAATAGTGCCTATCTATCATAACTTTACTAACTAATTGAAGTAGGTTTTTGAGACATTGTTGTGATAGTTTATTTGTATCTTCTTAGTAAACACCAAGTAGTTAATAGGATCACCCTTATTTTTATATTTATCACACAATAAACTATACCAAATGGAATTCTCAAGTTATAGATAGAGCTATGTAGGGATAACATTTTGTGTACATTTTCTATTTAATTTATCTAAGTGAGTGAATCCTTACCATCAAACTTGTGCCTTTTATTTTTTTCAGCATGTACTTCAAACTGGTATTTTATTTTTTATTTTTATGAGTGGGTAAACATGATCAGAGTGGTGGAGGATTATTTTGAAAAATATGATCCATAATAGATATCAACTAAGCACTCATAATTGATAATTGATCCTTTAGATAATCTATTTCCACTTTTACTAATCAAGATCATCCATCCTCAACATGTGTTGTATATCCATTTAAATTTGATTAACCATCTTAGAAACTGATGTATTTGAAGTTATGGACTCCATGTCATCCTTATGAGGATATTTTGGAGTGTCTTGACCTTTCCTACATCTACAAGTGTTAAAAACATCCATGTAAAAACTTATGATGGAGGTTTTTAGGCCTAAAAAAGTGTACCATTAGATTATACCATTATAATTATATCATTGAGATGAATCCAATGACTAATAATTTACAAAAGGGTAAGGAAAAATATATAACTTTTAGTAGTCTTTTAAAAATACTATAATTATGGAGAAATTAAATTATTCTTGGATCACAAGTTATGATTTTATTATCCTTCAACACTTTAGATCACTGTAACACTAGATCCCAAAAAATAACATTGAATAAACTAGTCCAAATTGATGATCTGATACCAATTATAATGAAATTACTTAGATGTTTTTTAATAATGTAATATATCAAATAATTAAGATTAGAATAATTAGATCTAAAAAAATAATTGACAAAATATTACAATACTTGATAATAATGACCGATTCACTTTAATGGGGAAACCTACGTAAATTGTAATAAGAGTATAATTCCAAACATGATGATAAAATATTAACCACTACCTGCTATATATACTCTAATTATCAATGGTTATTCCATAGGATGAATATAATAAGAGCATAGATAAATTCAATAAGATAATATGAAAGGTATGTAAGTCATAGGTCAACCACACATATCCCTAGACACACTATATATTAAGGGAAATAACATATAAATAAAAATTAGAGCCTACTCATTATTCATATATCAAATACCAATAAATCACCTAATAAAAATCATTTAATAAATTTCACAATTGATTTTATATTACCTTATTCTTACCTATTTCTATATTAGACATAAGAAAAGTCATATTATAGGTCTAAATCATTCAAAGAACAACCCATGATAAATATTTGTCAAGTTTCAATCTAGATCATTGCATGCCCTTACATAAAGAATATTCCACCCTTGTACACACACAATCCCACACTCTAGTGAGAAATACATATGTCTAAGGCATAATATATTAGCTATGTAGGTAGCACTCAGTGATAAAGGGTCCTTGAGGTCAACTCAATTTTGTGAATCTACTAACCCATTTTCTGCTAGGTGACATAATCTAAGGTGAAGAATTAGGATTTGAGATATACATATTCATTTATATCCTTTATGTGTGTTATGGTTTCCTATCACCTTTATATATATATATATAAAGGTGATAGGAAACCATAACAAGTCTAGGTGGTTGCTATTAATACAATGAATATCCCATATAGGACAAAAGGATTGAGCCATGGATATAAATGATAAATAAACCATCAACATATTATCTCTTTTTTTTGTTTTAATTATCAAAAGATCAATCAACATTGTACTTTCCATATTTGGTAATTTTATAGATTCAACATATTATGTTATCTAAATTAATTTAATTGGCCTAATTTAAAATATTTTCATTCATTAATTTGGATAGGATATTCTACAACTTTTACCCTATAACCACATTAAAAGTCTTAAAAAATATCATAGCAAGGTGGCAGAGAGGCATGTGTTAAACAAGATCATAACACGGATATTCTAAAACTTCTTCATTTACTTTATATTGACTTTTTTTGTTGGGGAATTGTTTATCTAATTTAGATGGTCCTTTTTTGGTTTGTGTAGACTTAGTTTGAGGATTATGAATTATTATCACATTAATTATAGTTTGTAAATATTCATTTAAAGGATGTTGAGAAGGTTAAAATTGATCAATAAGGATTTTTTTTCTTGATCAAAATCCTCTTCTAAGGTTTTTAAAATAGATATCCCAACCTTGTATTGAATAGGGAATTTAAGAGTATTAAAAATAGTTTTAAAAGTCTATCATCACTCATGGTATGCCCTGATTTGTGAGCTAAAGAATTCTATCATTTGATGAAAGTGTGAGTATGTTTTTTAGGAAGTTTATTAACATTGATGAAATGACTAAGGTTATTTTTAAAAATATCATTATGTTTGAGTTCCTTAGCTAGATCATTACCTAAATCCTCTAGCTATGTGATTGAATGCCAAGAAGTTGATTTTAACATTCTAATTCATACATAGTAAAGGTTTTACCTATAATTATAGTAGTATAAATAGTTTTGGTTTAAACTCATTCCTTGTAGATATTTACAAATATTTTAATTAAGGTAGAATGATCTTTAGTCCCATCATATGTGATAGTTGGAGATATATTTCCAATGTCTATGAACACAATCAAGGGAGACAAAGGTTCATTTTTAATATGTTGAAGAATTTTTTTATTAATAAGAGGTTGAGTGATAATATTCCTATTGGCATCTCTTAGAGGAGAAGGAAAAAAAAATTATTTGATTGAGTCATGATGGCTTGAGGCTGACTAATTATTTATAAATTATGGTTTTACACTTGGAGAATTTGAGAGATACTATGAGAACGCATAAGGTTCATTTTTTGAACCATATGTGTAAGGAATTAAGTTAAATCTAAATGTAGGTTTTGATTATAATTACGAAGAGGATTTACAAAATTAGATGTGGGAAGATGATTCCCAATGTTGGTTTCCCCAACCATCATATAATATGAAGGAATATTATTAAGACCACCACTCTTGTTTGGTGGGTAAAAGGTGTTATCATCAAGATAATTAATAAATTAGGAATCATCTAGATCTTAAGAATAATTAATTTCAACCATATTACATGAAATAGATCTAGAGTGCTTTTGGGAGAGATTTCACCATGAAGAGTTGTCTTTAATGATGGAAAAGTATGAAGAAAATAAAATCTCATGTATAATATAAATAGGTTGAGTGTGTAAATAAATATATTAAGAGGTGAAATCATGATGATAAGTAGTCTCTAAATTTGATGGTAGATAATAATTAATAATATAGAATAAATGGTACCAATCAGGCTGATGAAGTTAGTTTATGAATTTATAAAAATAGCTATATCAATCAAGCTAATGTAGTTTTGGGAGAAAATGTAGCATTGATGGTAGCTGGTAAAAATTAAATGTATCAGGTTGTCTAATTTAGTATGTTTTAAACTAGGTAAATCATATTGTATCAAGTTGATCAATGCAATTAACAAGGTAAGATGGAATTATATTTGGATGACCAATATAATTTGATAAAATGTTTTAAGCTAATCCTCTATCAGGTTCATCAATAAATTTAAGGAGACAAACACATGGAACTATATTAGGTTGACTAATTTAGTTTAAACATACATATAAATATATCAGAATAATTGATGTAGTTATAACATACAACACAAAACTATATCAGGCTAGTTGATGCATTCTATAATTCATCAAGAAAATCAAGCATCAAATTGCATCTATTTTTTTTTGAAAATACGGAGATATAATAAAAGGATTTGAATGATAGTATGGAATCTAGAATATACTTCCTCATTCATAGATAAGTGTCATCCTAATGTTTTAGAACTCTAACTACAAAGGATAAACCATGCCTATATCCCACTAACCACACTAATAAGGGTACATCAAGAGTAACTTCCATGGGTGATATGTTCCTCTTAGGTGTGCTGATAGGGTCTAAATATTGGGATAATGTCCCTCACTTTATGGTGTCAATAAAATATGTCATCTACTTAGCCAAAAATGATAGATATATATGTACTTTTAAAATTATTGGACCATAGTTTGTCAATAAAACCAAACAAAGATTAAATTAAGTTTGAAAATCATTGTCAAAAACCAATTTTTAAGAATCAACAAATTTAAATAAATAAGTAGAAAATGGTATTAAACTAGTAGATATAATTATAAATTAAATGTGTTTAAATTAAATACATAGAATTATATCAGGATAGATGATACAACTAAAAACATAAAAAAAACTACATTAGACTAGATGATATATTTTGTGAAAACATATAATAGACTCGGGCTCACCAATGTTTTTAGAATCAAGAAATAAACTTTATCAGGCTAGCTAAAGTAGTTTCTAGGATAGAAAAAACTATATTAGGCTAGCTAACATAGTTGGTTCAAGGTATGAATTTTGGAATAATTTTCACATTAGGTTCACCATAATATATGCATGTGATAAGATTAACCTTTAACTATCCTATTTTAATAGACTTAGACTCAAAGAATGATGATAAAATAGACCATGTGATACTTGATTTATGTAATGACAAATGAAATCCATAGATCTAGAAAATAGTTACCTACTATGCAAGCAACAAGAGGAAAGGTTTGAAATCCTAATCCTATGACACAATGGAGTAACTCTCATTATACCTCTTTAAAAAGTAAATAACTACAAGTAAGCAATGTAAGTAATTATTCAAGTAAACTGAACTAAACTAAGGGGAAAGGGGTTTATAATGATAGTAATTGTTAAGGTGCCATGGTCAATCAAATGGGGGTTTAGGTAACTTAAAATTGAATATGTAAGGTATAATAAATTATATAGCCACACTATTATTAGGTGTAAAGAGAACCTAGACAAGAATACATGCACATTCACTCACTAAGAAAATAAAAAACATACATACATATAAATATGTATAAATTGTATGATATCTATCTACACACACACACACGTGCACGCGCACACACACACACACACACACACACACACACACACACACACACACACACACACACACACACACACACACACACACACACACACACACACACACACACACACACACACACACACACACACACACACACACACACACACACACAAAAAAAAAAAAAAAGGATAGGTTTAGAAATACTTACCTTACAATAGACCCATAGAGAATAAATATTCCCCTTGAATCAAGTGGAGATTTTCAAGTTATGTTGTGGGATGAAGACTTAAAATGTAAGAAGAGGGTCTATATATCCTTAGTTTTGGACTCCATCGACCACTTACTTGGTTCAAATAATCCTATTGAGATTCAAATACTACTAGAATACAATATTATTTAGGACAAGGTTCTAAACTAAAAACTCATTAAAATATGACTTAGGACCGAAAAAGTGAAAACATATTGAATAAATTGTATATGATATGATATGAATGAAATATAAACCCTATATATAATGATTCAATACTGAAAATCAATCCTAAAATATAAAAAAATGGTATCAATGTGCTCAATATAGTTGAAAGATATTGGCTAACATAGAATGGTATTGACTAGGATGATATAATAAAAATGTCAGAAGTTAGGCTTAGAACTACATTTAGCTAGGAAATACAAAATAAGAATGGAAAAGGCACTAAAAAAATGGTATCAACCTAGATGATTTTTTATGATATAATCAAAACTAGAATGACTAAATATGATAATATGGAAGGAAGTAAATGGAAAGACAATTTGAATAATCTAGACTAATGATATGATTGATTCAATCATGATATATTAAAAACAACTTTCACAAAGCACCACAAGCCTACCCACCCATTTTTTGATGCACCATTTAAAGCATGCACTTAGAGAGAAAGATGTAATAAAAATCACCACAAGTTAAAGCGTTAGTAAATGTTTAAAGTGAAAAATATTGTGTATATAAATAATGAGTATATTATATTAAATTTAAGGGATTACCATATAGGTGTTTTAGGTGTAATCTTCTAGGGAATAAAATTGTTGAGTTCTCAAATTTAAGTTCATCAGGTATATATATATATATATATATATATGTTCATCAAGATAAATAAGGTTTATTTTATGTCAAGGATGAGTGATAAAATATATATCGATGTGTTTCTCACAAACTAAACTATGCACTCAACTTATTGAGGTCTCATCGAGATAGCTAATATAAAGGATGGATGATGGGTGGAAATAAGGATTGGGTTGATAATTTGGATTAACGAGATTTGAAATTTTGAGTGGTAAGGGATGATCATGATATAACCTAAAGCATTATTCTACCTTACTTTTCTTGTTAATAACATGCAACTAAGTGGAAATATAACTTCAAGGTCCCTCAATATTGGTGGTGATGAGGAGGTGAAGATCCTGATTGATACTAGGAATAGTAAAATGATAATGGTTTGGTTGAATAATTCAATGAAATGAGGTAAAATATATTATTTTTCAATGTCATACACAAATTTGAATGATATATGATTATTTTATGCCCAAGGAGAAGAATGGGGATTGAGATGAGAACCTAGGCTTAAACTACATTATATTGATGACCTTAGTTTTGTGAGAGAATGATGACAGGTAGGTCAGGTATCTTCTCTTGATACTCTATTTCACTAATATAATTTAAAATTAGATGAATGATATGTGTGGAATGGAAAATTTCAATTCTAAGCTCAAAACTAATATTTTATTAGGTATTGATAGTAGGACTTGGGGCTCTAACTCTAGGGAAAAAAACTTACTCTATGAAGGTATAAATGCTCAAGGAATGCCATCCAATAGGATAAAAAATGAAATGTGTAAGTTTAATATATTTTTTCAAATTGATAACTGGTAAGGACTTTTTGTTTTTTATAAGAATCAATGTTTTTGAATACTTATGCCTGTTGGTACAAGGCTTTAGTTGTTTTATTTTTGGTTTTGCAATGCTTTGATTGAAAATAATGTTAAATACTTGTTGAAAAAAATGAATGAAAATTAATAACAATGAATAGTTGTATTAACAAAATATTTATTTTTTTTGTATTTTTCAATTCACTTTTCAATGCATGCAAAACTAGAAAGAAACATCTAGGCTAATAATGCAAGTGTTGATTTCTAGCTTTTATAGGTGAAAATAAAATGAAATTGTTTTTATATTTTTAACTTATATATGAATTAATATATTATGAAAACTAAGATTTTATAACATTAAATAAAATACACAATCATATCTATATCCTAAGAAGCAATAATTTTAAGTATCTAAATATTCTCTTACATACATAAGCTAGAATTAGTTTTTAGTGTTACTAGATGAATGCACACTAAGATTGAATGATTTATATAAAATTAAAGTGAATATATAACTAATAATTTTATTATTTAATAATATAAAATATCAATTTTAATTTATTCAAATAATGAAAATCAATATCAAGATAATACCTTTTACTCTTTTAGGCTTGGCTAGAGTTTTCTACTTACTAGTGTGTTTGTTTGTGCACGAACAAGATCTTGAATTAAACTAAAAAATAATTTTTTTTAAAGATAAAAATATATATTTTATATTATCCAATTATGGTTTTAATTTAAATATATGTGATTTTAAATTATCTATTGTATGGATACAAATATCAAGGAAATTAACTAATGTTTTTGGTGTAAAGAGGGGAAGAGAGAAGAATTCCTTTTCCTATATATTTTAATTCTAAAAATAAATATATAATATAATTAAATTAATTAAATTAAAATTATTTAATTTAATATACAAATAAATAAAATTTAAATTATAAACCCCAAAACTGATCAAGATTTAGACCAATTGGAGCAAGAGATGTTTTGTAATATGGTCCTTAGCATGTTAGTTCCTCCACTAAAAAAATGATTGTAAGAAATATATGATGAAGGATAATAATAAAATAATATTATAAATGGAATAATATGAGAGGAATAAAACTCCAAAATAATAACATTTAAGTATGGCTGGCTAGTGTAATGACTGAAATATCTAGTTACAAATTTAATGACTTTCCTTGCTTGAAACTATGTAGTCTAACACAAAAATGACTAAAGGTAAAGATAAAAATAAATGTTAATTAGTTTGTGGATATATCAAGTTTCAATAATTAAATCTCAAATTAAAAATTTTGTATATAAACTTCATCTAAGATAAATATACTTCTAAAAGAAGCATGGATCTTGTAAGGGGGAGTTTTAACTTTTTATTAACTAAACATTGAACTTATGAAGGATGGGGAGTGATTAAAATAAGAGTGGGAGTGAGATAGGTATTAATTATTTATAATAAAGTTATAAAAGGAAATAAATGTGAATAAAAACATGTAAATTCATGAAAAAATCAAGTTATGGAGGCTAAATTTGGAACACAGACTAAAGGTGATAGATCACCACTATTAGATGGGGTGATTACATAACTAATAGCCTACACGATAAAACCACCCTATAAGATTATAAAATACCCTATAAGACGACAAAACCAACCTATAGTCATATGAAATGACCATGTCAATGAAGGTTACTTCACATTGGTGTTTTAAATTACTAATGCTATTTTGTCACCTTAGGGTTGGTTATATAATGGACCATGGTAGTTGTGTTACCTAGAGGGGAAATATCATGCACCATGGAGGGTTCTTAAAATAGGATGATAGAGGATTTAAAAGTGAATAAAAATAGGGTTTGAGAGGCTCAAAGGAGAGATATGGTGGGAAAATGACTAGAATGTTAGAATAACCCACATTGAGCATAAATTAAGATATCAGTGCATCATCATTGAACATCATATTTAAAATATCACACTATGAAAATTTTGGGTGCATATAAAATCTAGGGTAGGAATAAGGTCCAAAAATAATGTGGTACTTTTGTAGTGGATGGTTGGATATATACACTTTCAAACTGATTATAAGTTAGTTAGGAGAATTAAAAAATAATATATGCAGATGGATCAAAATCCTTTATAGGTCTGAATACCAATTCTAATTTTTTATTTCTCTCTTTTATAAGATTTAAATAATTGGTATGATGTATTCCCTCAAGATCATACTTTTTATAAAAACATTTGGGTTAAGTAATTAATCACTATGGTCTCTGCAAAAGGAAAGTCTTTTTTGAATATTAGTTTCACCATTGACCATAAAAAGTAGAGCTATGTCAACAAAAAAATTTAAATAATTATTTGGTAGGGATAATCTTATTTTATCTATTGGGATAAGTGGAAAATCCAATTATGTAAGTAGCCATCCTTAGGTTAGATATTTTATGCCTAAAAATTCAAAATCAATTGATTTTAGCACTAGTGATAGTAGGATGGTAAAATCATTACAGGGGAGAACAATTTGGAACTTTGGATTGTTTATTAGGTAGAAATGAGAATTTGGCAAACCTATATATTTATAGATTATATAATAAGGAGAGTGAATGTGGATTTTTCAAATAGGATAAAGGTTCACTGGGGACTTCAAGCTTGAGACTATAAGAGGGGATTTTGGAAGCCTTAATTTTAAATCAAAAAAAAATTAAGGTTAGCCAACTTTTAGAGAATAACTTAGAGGAAACCTACTCTCACTTGAGTGATAATCTAGCTTCTTTGGAGTTTCAATCCCTTATTATGACTGAGATCTAGTTATCTAAAGGAAATTGTGGAACCCAAATACATAGAAGAAGTAAAATAGAAGTGGAAATATTATATATGGATGTGATGAATGTGATTTATGGGGGATCCCAATAGAATATGGAATCCATTATCTATTGAAGATGGAGGAGAGTGATAATATCTCACCATTGACAAAGGAACAATTGATGGTGGCCTTTATTCCTAGTAATTATCTTGGAAATATGAATGTTTGTATAAATTAAAACTCTCCTCATTTCCCCCACTTTAAGGGTTTGAAATAGTTGTTATAGTGTTTCTTCATGGTTCCCTTCTATGGTAGTGTGTTGGTTTATTGATCCAAGCCTTTATGTCTCTTATAATCAATCACTTGTTTGGTTTCTCCTATTTTATTTTTATCAAAAAATGGACTCATCCAACCCTTTTTAATATATATATATATATATATATATATATATATATATATATATATAATATACTATAATATAATAATATATTATATACTATTAAATTATATAGCATAATATAATATACAATATATTTATTAAAATTAATATATAATAATATTAAACATTATTAAACTTTGCCAAGCCACCAATTTGGGCTAAGAGTTTAAACTTTGTTAAAATATATACTAGTGATAGATTGAATCTAACTCTCAATGGTAAAGTAAATCCCTACATGTTTATTATTTATATGTTTGTGATATGAGGATAAAGGGTTAGAAATTAACTGGACAACTATGATAGTAATAATAAATATCTCACCATGTAGCACATTATTTTTAAAAGTGGACTAGGAAATAACATGGAAAAAAAATAAAGGGTTTGACATTGTGTTCTCTACAGAAAAGTCTTGAAATGTTAGGAAATATATTATTAAATGCATCAATTTCAATGTATCTAAGGATATAATTCATAATGATATGGACATGTCTCTTAAGTGGGAAAAACTATACAATAATAAGGGGATGAAAGAGGAAGCTATCAAAGCCTTTCTTAGAAGGAATTAAAACTTGAGTAAGCTCCAAGAAAGATACTCTAAACATGATCTTATGAATCCATAGGATAAAGTGTCACTCCATATTATAAAGTATATTACAATTGACATAATGTTGAAATGTGTCTTCTCCTACCACTTCACGCTCCTCAACCATTTTGGACACATGATTAAGGTCAATATTACTTTATTCCTTCTTTTGTCCCTTTAGAATTTTATTTTAGATACCCAAATTGGTAATTTTGATTTTCTCTTAAATTAAGTCATTATAATCCTCTTTTAAAAATCTAATTCTAAATTTAATAAGACTATTCCTATTCCAAAAAAAACTCTTGTGGATTTAGTTCCTTCCAATGTTGGTCACTCTAGCCAGGTCATGTTAGCTTCAAGAAAATATCTCCATATCCCTAAGTTTATTGTTATTAGGGTTACTATAGCTAAAAATAAGTCTTTATATAGGGAGTTATATATTTATATTAAAAATCAACCCAATTTTTATATTATTTTTATTAAAATTGATACAAATATCCCTATCCAACCTTACCATAATAAGATATTTGACATCTTGATAAATAAGCTTGTCCATGGTAATCTAAGCTCTTGGCTACTAGATAGTCAAAATTCTTAAAAGGAGAAGATTTTTCATTATCATTCCATACACCATTATATCTCATAGCATCAGTAAGTGTCAAATATGTTCAAATAAGACTCTAGAAAAATTATAGTCCAAGGTTAATTATCCAACATAGTATTCTCAAGTAGTTCATGACTAAAAATGGGAGAATGAGAATGATGATTGATCTTATTAACCAATAAATAAATGGATACCAACTCCATCTATAGGTTATATTTCCATTTTATAAATGTATTTTCTCCACTGCTAGTAGTCTCTTATGAACTAAGATAAGAGAAGAAATATTTGAAAGAGAAGATGTCTAGAATGAAGGGAAATTAAACATCTCTCATCAATACTTAAATAAAAATTATTTTATAAGGTTCTGATTAAAAACTATCAACAAGTATTCTCACCCTTAAGTATGGTATAAATAAGAGAAGAGGAATTCCAATACAAGGAGGACCTAGTACAAAAACTATAATTTTGAGGAAAGGAAAAGAAGTTAAAGCCAATACTATTGATCTGGAAGTGGTTTAATATCATATAAAAAAATTTATGGTATAATGGGATCCTATTTGAGCTTTAAAAAATATCTATCATATCAAACTTCCTCATAATCTATCTTCATTATCATTTTACTATAATGTGTTTGTTTGATTCTATTATCCAATTTTAACCTTCTCTTTGTATGGGTTTTTTAGTTCATAACTCTACTTTGATCAAGAAATTATCTTGGTTTTTATTATTTTATTTATATCTCTATTTTATTTAATGGTTTGATCCCTTTAAAAACCCCACTTTTACCCAATAATTAAAATATAGTAAATATCATATAATATAAAATAGAATTATATTATATAATTAATATTCTTATATTAGTATGTATGTATTTACTGCACACATGCGCACACACACACACACACACTATATATATTCATATCTATATATACATATATACATATATATATATATATACATACATACATATATATATATATATATATATATGTATGTGTGTGTGTGTGTGTGTGTGTGTGTGTGTGTGTGTGTGTGTGTGTGTGTGTGTGTGTGTGTGTGTGTGTGTGTGTGTGTGTGTGTGTGTGTGTGTGTGTGTGTGTGTGTGTGTGTGTGTGTGTGTGTGTGCAGTAAATACATACATACTAATATAAGAATATTAATTATATAATATAATTCTATTTTATATTATATGATATTTACTATATTTTAATTATTGGGTAAAAGTTACCCAATAATTAAAATATAGTAAATATCATATAATATAAAATAGAATTATATTATATAATTAATATTCTTATATTAGTATGTATGTATTTACTGCACACACACACACACACACACACACACACACACACACACACACACACACACACACATATATATATATATATATATCTATGTATGTATGTATATATATATATATATATATATATATATATATATATATATATATGTATATATGTATATATAGATATGAATATATATATATATATATATATATTTATATACATATATATATATATACATATACATATACACACACACACACACATATATATATATATATATGTATATATATATATATATGTATATATATATATATGTATATACATATATATATATATATATATACATATATATATATATATATACATATATATATATATATATATACATATATATACATATATATATATATATATATATATATATATATATATACATACATATAATTGTTAAAGGAGAATTTTTTGAAATGGACTCAAATCTTTTACAATGAAACAATAAACAAGTACCTCACAAATAGATAACACATTAAGGTCTAAAAACTAAGGATAGAAAGATAAGGAAAAAATAATTACACAACAACTAAAAAGTTATAGAATGACAATCTAATAACTAAAAAAACAAGATTGATTAAATAAAATAGAACATTTAGCATCTTTCCCCCCAAGGGATCTATTCCACATGAATAACACATTATTCAAATATTTTTCCATGAGTTCAATACCATAAAAATATGATTCAACTTATCTATCCTTCATCGATCCCTTTGTCTTCTTACTTGTGTTATTAGTACCATCATTTCCCTACCTTCTCTTGATGAGTTGCATAATTTCATCCATGTTGGGTAGAAAATTTGGTATGTTCACTTTACTAAAGCTCATTATTAAATCCAAAATGTTATTGATGATATTATTTTACTTATCCAAAATAATTACCTTCTCCTCCAACCTACTTATCTAGATTAACATGTCTTATGTCTTATTACTGCTCATAACATCTCTCTCTCAAATCTGATTTTTTTATGGATTGTTTTAATATATTATGATATTTAAGGAACCTTCTTAGGAAGGCCCTATGAAAATACAATCCCTTGATCATTTCCATTATTATTATTTTACCCTTGAGTTACTCATGAATATCATAAAAATCCTCACCTATCTTCCTTTTTCCATTCAAAAAATTTCCTTGACCTTAATTGAGGATTCAAAACCATGGTTTTTTTAAAGTTTCAAAATTTCCACTATTTCAATAATTTTATCACTCAAGGATTCCATATTTAATTATTTAAATCCTATATTATGTTCTTTTGTTTTTTACTTTTTTTTTTAGTGTTGATTTAAGCCTCTCTATAAGTTTGGTAAATCTACCATAACTTCTAGTGTCCTTTTTCTAATAGAATTTACCAAATTTTGGGTCTTTTCCCCACCAGGCATATGAGTCAGGCCTAAATCAGTAGATCAAAAATACTTGTATAATAATAAAATATAATATATATGAAAATTTAAATTATTCTTTCCCTTAATATTAAATTTTCTAATGAATAAAGAATGCAAAATGGAATACTAACCAGATTATGGTGCATGAAGTAATTATGGAAATCAAAATGAAAAGAGAGGACAAATTTATACCTCCCCTATATCATAATGAAGTTAATCACAAGATATACTGAGAGGGGGGGAGAATCAGTATATCATATATCTTATAAAACTTTCCCTTATTCAAATTCCACCTAATCAAACATTCAAGATATGTAATAAAACTAAAACAATAAACACCACACAAGATAGAGAGAGACACCAGATATAATGTGTAAACCCAATGTGGGAAAAACCATAGAGAACAGTCTCAAGTATATGAATGAATACCAACCCAAATAATATTCTCAAGCACCAACTTGCAGGAGCACTAACCCCTTTACTGAGCACCAACACAACAACTATTCATGAGCACCAACCCCTTTGCTGAGCACCAACCCAACAACAATTCATGATCGCGAACCCATAGGAGCACTAACCCCTTTACTGAGCACCAAACCATAAATAATTCATGAGCACCAACCCATAGGACCACCAACCCCTTTGTGTATACCACACAACTATCTCTCAATATTACTATATCTATAAATGATAGTTCATTACAACATCTCCTTCCTCTCTCTCATCTTTGCTCTCCTAAGCTAGATATAACAAATACAAATCATATTCATCTGTCACAAATGCTCTTCTAAGATAGATATTAAAATATCAAATTGACCTTTATCTCCCATATTACAAATGGCTTCTCAAGCCTTTATTTATAGCTTTCCAAATGACCTTTGGCCTTCCCCCTTTTTGACTCTTCAATCCTCAGGGAAAATGGTGCCAAACTTGTATGACCTTCATATCCTTACCTTTGAAAAGTCATGTGATGAACCTTCATGAGAAAAAACATCCTTCCCTCTTTTGTCCTTATCTTGGTGACTTTTCATATTCCTCAAAGTGTCCCTTCATGAGAAATTGTGCCCTTCCTCTTTTTTCTTCACTTGGTGACTCTTGAAATTCCCCAAGATGACTCTTTATGGGAAAATGCATCCCATCCTTCTTTTTTCTTTACCTTGTGGCTCTTTTACTTCTCCATGGGTCCTTCTTTTGTCTCATATTCAACCAAAAATATATTCATTGATATTAAATAAATATTAACACACATTCGCCCAGATATATCCATTACAAACATAATTAAATGCAATGGGCAATTTATCACCAGTAATGCTAGACCTTTGACATCAATGACAATATTTCTAACAATCTCCCCCTTTGTAATTGATGGCAACCTCAATCCTGAAACTACCATAACGTGTCACCTCCGTATCATGTCATCTAAAAACATATAGTAACTCCCCCTTACTATAGTAACTTGTATTTGTTATTTATACCTATTTATACACCTGTACCTATACCTATTATTCTCCCCCTTTGACATTAATGGAAAAGGGCCTACCTAGATCTAACACTTAGCTCCCCCTCAGCTGATGGTGAACATAATGACAAGAAGTAATAGAAATTACTCCCAACTCCTCTCGCAGATCTTTGAATGTGTCCTTTGATCATGCATTTGAGAAGATACCTGACAATACATACACATTGTTCCCTATCCTTTGAGCATATGAGTGAGGCATATTAGTATGTATGTATTTACTACTCACACACACACACACACAAACACATACATACATACATACATACATATATATATATATATATATATATATATATATATATAATTGTTAAAGGAGAATTTTTTGAAATAGACTCAAACCTTTTAGAATGAAACAATAAAAAAGTACCTCACAAATAGATAACACATTAATGTCTAAAAACTAAGGATAGAAAGATAAGGAAAAAATAATTACACAACAACTAAAAAGTTATAGAATGACCATCCAATAACTAAAAAAATAAGATTGATTAAATAAAATAGAACATTTAGCATCTTGCCCCCCAAAGGATATATTCCACATGAATAACACATTATTTAAATATTTTTCCATGAGTTCAATACCATAAAAATATGATTCACCTTATCTATCCTTCATCAATCCCTTTGTCTTCTTACTTGTGTTATTAGTACCATCATTTCCCTACCTTCTCTTGATGAGTTGCATAATTTTATCCATGCTAGGTAGAAAATTTGGTATGTTCACTTTACTAAAGATCATTAGTAAATCCAAAATGTTATTGATGATATTATTTTACTTATCCAAAATAATTACCTTCTCCTCTAACCCACTTATCTAAATTAACAAGTCTTATGTCTTATTACTGCTCATAACACCTCTCTCTCAAATCTGATTTTTGATGGAATGTTTTAATATATTATGATATTTAAGGAGCCTTCTTAGGAAGGCCCTATGAAAATCTAATCCCTTGATAATTTCCATAATTATTATTTTACCCTTGAGTTACTCAGTAATATCATAAAAATCCTCACCTATCTTCCTTTTTCCATTGAAAAAATTTCCTTGACCTTAATTGAGGATTCAGAACCATGGGTTTTTTAAAGTTTGAAAATTTCCACTATTTCAATAATTTTATCACTCAAGGATTCCATATTTCATTTTTTAAATCTTATATTTTGTTCTTTTGTTTGTTACTTATTTTTTCAGTGTTGATTCAAGCCTCTCTATAAGTTTGGTAAATCTACCATAACTTCTAGTGTCCTTTTTATAATAGAATTTACCAAATTTTGGGTCTTTTTCCCACCAGGCATATGAGTCAGGCCTAAATCAGTAGATCAAAAATACTTGTGTAATAATAAAATATAATATATGTGAAAATTTAAATTATTATTTCCCTTAATATTAAATTTTCTAATGAATAAAGAATGCAAAATGGAATACTAACCAGATTATGGTGCATGAAGTAATTATGGAAATCAAAATGAAAAGAGAGGAAAATTTTATACCTCCCCTTTATCATAATAATGTTAAGCACAAGATATACTAAGAGGAGGGGTGGAGTGAATCAGTATATCATATATCTTATAAAACTTTCCCTTATTCAAATTCCACTTAATCAAACATTCTAGATATGTAATAAAACTGAAACAATAAACACCACACAAGATAGAGAGAGACACTAGATATAATGTGGAAACCCAATGTGGGAAAAACCATAGAGAACATTATCAAGTATATGAATGAGCACCAACCCAGATAATATTCTCAAGCACCAACTTGCAGGAGCACCAACCCCTTTACTGAGCACCAACACAACAACTATTCATGAGCACCAACCCATAAGAGCACCAACCCCTTTCCTGAGCACCAACCCATAGGAGCACTAACCCCTTTGCTGAGCACCAACCCATCAACAATTCATGAGCACCAACCCAAAGGAGCACCAACCCATTTGTGTATACCACAAAACTATCTCTCCATATTGCTATCTCAACAAATGATAGTTCATTACAACATCTCTTTCCTCTCTCTCACCTTTGCTCTTCTAAGATAGATATAACAAATACAAATCATGTCAAAAATTCTCTTCTAAGATAGATATTACAATATCAAATCGATGTTTATCTCTTATATTAAAAATGGCTTCTCAAGCCTTTATTTATAGCTTTCCAAATGACCTTTGGCCTTCCCCCTTTGTGACCCTTCAATCCTCATGGAAAATGGTGCCAAACTTGTATGAACTTCATATCCTTGCCTTTGAAAAGTCATGTGATGACCCTTCATGAGAAAAAAACATCCTTCCCTCCTTTGTCCTTATCTTGGTGACTTTTCATATTCCTCAAAGTGTCCCTTCATGAGAAATTGTGCCCTTCCTCTTTTTTCTTCACTTGGTGACTCTTGGAATTCCCCAAGGTGACTCTTCATGGGAAAATGCATCCCATCCTTCTTTTGTCTTTACCTTGTGGCTCTTTGACTTCTCCATGGGTCCTTTTGTTGTCTCATATGCAACAAAAAATATATTCATTAATATTAAATAAATATTAACACACATTAGCCAATATATATCCATTACAAACATAATTAAATGCAATGGGGCCTTTATCACGAATAATGCTAGACCTTTGACATCAATGACAATATTTATAAAAATCTACCCCTTTGTCACTGATGGCAACCTCAATTCTAAAACTACCATAACCTATCACCTGCATATCCTATCATCTGAAAACATACAGTAACTCCCCCTTATTATAATAACTTGTATTTGTTATTTATACCTATTTCTACACCTGTACCTATACCTATTATTCTCCCCCTTTGACATCAATGGAAATGGGCCTACCTAGATCTAACAGTTAGCTCCCCCTCAACTGATGGTGAACATAAATGGAAAGAAGTAATAGAAATTACTCTCAACTCCTCATGAAGATCTTTAAATGTGTCCTTTGATCATGCATTTGATAAGATATCTGACAATACACACACATTGTTCCCTGTCCTTTGAGCATTTAAAATCAAATCATTTGAATCTTTTCTTCAAATCTCACAACCTTCAGCATGAAACTTTAATGTGTATCCTTGATCACATATTTGAATAACACTTAATAGATTATGCTTAAGACCTTTTACATATAAAACATTTTTAGTCTTAGTTTTACCATAAACCAAACTCAAAGTACCTTTTCCAACTATCTTGGCAGTGGTTTTATCTCTGAATCTCATTGTACCACCATTAATCTTATTTATAGTTATGAAATTATACTTTTATCTCATGTCATATGCCTCAAACATCTACTATCAATAAACCATGGCTGATCTTTATTTCTTACACACAAAGCTGTTTGCACCAACATAGAATCTTTAGGTTATTTCTTATGCCATGAACATGTCTGAACCTTCTTCTTGATGAATGGAGCTTCGAAACTCTGATCCTTCTTCTTGATGAATGGAGATTTGAAACTCTGATCCTTCTTGATTGACTCGAACATGCTTCTACAATATTGAGCTATGTGTCTGAAGTTGTTGCACTTGGAGCATACTATGGTCTCTTCATCAAAGCTTGATAGAGGAGAAAAAGAGGTGTGGCTTTTTCTTGACTCTACTCAACTTTCCTTCTCCTTATTTCTAAAATTTCTATCTCTTTTTCTACATTCTAATTTCTTGTGACCATATCCATTACAATAAAAATAATAGTCATAAAAATAAGACCTATCTGTATATCTCTGACCTAATTATATTTTGTAGCTTTGTTCTCTCCATCCTTCTTTGTTTGAAATGTCCTCTGTATTCTTCACTTCTTCCCTTGTTTCCTCTTTTGTAAGAGCTTCAACACAGCTCTTCTTTTCAAATCTGATCCCTATCTTATCTAAATTTGCTTTTTGAATTTCTAATATCTTATTTAGCATGTTAGTGATATCCTCAAATTTTGAATCACTAAGTACTTTATCATTGAATGCTTTCTCAATATCTTCTTTTAAAGAGGAAATTTCAATAACATACCTTTTACATTCTTTTCTTTCTATTTCCAACTGTGATGTTAGATCTTCTTCATTATTCTTGGCTTCTTCCAAGTGTGTTGTTAGATCATCAATAATTTCCTTTGACTCCTTTTCATTTTTCTTGATCCAACGCATCAATATTCAATTCTTCTTCTCAATAGCTTCTAACTCTTCTAAGGAACAAATCAGTTCTCTATCCATATTCACTTCAAATTCTTCCTCTTCTTATTCTTGATCACCTTCATGTATGGCCATGAATAGAATCTCTTCTTCTTCTAAATCGCTGACTCCACTATCTTTGACTGAGCTAGGATCCTTAGAATACAGGCTCCTTGAATCCCTTTTTAGATTTACCTTTGAAATTATTCTTATATGTAGGATTTTCTTCCTCATCATCATTACCCTTATTTGGGCATCTCGCTAAAACATGTCCAATCTTTCCACAATTAAAACATTTAAAAGGTAATTTTCCTTGATATTTACCTGTTCCCCTTTTCAACTTGTAAATGAAAAGTGCTCCATTGCCTATTCATCATCATTGGAACTATCACTTGATTCTTGAATCTTATCTTTCTCTTTCTTTAATGTCTTGAAAGCTGCTTCTCTCTTTGAGGGTTTATCTTGTTCTATCCGCATCTCATATGCTATGAGAGTACCATGAAGCTCATCCATCTTTAGCTTGGCTAAATTCTTCATCTCCTTGATTACTGAAACCTTTGCATCATATCTCATTGGTAGACATCTCAAAACCTTTTCCACCACCGTTCACTCATCTAACACTTCTCCAAGACCTTGAATCTTATTTATGATTTGGTCAACTCGTAAAAGATAACTTGCTATATCTTCTTCTTCTTCCATCTTCAAACTTTCAAACTATCTTCTAAAAGTGTGAAGCTTAGCTTGCTAAACTTTTCCATCACCTTTGTAAATATTCTCAAGTTTTACCCAAGTTTCATGAGTAGATTTACATTTCATAACTATAACAAATTTAGATTCACATAAACCCCATAAAATAGCATTTAAAGCGTTAGCATTAAATTCACTTGCCTTCTTTTCTGCTAGAGTAATTACAGATGTCTGTGGCTCTTCATATTCCTCCACCACTAGTTACCATATGTCGAATACAAGTGCCATCAAATAAATATTCATTCTCATGATCCAAAAAGCATTATTCATTCCATAAAATAAAGGTGCCTTATTTTTAGAAAATCCTTCATGTGATCCAGCCATTGTGCTTTCCCAATCTACCTTCAAGCTATAAAAATTTTCAAAAGGAATATGCTTTGATACCAATTGTTAAGCACAAGATATACTGAGAGGGGGGGTGAACTAGTATATCATATATCTTATTAAACTTTCCCTTAATCAAATTCCACTTAATCAAACATTCAAGATATGCAATAAAACTAAAAAAATAAACACCACACAAGATAGAGAGAGACACTAGATATAACATTGAAACCCAATGTGGGAAAAACCATGGAGAACAATCTCATGTATATGAATGAGCACCAACCTAAAAAATATTTTCAAGTACCAACTTGAAGGAGCACCAACCCCTTTTCTGAGCACCAACATAACAACTCTTCATGAGCACCAACCCATAAGAGCACCAACCCCTTTCTTGAGCACCAACCCAACAATAATTCATGAGCACCAACCCACAGGAGCACCAACCCCTTTGCTAAGTACCAACCTAGCAATAATTCATGAGCACCAACCCATAGGAGCACTAACCCCTTTGTTGAGCACAATTCATGAGCACTAACCCATAAGAGCACCAATCCCTTTGCTGAGCACCAACCCAACAATAATTCATGAGAACCAACCCATAAGAACACCAACCCCTTTGTGTATACCACACAACTATCTATCATTGTTACTATCTCAACAAATGATAGTTCATTACAACATCTCTTTCCTCTCTCTCACCTTTGCTCTTCTAAGCTAGATATAATAAATAAAAATCATATTCATCTATCATAAATGCTCTTCTAAGCTAGATATTACAATATCAAATCAACCTATATCTCTCATATTACAAATGGCTTATCAAGCCTTTATTTATATCTTTCCAAATAACCTTTGGCCTTCCCCCTTTGTGACCCTTCAATCCTCATGGAAAATTGTGCCAAACTTGTATGACCCTTCATATCCTTGCTTTTGAAAAGTCGTGTGGTGACCCTTCGTGACCAAAAACGTCCTTCCCTCTTTTGTCCTTATCTTGGTGACTTTTTTTATTCCTCAAAGTGTCCCTTCATGATAAATTGTGCCCTTCCTCTTTTGTCTTCACTTGGTGACTCTTGGAATTCCCCAAGATGACTCTTCATGGGAAAATACATCCCATCCTTCTGTTATCTTTACCCCATGGCTCTTTGACTTCTCCATGGGTCCTTCTTTTGTCTCATATGCAACCAAAAATATATTCATTAATATTAAATAAATATTAACACACATTAGCCATGATATATCTATTACAAACATCATTAAATGCAATGGGGCCTTTATCACCAATAATGCTAAACCTTTGACATCAATGAAAATATTTCCAAAAAATAAACTTCAGAATATATTTTTACACCTCATTATAGGGATATAAAATGGATTCCATCATATAACCTCCTTAAAACTCAATCAATTCTTCTTCTTCTTCCAATAACTTCATTATTTACTTTTTGTTATCCCTACTAGTTTTTTAATACTTATGCCCTTCCCACTCCAGACCTATAATGTGATAAATAATATCCTATGTTACGTAAAAATTTCCCCATTTACAATTGAACGCTCTCTCATTATAATTTTTTGGAAAAATGCCTCAAGATATGTGGGTCGTAACATTTCATATTTTGGATGAATTTGGATAAATTGCCCTATTGAAGAATACTCTAGAACTTTGTGTTCTTTATCAAGAACACATATGAGGAGGATTCCAATATACACAAGTCACCACCCATTTTCATATTAATATAATTAGGATAACCCTTGGTCCTGATTCCTAGTATGTAACTCAAATAGGCATTAACTATATTTTTGTCCTTAATCTCCCTCCCACATTCCAAGTAATGATTAGGATAGCCCTTAAAACTAAAAATAATATTAGGATGTGCCAATTATACCTCTCCACATGGTATAGATAACACCATCCCCATAAGCAATAAATATGGCACAAGTTCTCCAATTATGAATTTTATAAATAATTATAGTTAGAATCCAAAAAAAAACATAGATAAAAATTTAGAATTAACATCTTCAACCTATTTATAACCTTTAATCTAACTTCTACGAAACTATATTAGGAGTTTCAATAAATGTATTATTAATTATGAAATCAGGAAGACCTTAATTAATAAACCATTGATTGAGGTTGGTTGAACCCACACCAAAATTAATAAATTAAAAACAATTTAGTTACCTTCTCTATAGACATGTTGACTACAAACCATTTTGAAGAAGCTTATGATACCATGCGCCTCTTCCATCATGAAATTAATGGTCCCATTATTTTCATTCTTCTTATATATATAATTAATAATATTGAGTAAATTTAATTTTATGAATAACTTATTTACACCCCTCTTCTTATCCATTTTCAAATCCCATAAAGCTACCAAGTCTTCTATTCAGTGACTCAATTGAACTCCCATATTTCCTAAATAGGATGAAAATACTTCACTCTTGTTATTCCTATGGATTCCTAATTTTCCTAAAATGCTTGGATTTCCATTGAAGGCCCCATCAAAATTTATTTTTACCCATACTAGAGAAGGATCTTGTCATTTAATTATCTTCCTAAACTCTAGTCTAGGGTTAGTAATGGGTTGATCAAGAAGATTTAACTAGTAATTCATGGAAATTTAAAATTTATTATACACTCAAAGCTTACTTTTTTATAGGTTTTATAATTTTGAAAATTTCCAAAAGGAAATTTATGATTTTTTTAGAAAACCTTATACTAGAACACTTCCTTTCCCTAAAAAAATTTGGTCATTTCTATCATTTCAAACACCCCATAAAATATTAGGGAGCACCCTAGGACATAACATATTAAAATAACTATTATTAAAGTGAGATTTCCAAAAATTATATAGCTCTGGAATTGAAGAAGGATGAGGCCATGAAGTCTAAAATTTGTCAAAAATGATCCCCCAAAATCTAAAGGTAAATCAACTATCTAGAACTAAATGTTTGACCAAATCCACTATTTCTTCACATAAATAACATCTATTAATGAGATTCAAAATTATTTTCCTAAGGATATCCATTGTAATAATTTTGTTTTATATGATCAACTAAAGGAAAATATTCAGTTTGGGGATTAGATATTTGAACCATAAACTTCTCAAAGGAAAACCATCTTGATTAGTCTCTATCATCAAATTATACCTAGATTTAACATTATATTGACCAAAAAAAATTATTCCATACCATATCATATTATTTATAAATATTGGTAACATGACACCCTTTAATAAAAATATTTAGATCAATAAGACTTCATTTACTACTATGCAACATAGTTATGATAGAAACTAAACATGTTTATATTATTTCTACTTCCAATAAACTAAAGATAAAAAAGTGATGGGGTCCATTAACCCCTAATCCTTATATTACCTCTCTAATACCATAGAGTCTTTTTATACATATGTAGAGCATCAAAAATCATACAATGTTGGATATTAAACCTATACATGATCCTTAGTAGTACCACCAGTTTGATATACCATAATCCAAAATCAAAGATAACTATGATAATATCTTTTATGGGATCATACAATTGAATTTTTATTTATAAATATTCAAAAAAATTCAAACATTCATTAAAATACAAAAATATTCTAAAAATTAAAAAAATTAAAAACATATTTAGCATGTTCTTAGTTTTTATATTTATTACACTTATGTTATTTTCTAAATGCTAATAGATAGAATATTATTCCTTTCATATGTACACACAGGTTTCATCCATGAATTTAGTGTGATACATGCATAATTGAATATATGATATATGTACATACAAATGTTAGGCCTTCCCTCTACTCACATCATAAATACATTTGTGGAATCAACTTCTTTGATAATGATACACCCATGTTATATATTATTCTTTGATAAATTTACATTATCATGTTTTATGTTCTATACTTACACATGATTATATCCATGTTCATATATTTTCATCATTACTTGATATACTACATACTTAACATTTTTTCTAACACATATTTGAAATATCTAGTATGTTATGTTCATGTTGGTTTCTTTTTTCCCATGTTTTCCTTTGTAAACTTCCTTGAGTGTCTTTCCTTGATTTATATTATCTTGAATTACATTACATATTTGAGACATTGAATATGATTTTTTGATTATGGAACTTATGCCTTTGTTTACATATTTTAATGTCACTTTATGTTTTACAAACATTTGAATATGTCATTCTATAATTTGTGGAAATTTAACTAAATCATGTTCCTTAAATTGTGTGGCATTTGAAGATGTCCCTTGTATGAGGTATCCTTGGACCATTTCATTTTGATTTTACTTTGAGTGATCTTTTGTGTGTGATTGATTGCTTTTTGATCTTTTAGTATTACTCTCTATATGTTTCCATTATCTATATCATGTTAAGGTGTGGAGTCTAAAAGCTTCACATATGAGCGCATTACCAAAGTTGTAGGTTTACACAGTCACCAGCGTCGGTCAGGAGTAGTTAAAGAAACACCGACATCGTCAGAGGATCAGTCGACGATGGTCACAGGCAAGCAGGTAGGAACCGGCGTCGATTACCTATGCATCCAGAATGCTATTTCCGTGGACAGAACCAAGTGTTTACATGATGAGTTTAAGTCTTAGTCTTAAGTTCACATTTCTATTATTAGCAAGATTATTTTTAGAGCCCTTGTTCAAGAGGCTTAACTGTTGGTTGTAAGTGCATGCTCAAGTTTCCTAATTCTATATGTAGGAAAGATCTTCTTAGCTTATTATTGTATGAGTAGAACATTGTGAATGTTTGAAGGATAGTACAGAGTTGTATCAATCTAGGTTGTTGGAGTTGATTGTAATTGAGAGAGAAAGCTCTTGAGGAATAGAGATCTAGAGAGAGATCTTGCGCATCTAAGAGAGGTGTGGAAGAAAGAAGTTTCTTTAATTGTATTCCTTTTGTAAAGAGTTTAATACAAGTTTTCAGGGTGGTTTCTTGTATCTCTTATTCTTTGTTATTTATCATTCTAGTTACTTATCTATCTGATTTAATTTCGTGTTTATTGATTTCACAAGTGTAATCGTTATTGGTTGATCCCCAACAAGTGGTATCAGAGCTCAGGTTCACTAATAGGTGGTTCAGATCTGTGTAGTGTGTATTGATTACAGGTTGCTCACAGGGGTTTTTGTAGGGATTTTTGTTTGAGTGGGAGAAGCAATGGTAGAAGAAAGTAAATTTAGAATGGAGAAGTTTAATGGCAAGAACTATCAACATTGGAGAATGTAGATAGAGGACTATCTGTATCAAAAATATCTATACTTACCGTTAGGTGGGATTGCAAAGAAGCCCAAGGACATGGAGGATGAAGAATGGGAAGTTCTTGATAGAAAGGCTCTGGGGTCTATAAGACTGAGTCTAGAATCTACTGTGATATCTAATTTATCATAGGAAAAAACAATGGTAGAGTTAATGACTACTTTAGCAAATTTGTATGAAAAAACCTCAGCTTCTAATAAGGTATATCTTATGAAGCAGTTATTTAATTTGCATATGCAAGAAGGTGGATCTGTATCTAATCACCTGAATGATTTCCATGGAATTTTTAATCAATTAAGTTCAGTCAATATTGTATTTGATGATGAAATAAAAGCTCTTTTAATATTATGTTCTTTGCCTAAAAGCTGGCATGGCTTGGTAATGGCAGTTTCTAATACTGCATCTGCTTCAAATATTTTAAAAGTAGAGGATGTTGTTAGTGTTATCTTGAATGAGGAAATTCATAGGAAAAGCACAGAGGAAACATCAGGGAACACTTTAAATCTTGAGATTAGGGGAAGGCAAAAAGAGAAGAGCAAGAGGAGATCAAGATCTAAGTCTAAGGTGAGAGGTAGATCCAAATCCAGAAATGGCAGGAGGCCACAATGCTGGAATTATGGAAAGATGGGGCACATAAGTAGAGATTGCTGGTCAAAGCCTAAGGAGGACAATTAGCATGAAGGAAAGGAAGAGGCAAAGGTTTCAGGTATTACACAAGATGCTCTAATTTTCTCTTTGCATAATAATATAGAATCTTGGGTAATAGATTCTGGTGCATCTTTCCATGCTACCCCTAACAGAGAATATTTCAGTGACTATATCCATGGAGATTTTGGAATAGTGTATTTAGGGGATGATGAGCCTTGTAAGATTATTGGAAAAGGTAAAGTGCAGCTAAAGATGTAGAATGGAAACACATGGGTGTTGAGAGATGTGATGAATGTTCCTAGCTTGAAGAGAAATTTGATTTCTGCAGGAAAGTTAGGGGATGAGGGTTGTACAGTAACTCTCAGAGCAGAATCTTGGAAGGTGACCAAGGGTGCACTTGTTATGGCCAGAGGTAAGAGAGTAGGCACTCTCTATTTATGTAATTGTGTTACTAACATTTTTCCTTCTGTATTATCTACTTCAGATGTGGATGCTAAATTGTGGCACTCAAGGCTTTGCCACATGAGTGAGAAGGGGATGTCAATTCTTAAGTCTAAAGGTAAGCTTTCAGATTTAAAAAGTATGGATCTAGAATTTTGTGAGCATTGTGTATTTGGAAAATAGAAAAGGGTTAGTTTTTTCAAGATTGGGTCTACTAAGAAAAGGCATAAGTTGTAGCTTGTTCACACAGACGTGTGGGGACCGGCTCAGGTAGCTTCTATTGGAGGAGCACAGTACTATGTTACATTCATAGATGATGCTAAAAGAAAGGTATGGATCTATTGTATTAAGAATAAATCTGATGTATTTGAGACTTTTAAGATTTGGAAAGCTATGGTTGAGAATGAAAAAGGCAAAAGATTGAAGTGCTTGAGATCTGACAATGGTGGTGAGTTCATCAGTCTTAAGTTCAACTGGTATTGTTATACACATGGAATCTGTAGGCAAAGGATGGTTCCAAGGACACCTCAGTAGAATGGAATTGCTGAAAGGATGAATAGAAAAATCATGGAGCGTGCAAGATGTATGAGATTGCATGCTGGGTTGCCCTTAGAGTTTTGGGTAGAAGCTGTTGACACTTCAGTGTACCTAATTAACAGAGGACCCTCTATAGCTCTGGATGATGGAATTATAGAAGAGGCATGGACAGGTAAAAAGGTAGATCTCTCATATCTCAAAGTTTTTGGTTGTGAAGCATTTGTGCACATAGATAAGGAAAATAGAAAGAAGCTTGATGTTAAGTCTATGAGGTGCACATTTATTGGCTATGGCTCATATGATTTTGGTTTCAGATTTTGGAATCTAAGAACTAACAAGGTAATTAGGAGCCGTGATGTTATTTTCAATGAAAAAGTGATGTATAGTGATCAGCTGAAGAAGCTAAATCAATCTGGGTAGAGTAATGGAGAATTGGACGAGGTGACGGTCCAAAATGAGCTCACAAGAAAAATAAATAATCACTTGCAGGAAAAAACAAAGACCGACGTCGGTCATGTAGAGACCGATGTCAGCAGAACAAGCACCGACGTCGGCTAGGAAGAACTGGCGTCGGCCAGTAATAGGTCTGCAGGTGGCCGAGGTCGGTCACTATCAGAGAATTTAGGTGGATAGTGTGTTGTGAACGAGTCTTAGACACCCATCAGGAGGTCAGAAAGGGTAATTAAGCCTCCAATTAGATATTTTCCCTCATTATACTATTTATTGCTAACTGATGGTGGAGAACCAAAAAGTTTTGAAGAAGCATTACAGGTGGAGTCCAAGAGTCAGTGGGAGTGTGGCATGGTTGAGGAGATGGAGTCCTTAAGAGAGAACCAAACATGGGATTTGGTTGAGTTGCCAGCTGGTAAGAGGACACTGAAGAACAGATGGACCTACAGGTTGAAGGAAGGTGAGAATGGATAGATGAGATATAAGGCTAGGTTGGTAGTGAAAGGATTTGCACAAAAGCTAGGTATTGATTTTGGTGAGATTTTTTCTCCTATTGTTAAAATGACTTCTATATGGGTTGTATTGTCTTTGGTTGCTATTGAGGATTTGCATCTTGAGCAGCTAGATGTTAAGACAATGTTTCTTCATGGAGATTTGGATGAGGAAATATACATGGAATAGCTAGAAGGATTTGAGGTCAAGGGTAAGGAGAATTTGGTGTGTAAATTGAAGAAAAGCTTGTATGGCCTCAAGCAAGCTCCTAGACAGTGGTATTTGAAATTTGATAGGTTTATGACTGAGCATGGCTATAGTAGGTGTCAATCTGACCATTGTGTATATTTTAAGAGATTGGATAATGGAAGATATATTATTCTATTGTTGTATGTAGATGATATGTTGGTTGCAGGATCACACATGTAGGATATCTCTGAGCTTAAGGTGAAATTAGCTCAAACGTTTGCTATGAAGGATTTGGGAGCAGCAAAGAAAATCCTTGGCATGAGCATTAAGAGAGACAGGAAAAATCACAGGTTGATATTGTCTCAAGAGGATTATGTGGACAAGGTGTTGAAACGGTTCAATATGCAAGATGCTAAACTGGTAAGCACACATTTGGCTAGACATTTTAAGTTGAGTAAAGAATAATATCCTAATTCACATGATGAGGTAGGGTACATGAGTAAGGTTCCATATTCTTCTGCAGTAGGAAGTTTGATGTATGCAATGGTGTGTACTAGACCAGATATTGCCCAAGCAGTGGGAGTTGTAAGTAAGTATATGGCCAATCCAGGAAAGGAACACTGGAAAGCAGTTCAGTGGATCCTTAGATATCTGAGAGGAACCAGCAGTAGACACTTGTGCTATGGAGGTTCAGATACTTCTCTACATAGTTATGTAGATTCAGATATGGCAGGTGATTTGGATGGCAGGAGGAGCACCACAGGTTATGTTTTCACTGTAGGTGGAACGGTGGTTAGCTAGATATCAAAGTTGTAGAAGGTTGTTGCCTTGTCAACTATAGAAGCAGAGTATATTGCAGCCATAGAAGCTAGCAAAGAGATGATATGGATGACACGGTTCATGGAGGAGCTTAGAAGGGAGCATGGGAGTTACAGATTGTATAGTGACAGTCAGAGTGCAATCCATTTGGCTAAGAATTCAGCCTTTCACTCAAGAACCAAGCACATACAGCTAAGGTACCACTTCATACGGTAGGTATTGGAAGATGGTGAGTTAAAGCTGGAGAAGATCCATATAGATAGGAATCCTACTGATATGTTAACCAAGCTGGTTACAAAGGAGAAGTTGAATCTTCATTCAACTTCTATTTGTCTTCATGATTGAGTTGAAGATGGAGGAGCTAGAAGATGTTGCTGTACAGGTACTGGTGCAGCTATTTATCTCCAAGTGGGAGATTGTTAAGGTGTGGAGTCTAAAAGCTTCACATATGAGCGCATTACCAAAGTTGCAGGTTTACATAGTCACTGGCATTAGTCAGGAGCGATCGACGTCGGTCAGGAGTAGTTGAAGAAACACCATCATCGGCAGAGGATCGGCTGATGACGGTCACAGGCAAGCAGGTAGGAACCGGCATCGGTTACCTGTGCATCCAGAATGTTATTTCTGTGGACAGAACCGAGTGTTTGAATGATGAGTTTAAGTCTTAGTCTTAAGTTTGCATTTTTGTTATTAGCAAGATTGTTTTTAGAGCCCTTGTTCAAGAGGCTTAAGTGTTGGTTGTAAGTGCATGCTCAAGTTTCCTAATTCTATATGTAGGAAAGATCTTCTTAGCTTATTATTATATGAATAGAACATTGTGAATGTTTGAAGGACAGTACAGAGTTGTATCAATCCAAGTTGTTGGAGTTGATTGTACTTGAGAGAGAGAGCTCTTGAGGAATAGAGATCTAGAGAGAGATCTTGTGCATCTGAGGGAGGTGTGGAAGAAATAAGTTTCTTCAATTGTATTCCTTTTGTAAAGAGTTTAATACAAGTTTTCAGGGTGGTTTCTTGTATCTTTTGTTCTTTGCTATTTATCATTCTAATCACTTATCTATCTGATTTAATTCCACGTTTATTGCTTTCACAAGTGTAATCATTGTTGGTTGATCCCCAACATATCATGCATCTTAGGAGTTGATGTGATCACATATTGTGTGCTTCAATGATACATCTACCTAGAAATGTTATTCCTATATGCTAAATGATCCATACATAACTTACATAGTTATAATATCCTTCTGAGGTAAGGTAACTACTAAATTTTATTTCCCATCACCTAAAGAGGCAAGGGGGGGCATATCAATGGGGGAATGTTATAGAGGCATGAAGTCCATATTTTTATAGTTTTAGATTAAAGTGGGTGAATGTTATAGAAACATGTTCTCCCCATTTACACCAATAAGATTCTCCAAATTCAATGGATTCATGTCATAGAAACATGTCATCCAAACTTTCATGGGTTCTATGATTCAAAATATTTCATAGTCATATAATTTATATACACATTTATGAAAGTATTATATATATTGTTATACTCATTATACCCAAATTTCAGATTGAGACATATATGAGGTGCATATTCCATGCAAGGGATGCATTAAAATTGAAAAATCAGATCATTTTATAGTTTTAAAATACTATTATGGACTATTATCATAACTAGGATGGACTTATATGGTTTATTATTGAGATAATCTACTACAGTAGTTGGTTCACTTTTGAAAGGTTGAGTTGATTAAATCACTCAATATTACCAAATTTATACGTTAGATTTGATTAAATAATATAAATTAATAAAAATTATAGGTTGGATTTTATTAAATCATCCACCCTCACTATAAATATAGGGTGAGTTGATTAAATCTCTCACACACACTAATTTATGCACATACTTAGGTTACACAATTGAGATGAAATAGTCTTAATGACCATGTTACAACTCACCATCAAACAAGGATTGGGGGAATTTTGTTTTTGTGTGTGTGTGTGTGTGTGTGTGTGTGTGTGTGTGTGTGTACACACACACACACACACACACACACACACACACACACACACACACACACACACACACACACACACACACACACACACATATAGACACACACACACACACATATACACACACACACACACACACACATATATATATACACATATATATATATATATATATATATATATATATATATATATATACATATATACATATATATATATATACACACATATATATATACATATATATATATATATATATATATATATATATATACATATATATATACACACACACACATATATATATACATATATATATATATGTGTGTGTGTGTGTGTGTGTGTGTGTGTGTGTGTGTGTGTGTGTGTGTGTGTGTATATTATATATATAGACACACACTTGTAATTTCAAATTCGTGATTATCTTAGTTTCAATTATTCATAATGGGGCATCCTTTCGAATCAAATTGAAAAAATGGAAGGTGCACTCCTAACCTTACTCTTTTCACTTTCAAGAATTTCAAATTATTTGGATTTTAAATTTCATACAATGATTATATATTGTAATATGATCTTGGTTACATGTTAGTCACCAATAAATCACTCAAGGTGGGCTCACACAAATACAAGGTGTGTTGTGCACACCCAAGTACACATTTATTTCCTTTAAACTATAAATTTAATTACTATATCAAAGGGGGGGGAATGTAGATACTAAAATATTATTTATATATTAATTCAATATTATACACTTGTAAAATACATATCTTGGTTATACATTTGAGTTTTAGATCTTATTGATGCCAAAAGGTTCACTTTCACTATCTCTTTATACCTAATTGATTATCTTTTTGTTTGACCCTTGTTTATTATGATCACCTAGACCTTCTATGTTATTTAAAATGATATAAAACTGATATTTAACCTTGATTTATAGTTTTGTACTTATACATATTTTCTATCTCCCTGGACACTTTTATCTTAGGTGGATGCATGCATTGATGAAATTATTCATTTTCCTAAAAAGTGTTCAGTGCCTAAAACTCATCCAATATGCAAAATAAATGTATCCAAAATGTTTTACTAAGTGATCTTATGTGATACATTTTAAAAATGGATTGTTTATATATATAATGTCAACCCTCATTCATTATTCACTTAGAAATCACTTACAACTCACAAGAAAATATATCAATAATTAATTAATGAAGCATTAAAGTAACAAAATTTGTCGTATTTGTCCCTATTTCCATATTATTCATATAATTAGTCTTTTTATATGTATAAAGGATTAAAATATAATCCCATGATACATATTTTCAAAGTTACAATCTAGGTTATTAAATGTATTTATTTATCACACATTACACACTTATGCACATACAAGCCAACAAATAAGGGAAAACTACATCATTCTAAGTCCATTTTCAAACTAGTGGTTATATAGGTAGTGTTCATTAATATAGGGGTGTTTGGGGTTAGATCAACATCATTATCCCACTAACCCATTTTTCCCATAGTCAATCAAGGGTAAAGAGTTAGGGTTTGATCATTTGATAAAGAGTGGCAGCTTGTGTGTATGATTTAAAGATATAAAAAGAAGTGAAACAAAAAAAACTAGAACTATTTAGTTGATCACATCCATATCAATTAAATATCTTGTATAGGACACCTAAGATAGTGTTAGAAACTTGTATATATGCAACTATCCAAATTTAATGTAAGCATATAAGGCCATGAAAATGGTATTTTCATAAAATGATGAATGTTATAGGATAATCATCCAATCTAATTCCATCATGTTCCTACTCAGACCTACATGTATATAATAATCCAACTAAGTATCATTGTTTCCAATTTTTTTTTAATATATATCAATATTTGTAATTTACTATTTTTAGCAATCTCAGTTATATAAATGTATAATATAGTTTTCCTTAGTTTTATATTAATTGACCTGCTATAGAGTGTTTTATCACCCTTATAACCTACACTACTCTTTATTAATAACCTTATATATCCATATATTTTAATTTAGGTTAAACACGAGGGTCTCAGTCCCTCACATAGACCAAGTATTTCCCTAAGTATTTTTAACCCTCTTTGGTCCATCTAGACAAACCTTTTAGCCTAAGAAGGGACTATGCCCAATCTCTTCCTAAAAATAATTACAAGGCAAGAGTAAAATCTAAGGGAAAATGGGATGGATTCACTAAATACATCATGATTATTTCCAATTTCATCATTCAAGGTGAGATGACATCAAGTAACCCTATAACACATTCTCAATGAGGTGTATACACATCAATTCAATTCATAAGAATCAATACCTAAAATTATCCCCAAAGATCTTGGTGTTTAACCTATGCTATGATATAAAAATGACATGCCCAAAACTCACATGATGTAAACACACACAAAAATATGTATTTTTAAAAATAAACATGAAATGCACATTATTCACAACTACATTTACCATTGTCTCACCATATTTATTTAAAGATACACACAATAATATAATTAACCCACATTCTGAATGTCATAGAGTTAATTTACAAGTGGACAGATGGTCACTATTTAAACATGCAGGTCCCACTTACATTAAATAGAATAGAATCTCTCATATAAACATATAAACCTCTAAACATTCTTAGTGGTCCCAAAAAAATTGGGGAATAAAATATATGAAAAACCAAATGAATGTGTGTTAGATATTCCAATAGCTCAAATGATATGTCTTAACTCACAACATTGTTCCAAGAGAGTTCTAAGCCATTCCAACAAATCACATGGCTTGGTTTGCACTTAAGTTATAAATAAGTTCTAACTTTCTATTAAATTAAATTTTAGAAAATTTATTAAATAAATATCATGTATTCCCCATAAGACATGAAAATGTGCTTATAATATCTCATTTAAGCCCCCTAAAAATGGAGCAACCCATCTCCACCATCAAATCAAAGAAACCTTGACCATCATATTTGGTGAATGGAAAAGATGCCCTAAATATTATTATATATTCCATAAGGTATTAAATTCATTAATTTTATTTAAAATATATAATTTTTAGAAGAGGGAGGAGGTGTTGGAGGATGAAATTTCTATAGTCATCTCTCCCTCCTTAACACCTTTCTAGACTGCCATTAATGATATCTGTGAGATTTTGGTCTAAACCATTTATTTCATTTTCAATTTTATATCATGATACAAAGATGCATGAGTTCATTTTTTAGGTACATAATTTTATGTAAAGATTTTAGGAGATTTTAGTCTCTAACATTTTCAAAATAGGTCTAAAGACATTTAAGCTCTACCACAACCATTAATAGTTGTTAACAAGGTTTAAGGTTAAAATTTTAGAAAAGCTTAGTTTTAGGTCTTTAATTTTGATTTAAATAGTAAATGGAGAAAAATTATCAAGGGTCGCCTTTTGGGTCAACCAATTCTGGGGCTTCTTAGAGCTTGTATAAGCCCAAAAGGTTAAAATCACATCTTCTTAAGAAAAATACCATATCGGGTGAAATACATAATTTTGGGCTTTGAAAATTGTTTTCTATGAAAGAGGACGAAAAAAGATGGGGGTCCATTTTTTGGTTTATCCCACTCCTTGATCTTTGAATTTCTTGAATTGGATGAACAATATTTGTCCAAATTAAAAAAACAAGTTTTGGGTTTAACTATTTTTAGTTGTTGGTTTAACTTTAGAATGCTAAGTTATAATAAATTATTTTATAAAAAAAAATGAATTTATAAAAAGGATTTAATAATCCATGGTTTTGATTTAAAATAATTTAATTATTTTTTAGTTGGGTGATAGTCAACATAGGCTGGCCACCCCCATATATAATGGAATATTGGATGGGGTCACTATGTGGCTTAAGCCATGTTGTTTTTCACCCCAATTGCTAAATATTATTAATATACTTGTGGCATGTGAGCATGACAAATAACATGACTATTTTCCAATATAAACCATGAAAAAACACCCTATCCCTGTATGGGTCTTTCCCCATCATTACACTATCATATGGGTGATTGGTGAATAAACTACCAATGACCCTACAAAAATGTGTAGTGCCCTTTAGAAGGGTTTGTGTAAACATAAAATTATCTTGTAGAGAACTCATATTCACAAATTCATATCTAGAACCATAAATCATAAAATTATAAAACAAGTAGTTGTAGGATAAAAAAAATTGTAATTTTTATTTAAAAATATTTTATGTCCTCTCAATCATATTTTTGTGTGTGAATAAATTAGATAAGGTGGTGGTAGCTTACAAAGGAGATATAAGGGTTTTTAGTAGTGAAAATTTAAAAATACATATAAATTCAACTATATGTCCTAAAATTTTATCATAAATTGAATTAATTATTTGATTAACCCTATTTTATAGTATATTGAAAACTGGGAAAAATTAGAATGATTTAAAGTGCATAAAAATTATACAAATGATTCTAGCCTTTCTTGGTTTCCCACAAATCAATGAAATTCTAAATTTTTGGAAAGCGATAGATTTTATTTTCAAATAATTTTACAAATGTAAAAAAAAATGTGCAACCAAAATTTAAAATTTTATTTTTTTCCATAAATAATTAATTCATTTCTTTTATTCTGATCCATCTAACAGGAAGGGTAAACAAGAGTTAGAGAACCACCATGATTTTTTCCAAATATTATTACCATTTACTTCCTTTATATACATATTTTGAATTGAATAAATAAAATAACATGGATCTCAAAAAACCAAATATAATTTATTTAAAAATATATACAAGAGTGTTAAAAAAGTTGGTCTTAAAATCAACCCTACAAGTAACTAGAAGGCCAACTAGAGGGGATCACCTCTCATCATTTTTTGTCATCAAGAGGCTTCCATAGGCAACCCTAAGCCTAAAATACCAAATATAAGAATATTAACATTATGGGTTAAGGTGGATAAGTTAATATAAGAGTTTGGGATGGTATTTATGTTTTTTTTAAGGGTCACTCACTAGGCAAAATGTCTAGGAGACACATGATTTTGTGGATAAGTAGGATTCCAACTCGACACACACAAGAAAAAACAAAATATCAAATTCCAAATGATAAAAATCCATCCATTATGTATTTAAAAAACCAAAAAATCTTTTAAAATGAGGATAGGAATGTGGGGATACTTCACCCTTGGTATACAATATCTTGGCCATGGGAGAGCATAAGCACATTTAACCATGCCAAATAAAATGCATATAACACAAAAGGCCCATTAAAGGATAATAATAATATGTGGATGCTTCCCTCTTATTCTAACATCTCTTTTCCATGATAGAGAATAATAAAATCCAGCCATTCTAAATACCACATATAAGGGCATAGGAATTTTTATTCCACTAGCTACTACTAGTACACAAGGGATAACCACATAGAAGGGCATATAAACTTGGGTCTACCAATGACTATAACTACGTAATAATGAATAACAAGTATGTAAATGTAAAAAAAAATTGGTACCATAAATTTTCCATTTTAATTAAATAAAAGGCATAAAAAAATCAATAATTTATGATGGATGTTACATTTTCAAGAACAAATGGGTATTAAAACTACATGGGCATCATCAGCACAACCATATAAATACAAGAAAATAAAGAAGGATATCCAAATGGACTTGTAACTATTTAAAAATATAATAAGAATAAGGTATAAAGATAATTTTAACATAAAATTTAGATCAATTGAGGTATTGAAGACTACCTTGGTTCACCTCCTAGATCCACTCAAACACACCACCTATAAAACTTGGGAAATACTTATCCACCTCCTTATCTAATCCTTTCTTCTAATCTCCTCTTCTTATTTATCTTTCTCCCTACTTCCAATTTTTGAAAATATCCAAATGATAAAATTCCTCTCAAGTAAGGATTTCCTTAATCAAATAGGCTAAAGGTTCTCATCTAAAATATAATGGAAAGGTGACATATGTCCCTTCCCATCCCTTGGCTCAAGGTCAACAATTCTCCCCTAGCAATAACTTCACTTATAAGCCCATTTGGGAGAGAAAGCAATTCCATCACTTCGTAATCAACCTAATATCCATGCCATAAATAGGCACATGTGATACCATAAACATCTTCTTTGGATCCTAAAAAGACTCTCCAACATCCCTAAATGTCTAAGGACTTCAAGATCAACACTAAATATCTATAAACCACTTTATGTCACCCTCAAATGTTGTATATTCCATTCCATTTGATTTTTAAGTCAAAGAGGGCCACTTAAGTGGCTTATAATAACACTTAAAAAATGAAATACAATGTGAATAATACTCCCAATGTTTATAATAAGGGGTTTGGATAGTGTTTAAGAGGGTGAATAGTGATAATATGGTTAAGGAAGTACACAACTTATGACTAGGTTCACTTAAAAACAAAATTAAGGGTTTAAAACATGGGAAGTTCAAGTACTCATCCCACCAGTGTCTTAATGATGTTTTCATTTATAAATTAGTCCTAATTTCATTTTTATCTTCCCCTATCACATTAATAACATTTTAAACATAAAATTCCCTACCCTACATAGTCAAATCTATAAAATGTAAATAACACAAGTGATCTATATTAAAAAATATGCACACAACATATTATGGGATCAAAATGTCAAAAATGTAATGTGTGAATAATATAAACATATTTATAATTAAATATATGTCTAGATCCTAATATTTTTTCCACCTATTTTCATATCTACATGTCTCAGATCTACCTCTAGATTTACATATAAGCTAAAGTTGGAGATGAACCTAGAGAAGGATATATTAGATGACATAGTAAAAAGGATTGACCTAGAGAGGGATTTGCTAGACTTGGAGGAGAACCTAATAGTTTTAGAGGAGGACCTACTAGATGATTTGGAGATGGACCTGGAGAAGGATCTATTATATGATAGTCAAAAAGATGGACCTAGAGAAGGATCTAATGGACTTAGACGAGGACTTACTAGATTTGGAGGAGGACTTGCTCTAAGATATGAATGAGGATCTACTAGTCTCTGAGGGTCTAAAGGCTTTGGAAGGTGATGAGGAAGATGATCTATTGGACTTGGAGGAAGAGGTTGATGGTTCTGGAATACATTAGGTAGTAACATTTAAAAAATCTATTGAATCTTTAGTTTTGGGGGTAGATGTGGCCAATGTTGGGTTATTTTTATTTTCAAGAGGATAAAAGGAAAAACTAAAGAAATATAGACTACTTTGGGATTGAGATAACTATGTTAAATACCTATAGTTTATAATGGGTGAGTTGGATAGGTCTCTTTGCTCATTAAAAAGTGGATGGATCCCTAAGCCTAAGAAGGGAAAGCTTATCTAGGACCCCAAAATGTTAATATCTAGATACATGGGCCTCTATCAAATTTTAGGAAAAGAGGCCTTTGGATGTGTTATCTTCATCACTTATTTGGAATGATTCAATTAAGAATCCTACATCATCTTTTAGTTTTAGAACTACTTCCCTTAGCAATCTAGGTTTTTTTTGTCTTGGTTTTTCATGGTATAGTGTTTATTTGGTTTTATGAGGTGTTAAATCAAGATACCTTGGCCATCATGATAAGTATTTTTATCCTTCCTATTTTTCAAAAAAAATATTTTGAAACTCCTCAGGTGAGGTTAAAACAGATGGGAATGATGTCAAGTCCTAACAATCTCAACTTATGTGTTTTACTTTATTAATAATGAAAATTCTTGCATTGTCTAGTCTTATCAACATTACAATCATTATTAGGGATCTACATATTTTGTTTACTACCCTATAGACAATATAAATACCTATGAAGAATAAACATGGATAAATGACTATTTTTCTATCTCCTTTGGAAACAACCTTGAGGGATCTTGATCTACTTGGCAAAGGATACTCCTTTCTTTGCATTTGAATGGAAGCTCAGAAACCAAGTCTCTTTCCTTTATATTTTTGGTGATACGGTGGAGGAATAATAGTGATATTATTGTCCTAATCATACTCTTATAAATTAAACTAATTGATTGGACCGTGAATCTATCTATACAAATCTAAGAGACTAGTCTGGTATTCCCCCTTCATCTTGGTAAATGGAAGCTTATCACTAGTTTTTGTCTTAAGGAATGGTCATGGATTTACTTAGAGAAAGATGACATGGCTAGGTTGGCTTCAACCCTCTGTAACCATTATTTTTGGACTCTTAGTTTCAATAATGGTTGACCATATGATTTTTAGATTGATTTGACCTTTTCTTTAGGTCTCGATTCTAAGTTTTCAAATTCTAGTTCTATTTTTTTTACTTTTTTAGAGGATGCTTGTTATCACATCCTCTTCATAATACTTGAGAATCTATATTTTAAAATTTTTAGGATGGGTATAATTATGTTTACACATTTTTTGATCCATATTAGTGGTCTCGAAAAGGATTTTTCTCTCACATCTCATGTTATCCTAGGGCCCTCATAGGGTTTGAGTTTCTTGGAGACCTACCATGGTTGTAATACCAATTTAAATGACTCAGGGTCTTGATTAGATTTTGTTTATATAATTTTAATCCCTAATGTGGCCCTTTATCAAAAATTCATGACTCTATTTGGGGGCCTTGGCTCCCTTATTCCAAGGATAAAAATGATCTTCTATTTTCTTCTCATTAAGCTTATCAGGTTGTGAATGTTAGAGGGAAGATAAATCCTGTTTATATAACTTTTCCACATGACAGTCACATGGAGGACCCTGATGGTGGAATATATCTCTCTGATGAACCTACTAGTGGGTAGTGCCTTCCACATAAACATGATGAAGGGGGACCACCCCTCAAAAAAATTTATATAGTTTCTCCTTGGTTCTAATTTCTTATTCTAAACTATTTCTATAGTATTTGTATCTTAGTTCTTTAGCCCTATTATTGGCTTGTTTATTTTATTATACTCTACTTTAGTGGTTCTAGGTCCTCTAAAACCTAGGTTTACCTAATAAAATAAAAAAATATATATGCTTGATAAAAATATCTCTAATAATATGTAAATTATATGCATCATAATGGACAACCAAAATACTGTAAGTAAATTGACATCATAATGAATAAAATAATCATCTAATATAAGAATATATTATTCTTGTGTAATTAATCAATAGAATCAAATAATATATAGATCATTTTTCTCATACATAAGGTATCAATAACACCATGTGTCTCAATAATAAATAAAAACACATCTCAATAGGACATGTGTACAACATAGACTATTTAAAATTAATCATTATGAAAATAAGGTTATTACATGTATAAATCCAATCCTTAGAGCATAGTTATATCATTGGGTAGTAAGAGACATCATATTCCTCAATGGATTCCATATTTTAATCATGTCATGAAAACTCCCAATAATCTTGTGTCATAAAATAATGAATATTTAGCATTCAAAACCTCACCTCCTACTAATACATGACCTCAATTGGAAAATAAAAATAATATTTTGGAAACCATGTATACATAAAATTATTCTATTCCATTTTAAAAAGTTGTTGGAGTAAGTCAATTTCCATATAAATAAAAATTCTTCATGTGGTATCAATTAGAGGTCAAGGTTCAACACCTACATCATAGACTTAACATAATCAAGGCTATTATTTTATAAGGATAGGTTATTTATCTATGAAGATAATATGACAATGGTTCAAGTGATATCACCAAGCCCATTATAACACTTTATGATTATTTTTTAATGGTTTTATTAGTCCAAACCCTCATATAAAGGTTTTTAGTACCTTAAATATAATGAATAACAAATACTACACCCACTTTAGCAGTGGTGTAAAGTAATCTATGCACACCAAATATGGTACTAACCATGCATGAACTTGACCTTATAATATACATACCATCAGCTTAATTAATATATGAAACACCTACATCCCATAATTTAAATTACAAATCACACCACATAGTATTTAGTTGTTCTAAGATTTAAATTTTTGATGTTAATCAAAACAATCCCTTTCCATGCCATATGTCATGCATAGATATTATGTTATGTCATAGTGTTTATGAACATACCATGAACCTATCAATATCATAATTTAGCCTTCATAATATGAATATACACATGTAAATAGATCAATTTATTTAATGGGTTTTTATTCCTTCTCATAATTACAATATGTTTATACATAACTATAATTTCAGCTAGAAATTAGAGTAGAGGATAAAAATCAATACATATTTATCAAGAGTATTCCATGTACAAAACACACATAATAAAAATTTGTGTTTTGATTATATTATCTCTCTTTCAATTTAATCCCAACATATTATCTAATATTTATTTTACATATGTATATAAAATATCTACATCCCCATTTAGAGTGTTATCCATCATGACAACTCTTGGTACCTAGATCATCGAAGTATCTACTGTAATTTATTCATCACTAGGTTAGGGATCACTTTCACCAAAATAAGTGTCATTTATCATTATAAAATAAAATAAATTATTACTTTTTTCTATTGGAAAATCCACATTAGTTTCCATAAGTGTTTGTATAGTTTTATCATTGAAAAATATAACAAGTTAGGGACTCTTTTATGATCTATAAAAATAGATAAGGTCATTTTGTGTAACTTTTTTATTTATTTATTGACATAATGATATATAATATAATATATGCATGATATTTTACATTTATTATTTGTATATTTTTAAAATTTATTTGGAAATATTTTTTGATGATAACACTCATTTTTAGGAGCTCTTAAATATCCATTACCCATCTAGAATATTATATCTTTAATTATAACATCCTTTCTATATCTAATAACTTATTTATATTTATGAGAATCTATAATAATAAGTTTAATTTTTCATTTCTCATGTTTACCTAGTAATATCTAATTTTTTGTACACATTTTAATCCAAATGCATATTTTTCTAAAATTGGTTTAATAATCCTAGGAACCTTTCTTGGCTTGTTTGTGTTGTTAAAAAAAATTATCATTAACCCTTTACCATTAAACCTTATCATTTTTTATTTATTTAATAGTCATTTATGCTTGAATTGTTATTATTAAGGAGTAATATATATTTTAAAATGTCAAATGCACTCATATAATCTCTATATTCCTCCAAATAATTATTGTAAAACTTATCTTGGATAATGCTTCATTTATAACTTCAACTTTGTAACTAGTATCTTATTAAATTTTATTACTCTCACCTGTCACTTCATTAAAAAAAATAATTAGTCTATTATATTATTTTTTTTGGGTGTTGTAATGGATTTTTTAGTCTTGTTCAAATATGACATAATACTATCATAAAGCTCGATAATTTTTAAAAACTTGAATAGTGCATCATACATAGGACAAATATATGTAATTCCCTTATGTATGAACTTCAAACATATACATAATATAGATGTCACATCCACCATATTGTAGATCATGTAATCTTAAGTAATATTTTATAGTTCACATCATGAGGTATGACATGACACTTGGTGGATATAACCTCAGGTCCAATGGATATATCTAAAGTAATTATTCAAATATCATTTCTTAGTTAATTTTAAAAAAAATTAATGATTATAAAATTTTGTGAGTGAGGTGGAAGTTTCATTATAAGTTATTCACTAAAAATATTAAACTTTCAACCATTATCCACCAATATTATTTTGATCCCTAGGTTTATTGATTATAACATGAATATGTAAGTGTAAATGTTGATCCACAATATATTTTTAATAAAATTCATCATAATAAAAGGTAATACATTTATCACTATGCATAAAATATGTATAAATAAAATCAAAGTGATAAGGATGAGTATCACTTGGAAAATTATTGTCTTCTAAGGCCTTATAAAGAATATCCTTGTAAAACATTGACCTTGTAAATAATTTTCAAATTTGTATTTTATCCCAAGTGTTGAGTTATCTACAACATCACTATATTTGATGGTTTGTAATATTTTTATGGAATCTAGAGGAAAATTATGAGGTATGTTTTCCTTAGTCCGACCTTAAGGTTAAAAAGTATGAGGGACTATTTCTTTCTTTCCTCTAGTAATTTTGGTCATAGAATTTTATAACTTATAATAATTCATCATACATTTGGAAATGCCTAAATTAATTAAATATATATCTACATAAGTTACTAAGGAAAGTCTATCATTGAAAAAGGTATTTACATATAAATCATGATCATCCAATAGAACCCTATCATATATGCAAACATATGCTTTCATTATATGATATACCATTAAAAATAAATAGTTTCACATCAATCAACATTTATATATTAATAATATCATGATATGTAATAATACAAACTTGTGTGTCATGGAAAATAGTGAATTAGAGAAGGACTAGAAAGAAATATTCTTAAATTAGGTATCTAAATAGGAGAATGGATATGGGGATAGGTATGGGTCCATGGAGCATGGTGATAGGGTGGTGATAAGGACATTCAGTCTTCTAAAACAAGATTCTAACATTCACAAGACCAAGAAAAATGTATTTTTAGAAGGAGAACACAATGATTATAATAAAAATGGACTGTTGGACACAAGTAAGGAATCTTAGATCTCTAAATTAAATTTTTTTCATAGGATATGAAGGAAATTAAACCTATAAATCATATTGGGACCATTAAGGATGATAAAGATATTTATAATAAATTCTTAGCTTCACTTATTAATCGAGCCTCATATATAACATACCAAACATTGGTTGTAAATTTTATGGGGGATAGACTCAACAAAAACCTTTTCAAATCATGGGTTATGAAAAAGTGGAAACCTAAAAGTTAGTTGGAAATACTGGCAATGGTGAATGGGTCTTTTATGATCAAACTTAAAAATTATTATGATTGTGCCTATATTTTAGTTGGAAGTCCTTAGTTCTTTAGAAGATCAAGACTCTTACTAAATAAATGAAATCCATGTTTTGATCAAAAAATACAAAACATTAACTCAATGCCTATATGGGTTTATCTCCCTGGTCTATCGATTCAACTATGGGAGGAGGATATATTCATCAACATATTTTAGACTTTTGGGTATTTGATAGTTTTTTTAATCTAAAAAAAATATAGATCTATAATTTTTCATGTTCATTTCTATGTGAATACTTTTTTAAATCAAGAGTCTCTTTTATAAGTATTTTTACACACTCATTTTATGTTCATACCTAAAAAATTGAGTTTTAAAAATTGGTTCTAATCTATGAAAATTGTCACAAGTTGTATCATATGTCTAAGGTTTGTCCCATAAGTATCCAACATAAATTAGATTAGATTAAACCTTATTGAATATAAAATGAGGGGTGACATTAAAAAAATTATAAAGAAATAGAATCCAAAATTAATGTCATAAAAAGGGAATAATAAAGATGAGGTTGCACTTCGATAAGAAGAAAATACCTTAGAAAATGTGGTTAAAAAAGAATACCAGGTGATTGACTCATAGGAATTTGATTCAATATTATCAAAGATAAAATAAAAATTAGAAGAGATTATAGTTAATGAATTACCAAAATCTTCAAATCAATTTGATCTCCTAGTGCAGATGGAATATGATCAAGAGTTGTTTCAACGTCCATATTTTCAAATTGTCAAAGACTCAAGTTTGCAACTATAGAAGAAAAATTAAAGATAGAAGAGATAAATCACCCTATTTTTTCATCCCCAAAGGCTTCACAAGTTGATTTGGTTGATTCACAAGAGATCCTCTCCACCCCTATGAATAACATTAAATCCAAGTTCACATCCTTTGTTAAAAATAAGAGAGGCACCAAAGATCAATATATTTTTACACCTCCTAAATTTGGGAGATCTTCCAAAAGAGAGTATTTAAAAATATCATAGATGTTGAAATAACATATGGATTTCAATCTAAACTTCATTTTAAGATAGGTAACCCTTCTCCTTTTAGTTTATTATGTTGATCCTTTCTTGGAACATTAGAGGAATTCATATTTACTCTAAGCATAAAGTTTTAAGATATTTTAGAAGAAGTCACAAACCTCTAATTTATGCATTCAATAATCTATAGTTGATGAATTTTTATTTGATTATCATAAAAAGGCTTATTGTAAGGATGTTGGTTATGTTTGTATTAGTTCATCTAGATATTTTGGGTACCTTATTACATTTTAAGATAGTGATAAACTATTTGGGGAGCCTTTATTCAAATTGCCTAATCATCTAGTGGTCCTTTTCATTAATTTTTTGAATGGTAGGTAATGGATTTTATCAAACATTTATGCCCCTAAATATATTATTGATTTAGAAAAGTGTGGGATGATTTAAGATTATTTAGGAATAACTGTAAGAATTTTTCATGGATCTTGGTTGGATACTTCAACTCTCCACTCTATCCAAGTGAAAAAGGAGGTAATCAAGTTTTATCAGATAGCATGGAGGACTTTTCTTCTCTCATTGTTGATATTGGTTTTATTAATGTGGAATTAAAAGGCTCTAAGTTCACTTGGAGTAACAAGAGATTAGGAAATAATTTAATTCAATATAGGCTTGCTATAATCTTCATTTATATGTATTGGTTGGATTAAAAAAAATTATTTTAATGTCTCTACCTCATGTAGGGTCGGATCATAATCCCTTGGGATTGAAACTAGTTGAAAAATATGCTAAAAAGGATCAATATCTTTTTATAATGGAGCATATGTGGTTCACTCATCTAGAGATTCATGACTTAATTATGAAATGGTGGTCACCTATTGTAAATGGTAAAACCATGTTCAATTTGGCTACAAAAATGAAGAACTTCAAGGTTAAAATAAGATAATGGAATAAACATGTGTTTGGAATTGTTCTCACTCAGAAAAAAAGATTTAAAAAGTGAAATGATATCACTTGAATTTGAAATATAAAGTAATGGTTATGATGTAGACAATCAAAATAAATAAAAATATATCCTTTGTGAGTATCATATAATTGTTTCTAGAGAGAAGAGTACACGAAGATAAAAATCTATAAATATCTAGCTTAATGAGGGGGATAGAAACACACATTATTTTCATATGTCCACTTTGAAGCATATAACACATAATTCAATCAAGGAAATAAATTATAGAGAAAGAAGAATCATTTCTAATAAAGACCTCATTAACTAGGAAAGTGTGAGTTTTTTCAAAAAATTTTTAAAGATGATTTCAAAAGAAGCAAAAGATTTTAACAAGAATTTTTGCATGTCATTTTGGAGTTGGTATCCCATGAGGATAATGCATCTCTTATGGATACCGCATCTAATGAATATCTCAAAATTGTTTTTTCCAAAATGAACCCTAACAAGGATCTAGGTCTAGATGGATTTCCAGTAGCCTTCTACCAAAATTTTTGTGATATCATTGGGGATGATGTGGTGGATACAATTAATTAATTTATTGAATGTGATAAGACGTTAAAAGAATTCAATCACACCTTTCTTGTTTTGATTCTTAAGAAGGAAGGGGCTATAGTTTTTCTATTTTTTTGCCTTATTAGTCTATGTATTTCCATATATAAGATCATTACTAAGATTTTCTATTTAAGATTAAATCCTTTTATGGAATCTATTATTGATGTTCAGTAAGGTGGTTTTGTCCTTGGTAGACAAATTCAAGATGGGATTACTGTATTTCATAAATCCACTCACTCAATGGAAAAAAGTGAAAGTGATATAATGGTGATAAAATTAGACATGGCTAAAGCATATGATAGATTAGATTGGAACTTCTTAGATAGAATTATGAGACAATTTGGTTTCCAAGACAAGTTCAAGAAAATTATAAGATCTGGCATATCTACTTGCATGTTTTCAGTCCTAGTGAATGGAGTGGCACAAGATTTATTTAAAAGTGCCAAAGGAGTTAAACAAGGGGATCCCCTATCACCTCTCCTATTCATCATTATGGTTGAATATTTGAGCATATTTATATTAGATGTAATGATAATGTGAGTTAAAAGGTTTGAATCCAACTCATTCATATTTTGTTGATGATATCATTCTTCTAGTAGAGGCATATATTAATGAAGATAAAAATTTAAATTAAATTCTACTCATGTATGAATTAGCTTCTAACCAGAAAGTGAATTTTGAAAAAAGTTTTATTTTCTTCTTTAATACTCTTTTGGGAAATCAATTTAGTATAGATGATATTTTAGGTTTCTAGATCAAAAAAAATCCTTCCTATTATTTTGGCATGCCTCTCATTAGAACAAATCTCCCACTTACAGCTTAGAATCCTCTAGTGGAAATATTTTGAAGAAATCTATCTAGTTAGAAATGGAAGCTTCTATTACATGTGGGCAAACTCTTGCTTATCAAAAAGTGTTTTTCAAATCCTTCTAGTTTATATTCTTTCTCTTTTTAATCTACCTAAGATTATTGAAGATAAGATTTATAAAATTAAAATAAAATTTTTATGAATAGGATCTGAAGAGAGAAATATAGTTCATTTGGTGGCCTGGGAAAAGGTTTGTATGGCCAAAAATAAAGGGCATCTAGGGATTCAAATATTAAATTGGATTAATAAAGCTCTCCTCTATAAATTTGTTTGGATATTTCTCAATATTAATAGTACTTTGGAAAATGTTGTAAGATTAAAATATCTTGATGGTAGATATCCTATTTGTAATTTTAAAGTTGAACATTTTGTTCATGGATCTCATTTCTAGAATTATATAAATGCAAACAAAAATGTTATATCTTTTGGTTTTAAATGGAAACTAGAAAATGGAAACCATGTTATATTCTAGGTGAACTCTTGGATTTTAGATCATCCCTTGAATAATTTAAAACCATGGAAGTGAATTCATTCTCACATTCAAAATAATTATGGGAGATAGGTTTAGGATTATTGGTAGATTATAGAAGGAAGAAGAAGATGGTAAATTTTGATCATTGATAATTTAGATTGAGAAGAATAAATATTCATGACTAACCTCAATAATTAGATGATAAACACATAATTTACTAGAAATAATCAAATAATATCATTTGATATGGAAAGATTATGTAGATGGTCATTACCAAGTCAAATTTGGGTATAATTTGGTGGCTTATCTTCCAAGAAATGATGTGAATTGGGATAAACTATGGGAAATTTTCCTCATACCTAAATTAAACATTTTCCTTTGGGTTACTATTCAAAATAAAGTTTTGACTATGGATAATTTAAGGAAAAGAGGTTTCACATTGATAAATAGGTTCCCTTTATGTGAAAATGATAATGAAGTAGTTTTTCATCTTCTTGTTGAATGTTCATTTGCCTACGAGGCATGGAGTTTTTTCCTTCACAAATTTCATGTCTTATGGGTATTCTCTAGTTGTTTATTAGAAATTTAGCAATCTTGGGAGTGTCCTTTTCCAAATGAACTCTTGAATAAAATATGGAAGCTCACACTTCCTCACATTATTTGTGGAATTTGGGGTGAACAAAATGATATAATATTTAGGAATAGAATGTGCCTAAGTATGGATTTAAAAAATAATATTTTCCTAGCCATTATGGAAATTTTTAAAGCTATGACTTTGGAAAAAGTTAAAATTAGTAAATGATTGAAAATCAATTGGATTTAAATTAGAATATTAACACACTATGTGTTGGTATTATTAATCCCAAAGTTGAAATAATAAGGAGGAATAAATGGGAAGCTCCTCCTAATGTGTGTCTAAAATTGAACATTGATGGATCCTCTAAGGGAAACCTAGGGTCCTTAGTAGGAGGGATTCTGAGAGATCACTAAGGAGGGTTTTTTACTTCTTATGCTAGTGATGTGGGGGTCAAATATAACCTCTAACTATAAGCTCTTTGTTTCTTATGGGAAATAAAATTAGCTAAATAATTGGGTTATTAGCATCTTATCATTTAAATAGATTCGTTGAATATAATAAATTACCTATCCAAGAAAAAATTAATGAGATGTAGCATCAAACATGTTGTGGATGAATCTATATCCATTTTAGAGTCATCAAGAGGTATTTATTCAACACATATACCATGAAGGTAATAAGGTTATTTATTGGTTCATCTATAGGGAATTTATTACTACATGTTTTAATAGTTGGATTAAGAAAGAAGATTTACCTCAAGATAAACACCAGAGTAGATATGAGGAAGATATAAGTACCCTTTTATGATAATCAACATATTTTTAAGTGTGTGAGTATTCTCATATTGCAAAAATAATGTTATTTTAAACATTATTGGTAAGGTTATTATTATCTTTTTGAACATTTTTAAAATCAGGTGTCATTTCTTTTTGAATGTCCCTAGAGAGAATATTCTCAATTATCTTGGGAGAAGATATCACAGCCAAAATAATTTTCAAGATTTGAAGAAGCACAATAACAGATTTAACTAGGTTGGCACGAGGCACTTAAAGGGGAAAATCATTTAAGATTTGGGGAATTATAAACACCCCTATTCTAATTTGAAGAGACATATACTTTTTCCTATGGGGATCCCAAATAATTTTGAACCCAAAATGCCAGATGAAGTGAAAAATAATTGGGAGGTCTAATAGATTTTCTAAACAGGTGGAATGGCTAATTTCATGCAACAAATATAAGGACACTAAAAAAATGTTTGTATTTATTTTTAGACTCTTTGGAAAATATAAAATTGAATATAAATGGGTTTTTTCTTGACATTTCTAAAAAAATTGATCACAAATATCACAAGGCTGGAAAGGGAGGTGACCAAAGTGTACAAGACTAGTAGATATTATAGAAAAGAGAAAAGTAATTTTATGTTGGAGAGAGAAACTTTACATGTGATTTATAATGGTTTTGATCATGATTTTCTACTGAGACCTTATGGTTATCTGGCCTTCCATATCATGCAATATATCACCTTGGAGGGTAGGTTTAATGTTGTGCATTGGTCTCTATTTATTTTTTCAATTATTTTAAACATGTTATTCCTTTGAGTTTACATTTCTATATTCTTATTTATATGGAAACTTATATTGAGAAGGTTAAAAGTGTTAAATATATTATTTCAATACATGAAGGATTTATTTTAATTATTCATAGATATTTCAAAGTAATGAATCAAATCTCCCTTAATCTACCCAAACCTCATAAAGGTAAATAAGAATTCAGGAAAGTTTAGAAGGTTTGGATAAAGTATCAAAGTGGAAATATCCATTCTAAAGACAAAGAATAAACCATTACCAAGAAAATTACCAAATAAAAATGTGTTAGTATTAATAATAGGCAAAGAAGTGTTCCCAAAGTTTCTTTATGCGCTGGTCAAAATGAAACTAACACAAGTAAAGTTGGATCATCGATCAGGCATTTTATTTTGATAGATGATGTTGTAGGAGATAAAGATGAAACTAATTTATAGAATGTAATAAAAGGGATAAAATAAATATCCTAATTCACAAATTTGATAAGGGTAAGAGGAAAATAGGAGACATCCCTAAGGATATAGAGTTGGAAGAATTGGGAATCCAATCATAGGACCCAAATGAAAATTTTAATTTCATGGTTGATTCTTTAAAAGGTAAATAAAAAATGGTCAAAATTGAAGAAGAATTAGACCAATAAAAATGGATTATGAGGTGGTTCATGAGGTATTTATTTGAGCTCAAAGGTGAAGTGAAAATGATTTAATAGGATAATAAAATATTAAGTTAGGAAGATGTTGACAGAGACTATAGTACCCAAATTCAAAGACTTAGAGATAGGGTTTGTACCTTAGAATATGAAAATGATAAGCTTAAGAATAATATTAGCTACTTGGTCAATAGTGGTAAGGCATCCATGCATGAAAAAATTTAAAATTTGGAAAACTTAAGGTCTCACATGAGAGGTTTTATTGATACAAAGAGATATTCAAAGGGTAAGGGTAAGTGAATGTTCTAAGGACATGGAAAAGTAAAAGATGTTTTATCAAATTGACTCAAACCTAAAATGAATGAATATTTTTAAGGAGAATGTCGTAGGGAGTTTGGATATTTAGAGTGATTTTAGTTATTTTTTGGTTATCTTATGCCTTTTAGTGTTACTTAAGCTATTCTCAGGCTATATTTTGGTTGTTTGCATCTATTTTTGTGATTGTTTAGTCATGTTTAACTTTGGGACTTGGTGAGTCCTCTTGTTCTTCTTTATATATTTTCTTGATATAGGTATTTTTGTCTCTAGTCAAAAATAACCCCACCTTTAACTTAATAAAAAAATATACACAAGCTAGGAATATGCCATGTAGATAAACCATTGAATATCATTTCACAATTTAATCACATTGAGTAATATTTCTATTCATAATAAGTGGTATGATATATATATATATATATATATATATATATATATATATATATATATATATATATATATGATTTATAATAAAATGATTATTTAGGGATATGAAAATATGAAACAAAATAAAAATATGGTAAGGAATAAGAAATGGAGCACTTAGGATTAATTAAATTTTAATTTATAAATCCAAAGTCTTAAATAAGTACAACACTATGTAGAAAACAATAGCTATCTCTATTAAGAGGTACCAATCAATTATGGATAATGAGATATAACATTAATTAACACATCATAAGAAATGGAAATATTGGGAACATTTAAGGTTTAATTAGGATATAAGGGTAAAACACAACAAGGTGTGTGTGTGTGTGTGTGTGTGGAACAATATCTAAATACTAGATTATATTTTAATAAATTATTTAATTGTTTATACACACACATATGTGTGAGAGAGAGAGAGAGAGAGAGAGAGAGAGAGAGAGAGAGAGAGAGAGAGAGAGAGAGAGAGAGAGAGAGAGAGAGAGAGAGAGAGAGAGAGAGAGAGAGAGAGAGAGAGAGAGAGAGAGAGAGAGAGAGAGAGAGAGAGAGAGAGAGTATCTATGTATAACTTATATAATTCAAATTATGACTGTGCATAATTTTACATAAAATGTGAAAGAAAAGATAACAAAATGGTAAAGAAAAACATAGAGGACCTAATACAAAGGTCAAAGGTGCCACATTAAACTAAGTGTTAGAAATATATATAGCTTATTGAATTAAATTAGGACCCTATTGGTGCATAATCCATCACAAAATGTGAAATAAAAGATAAAAAATGGTAAAAACCTCATGGGACCTAATACAAGGGTAAAATGTCCCACATAAAATAAAGGGTTGGAAATGTACTACATTATTAGATAGACTAGAAACATGGTTGTATGTTCCTAGTCCACCAAGACTATAATATTATGATCTTATAAAAAATATAAAAGATATAAAAAAATTTGAGTAAGAAGATAATACTAGAGGATGAAAATAAATAGGATAAAAGGAAGAAAAATGGAAATAAAAAATAGAAGCAGAGAGAACACATAAGAATCAATAAAAATCACATAGAGAAACATAGATCTTCAAGTGTCTCAAGTCAAGAAAAACTTAATAAATGCACCCTGATAAGATAATAATCTAAATTAATTATCCATTATATATAAATACACTAATATTTTAAAAAATAAATAATCCTATATAGAAATTAAATATCTACATATGGTGCTTAATTAGAGATAGTTCATTTATGATACTAATTTTTGTGAACCTTTATTGTCTTACATCTCTTAGGATTAGGTATTTCCTCATATTATTTTAGATCCCAATTTCTTAAAATTTGGTATTTCATGCTTTTAGATTTGAATTATTAGGCCCATTGCATGCTTCAAATTCTAAATTTTAAACTCTAGTGTGTTTATATGTTGTGTTTGTTCATGTTTTATTTATGACAACAATGATTATATATTTTGTGTTTATATTCAAATAAACATTAGGCTTGGTAAAAACATCTCCATATTGTTATAATATCTTTTAATAGATCTAAATTAAGATTGAAAATAGAAATGGATTCCTATATTATATTAAAATTATAGTTTCATGGGAAAAAATTTGTATAAGAATTACATTTTTATGGTGAATTTGATCAACATTTATATTTGAATACCCAAACCAATAGTAATGAAATCCAACTATCCATATACCAAGATGTTAAAAAAACTATTAATAACCAATTTATAAATTATTTGAGTTATACCCTTTTAAGACATATAATAATAATGAAATATTTTAAAGATATTACTTGTGTTAGTTTAGTAATTTTTAATTCATCTCAATATCCTCCTATTTAATCTTTATATTTTTTGTAGAATCCCTTAATTTATTCTAAAATCCTTATAAATTCTTCTCAAATTCCTCTATTTTTTTTCTCAAAATCCTCCAATTACTTCTCAAAATTTAATAAATTATTATCAAATGATTTCTATTTCTTCTCAACATCCTCTAGTTTGTTCACAAAACTCTCAAAATTCAATAATATCTCTTTGATTTCTTTAAAATCTTTCAAAATTTTAAAATTATTTCATTCCTCAATACTAGGTACTCAAAATGAGGTATTTCACCAAAAAACATAGAATTATTAACCAAAAAAAGAGATATGTAATGAATAAGAGTGTAAAAAACATAATCTTTTATAACAATACTAAGTATGAAAGTGTGATCCTTGGTTCTCATAAATTATTGCATCTCTACAAAATTGATTGATTACTTGATTACCCATAAAGGGAAAAAAGTTTCATTATATAGGAAGTGAAAGAGGTGATTGATTACTTGATTACCCATAAAGGGAACAAAGGTTCATTATATAATAAGTGAAAGAGGTGAGTGGGAGATAGTTATTAATTTTTATAAGGTAAAATAATTCCATATCTACACCTAAACCTTCTCACACATGTGAGGATAAATACTATATTAAATTTTTATATTAACATAATGTGCACATAATACATCATACCTTAATATCAAAACTACCCTAAGGTGGAATCAACATCAAGTGTGAATATGACACACACCAACACCCCCTGAGTATTAGCTTAGGAAATGTGGTAAAATAGAAGAAATTATTGATCTCTGAAATATGGGTCTTGAAAATAAATCATGATGAATTATCCATGTAAAATTAAAGAGAAAAATAATAATGAATATATTGAATTAAATAATTGTTGAATCTAATAAGTCCTCAAATGGAATGAATTAGATCTTTTTGAATGAAGTAGATAATAAATATGGGAATAATAACTTCCATAAAAAAATATCACCTCAAATTATATATACAATCCCTCATTTTCATAAGAGAATGTACAACATACTCAATATAAAACCAAAGGAGCATTATGCTAATAATGCAAACTATAGTACATAAACCCCCCACCCCACATAATGATGACTATGGAATGAATAAATCACAAATATAAATATATTAAACATTATCAATGCGGTAGGCATGTAAATAATCACATTAAATATCCTCAAGTGAGAGTGCCTAATATGCCACATGAAGGACCTTGTAATTGATATGAAAATAGTACACAAAAAACATACACTCACATGAAGGTAGACCACCCTAAGATAGAAAACCTCCTATGGCACTTTATAAGTCAATGTAATTATAATATGAATCTAAAAAATTCTTCTCATATGCTATATGAAGTAATAAAAAGTGACCCCCTCTATAAATGAGGTGTAATCTATGCTCAATATAGAAATAAGTATGCTTTATTTATTTTTTTAAAATAATTATCCTAAAAAATATAAATCTAATAAAAAATGAAAATAAATAGATATGAATTATGTGAATAGAATTTAAAAACATACACTTTCAAATAAACATCAAGAAAATTCAAGTTACAAATCAAAAGTTATGGCCTCCAGAAGATCTAAAATAAAGAGTTGATCAATAATTCAGACAATAAACTATAAATTATAAAAAATAGATTGACCAAAATGAATAAATGACCCCACCACTACATAGATATCAAAATAATAGTAAAGGTTAAATAATAACCCTTCTAATGAACCCAAATCCAATCTATAACCAAATGTAAAAGCTAAAAACTCATCCCAATTTATGAAAAAATGAAAAAAATAGTCCCCAAAACATATCATATGAGTTAAAAAGGTATTTTTATTTCCCATGGTTTCATTCTTACCCTTATGAATTCTCAACATTTTCATGGAAACATGATCTACATTACTTACCGCATGATCTTACAATGTTAGATTTAGGTGGAAAAAAAGTTGGACCTAACTTTAATTATCACTCTGAATGTAGTAGGGATTCCTAGTTCACACCAAAAACATTAGACAATAGATAATGTAAAAAAAATTAATGGAACTATTCAACACATAGATCCTTAAAATGTGAATGAATCTAATTAAAGGAAAAATTGTATCTGAGATAATAAAATATGATATAAGCAAATAAAAATCCATAATATAAAACCCACTCAAATTGAATGATCATAAAATTTGAAATATAATTCAAACCAAAAATACCCATTAGATAAATTTAAAAAACAAGAATGAGGGTTGGCTCAAAAATGAAATTTTGGCTCAAATGAAAAATTACATAATGGGTAATTTTGAGAACCTAAAATTATAGTTGGCTAAGAAACATGATTATGGACTAGAAAATTTGTGTGGAAATGTTGAGATCATTGAAAATATATAAATACATAATGGCTACCTATGAATACTATCTCTAGTACCATTTAGGAATAATATATTAACTCTAAAACCATGCCAATAAAGATAAAGACCCAAGAAATATGCATGTAAAGACACCATCCACATAAGAATACATATAATTATAGGTTTCACCAATAAACATAAATGTATTAATTAAACAAATGGATTTAAAATGAATAATTATGAAAACAAAATAATTTTACACAAAAATACCAAGGATGAATGAGTATTCCTTAATTCTCTAAAATGACTATATCTCTACCAACTTGATTGATTATTTTATTATAAATAAATCATAAAAATGTTCCTTAGATAGGAAGAGAAATATGTGAGTGGGAGGTATTTATTGATGGAGTACAAGGTGTAAATATTCCATGGGTACATCTAACCCTTCTCACTCATGTGAGAATAACTACCACATTAAATGTACATATTAAGAATAGTGTGCACATAATAGATTAAAGATTGATTAAAAAAAGGCACCTAATTTTGACTTCAAATCATTTGTAAATATGACACATACCAACATAAATGGACACCATGATGTATGCCCTTAATAGCATGAAAAATTAACTTAAGGATATTTTATATAGGTTTGAACATAAATAACTAAAAGGATACTTAATATGATATTATTTTAAATTATTTTTCCAAAAAAATTATTTTCCATCCTTTTCTAAGTGGTATTTTTCAAATTTTAAATCAATTCAATATAAAATGAGACCTAACACATCATATTAGGCTATTTCATGCTTATTGTTTGTATTTTTGTTATGATTTTAGGTTTTTAACCAAATTTAACCTTGAAAATTTAAAGGATTATGCTCTTGATTTGTGTTATGCCCTTTGATGTGTACCAACTCATTATTTTATTACACTAATGGATGATTTATTATCTCACTTTAAAACTAATATATGTAAGAAGGTTAAATTTTCTAAGTTTTTTAAAACTATATGAGGATTCATTGAGCACATTATTGGTTATGTGATGATATTTAATACTATGGTTACTAAAATGAGTTATGAGCCCCTTAATTATGAAATATAAATCCTATTTTTTGAAATATTGCTTTCATATGTTAGAGTAAAAATTATTTTCAAATCCTGGCCTTATTTTTATGATCTTTCATATGTTGTTAAATCAAGCTTGTAGATTCCAATATCATTTAGTATTCATCTAAATTGTCTTATTATTTCAATGTTTATCAATTTTAAAATAAGTCAAATTTTATCCATAGATTAAATGGTAGTGTATTTATAAACAATAATGATCCTAATAATGTAGTCAATTCCATATAAATAATGTCCTTTTAATCTCTTAAAATGACAGATTATAATTTAGTAGGCTTAGCTATAATCCAAAAATTATTTTAATGATGTTTCTTGACTATAAAATGATTAACTTATCTAATAACTATACATATGATCTAAATTCATAATATTACTCTCATAGAGCTATATGGAATCTAACATATAGGTGTATTGTATTGACTTATAATATTCAAGATCTAATTGAGAGAAAAATAAATTTAAATATAAAGAAAATTAAATGATGTCAATATATCTATAACCATTACAAATAAACATTTTATATTTTTTTCAAACCATTTCCAAATCATATATTAGAACAAGATAACAATACAATAAAGTGAAAATCTTGTATAATTACACTATAACTTTTATCTAAATGATACCATCACTGGTATAGTTAAAGAAATAAAGAGGAAAATTCTGGGTATTTAAATTATGTTTGACGAGTGAAATTAATATTAATAGTTCATATCATGGTCCTTTACTCATTATAAATTTCATAAATTTAAGGAAAGGAATGAAATCATATTTGATAATTATTTATGTTTGAATTTGTACACTAATGAGATCATTTATACACTCAGATTTCACTGCAAAGGTTTGGCATCCAAAATAATAATAATCAGAGGATAACATAGAATTAAAAAAACCTATAATAATTATAAATTTTCATATTAAAGTTGGATGAAATTAGAATTTAAGCCTTCTCCATATATTAGCTAGTGAGGAATCAATTATCATGTTACATGCTTGATTTAAAGTAAATCAAACCAAAGTAATTCCTAAAATATTTAATGGATATATGAAGTTTACACATGAATTATATGTGGTTAAAATTCATCAAGAATAATATTTTCCAAGATAAATAGAATAATAATCCATTTTACAAGAAGAGCCATAATGTGAAAAGTCAAATTTATTATTCAAACTAAGAAAGAACAAGGTGAAAGTTAATAATCTAATTCCAAGGAGAGTGTGTAATGTCTCAAAACTAAATAAAAAATATAAAAATATAACTAATAATAATAAACTAATGTCATATGAAAGTGATTTTTTACAAACACTAGTACATATATGGAATTTTTTTGTGAACATGAGCTTGTAGAATATGAGTTATAATGGTCTGAATCCTAGACACCCTAACAGTATATTAATTTTCTAAATCATATTTTGACAATTTTATTGGTTATATTTTGTTCATTACATTTTTTTTCTTATTTGTAACCTTACTATTTGATTTTAAATTTTGCTAGTAATGTGTTGTATTTTCATGATCTACGGTTCCTAATTTATCTCTATTTACCTTAATTATAGTTTTATACCAAATGAGGAATAAAATATTGAAATGAATAAATATAATAATATGTATATGAAAAAATAAAATTTATATTTACCCAAATATCTAAGTAATACTATGAAAATAAATCACTAAGAGACTAGGTGATGTAAATTAAGCACAAAGGAATAACAAATGATTTAACTTGATATTATGATATTATGGAAGTATAAAATTAGAAAGATGATTATGTAAGATTAATATTCACTATATTTAAATTTTATTTTAAATATATAATAACCTAGATATTTTCTTTCCCCTTGTGGTTTTTCCCTGTAAAAATCAATGTAAGAAAATTTGTGCACTAGGATGTGGATGTGTTTTTTCTAAAACTAACCTATGCACAATGCAAAACTTGATTTGTATATCATTACTTCACTTAATAAGTTATGATATTACTATACATGTGATTTCTTAATTTTTTATGGAAAATGTGTCAATTTGAAACTCCTATTTGAATTAGCTTTGGAACTAAAATAACAAATGGATTAGTGAGTTAGAAAATTATCGAAAGAACATTACAAACTATGTATCCCATACACTATAATTATCCTCCACATAGTTATGTGAGTGTGGGGATTGAATAGATATATAATTTTAAACCTCCAATTTTTTATGAGTGATTATGTAAATATATGCAAGCTAAAACCTATATTTGGCACAAAGGGATAAATAAATAACAAGATAGATAACTCTATCACAAGTGTGTAATAATTGATTTAATGAAGTTGAACTTTAAGTAGGATAAATGAGTTCAAAAAACACTTATATATGATTTAGGTATAGATAATGGTATTATATTATGTTTTATACTCACTATATTTCCCATAAATTATTAGAAATTTAGATCAAGTAGATCATCCAACTCACTAAATAAGATAATCGACTATCAAACATGGATATTTAGGTAAGATCACAAAGTTTGGGGACAAAAAGTGGCCTACCCATGGACATGATTATCCTAAAGTTTTATAAATATAAACTTCTATACATAATATGAGATATCTACACTCCAAACTTGAAGATGGTGTAAGAATATGAAATGTAGCATTTTGAGTCTAGTTTCCAAAACACTAATTTTTTTAAAAATGGTTAAGTATAACTAGGTCAAACATATAAAATTTGAAGATGAAATCTTATTTTTTTTAAAAATAGAATAGATAAATGGTCGTGTGGTGCATCATTTTTAGCAATATTTAATATCATTTGAAACCCTTTGTGGAAAATTTAGATAAGATCTTCGAGTTTGTAACCTATAATTTTTTATATTTTTTAAATGATTGATTTTTTAATCAATTTTTCAAGTAAATAGATCATAAAAATTGAAAAAAAATGTATAGTCATCTGTGTGATGCACCTAACTACCTCAAAAAAATGAAAATCAAATTTTTTGAATGTGTGTAGAATTAAGCCTAGTTTGTGATCATATGATTTGTTTTTCACTTTGATAAATGAAAGACAAATTACATGAACATGTACAGGCATGTATGTTTATATAATGTAGTGGCCTAAAAAATGTATAGTTATAAATCAATAGATTTTAAAACCTTAAATTAGTCCAAAAATTATAAAAATCATATTTTTGGAAAGAGGAGATCATTCTCATCAGGATGATATTAAGTTTTTGAATTTTCACATTGAAATTATAAGTGTATTTCGTAATAAAAGTTGAATTTTGTTTTTTATCATAAATCTCAAAACTTGACTGTAAATTGATAGTCCAAGCCTTTGGCTTGGGAATCCAAGCCATTCCCAAGCCAAAAGGTGCAATGAATTGAATTCAAATTCAAATATCATGATCATGTTAATGTATAACTAAATAATGTTAATAGATAATGTGATCATGTTAGTTTGAAAAAAGTAATATTATCATGTTACTATTGTTTTGCACATTAAGTAAATGAACATGTATATGGATCAAATTCTAGTTAATAGGTAATGTGATCATGATATTAATAACACAATTGAATTATTTATAATGCAATCACATTCATATTATCTTACACATAGAATCATGTGGGAGTTGCACATGAAGGAAACTTTAGCCATCAACTTATATTTGCTACTCTAAATTTTTCTTATACTTTAAATTTATTTTAGTAAATATAAGAAATTAGGGTCACTCTACATCTAATAGAGTTGGTCTCATAGCTACACACCTTATAACATGGAAAATAGTTTTTCAAAATAGAATTCAATTAGTACTTAGGCATTTTTAGGGTATATGTTTAATTTTAGGGTCTAGGCATTAAACCTGGGGTTTTTAGTACATACCTTTTGTAATTGATATCCATTTTTGGTAAACATATAGTCATTTTTAAGGTTTTTATGCCTTAGAAATTGATTCTTGGCATTTATCAGAGTCCTAAGTTTGTCAAAATTGAAGTTTAAAAACTACTCACTTTTAACTTGATCCAAAGTGGTGTGATTGGTGTAGTGTAGGTCATATTGATGACCTACACACATCAAACAACTGCTTTGTGTTAATTTCACTTGTTCATCATCGCTCCCTCATATTTTATCATTTATTACTCATCCCTAATTACCCATAATCACTCTCTCATCATTATTCATTTCCATTAATCAGTCCCTCATTGACACTCACTATCCCTAATCATCTCTAATCACTCCCTTATTATCCGTAATCACTCCTCTATTGACCCTCACTATCCCTCATCATCCATAATAACTCCATCCCCATACTTAATAATCCCTAATCACTCTTTCTTCATCCTTTATCATCCCTAATCACTTATTCATCCCTATTCACTTCCTCCTCATCCCTCCTCATCCCTGATTACTCCCTCATTGACCTTCATTATCTCTCATTATCTCTAATCATTTGGGATTATCATCCCTAATCACTCCATTGATTATCACCATATTTTATCATCCCTAATCACTCCCTTCTCATCCCTTATAACCCATAATCAATATTTCTTCATCCCTCATCATCGCTAATCACTCCGTCATTGACCCTCATCATCCCTCATAAATCCATCATTGACCCTCAACATCCATCACCATCCCTAATCTCTCCCTCATCATCTGAGGTAATTAGATACTATAAATATATCTTTTATTCAAATCACATTTCATTTAATCCATTATAATAGAAATTAACTCTTTTCTATGACTTGTGTTGTCAATGTCCATTTATGATAGTCAATTGTACTACTGAATGAATTGGATGATCTTCAAAATTTATATTTAATTAACATAAGTACTAACACAAAATAAAATCTAAATTTTAGTTCATAGAATTATATTTGTTGTGCAACTAACTAGATGAAACTTTATTTGGTTCCATCTTTGGTAGTTTGGTTTAAAAGATAAAAATTAAACGCAAATCTCTCATATAATTTTCTAATTCTAAGAATATTTGAATTAGATAAAAAGTTATTTAGTGTTTCCCATTCTTATATGATTTGAATCTTAATCAAGTTCACACATGCACTCCTTGTGTGTGTAATGTGTCCAAATATTTTATCTCTTACATAAAAAATGAACATTTATTCATTTTGACATAAAAATATGGTTCTAGAAAATGTGAAACACTAGTTCAACATGGTTTAGATGTTCATCCCATGTTTTTTAAATATTAATATTTTATCAGAGTATATTAAAAAAATGACATAGGTAAAGGGGTTAAGGATTTCATTTAATATCTTGAAATGAAATAACTCATTACAAAAGTTCACCTAAACGGAATAACCAACTAATCAATCAACCCTTTCTTTGTTTTTAAGACTATATTCCAAATGTCTAGAGGTTTAACATGAATATGATGATACCCAAACTTAAGATAAATTTTTAAAAAGACATCTACACCATGGATATGTTAGAAAAATTAATTAATATTTAAATGAGGATAATATTTCTTCACTTTAATCTTGTTAATATTTTTCTAACTGATTCACAACTTTGGCATAGATATAATTGGGATTTTTCAAGGCAATGATTTGGGTATGATGTGTTCATTATCCATGATTTCATGGATCTACCACTTGATATATTAATTCTCTAAAAATGATCTATTATATAAAGATGTTTGAGGTAGAGGTAGTTAAGTGATCAAATCCATAGTACTGTTTAGTGTACAGTATGTAGGAACTTATTTAGGTGACTAAAATACATCCTTTTATTCATCTATTTTAAAGTTTTAATTATTTTGTCTTTCTTATTGTTAGATAAACCACAATATGATAGGGTGACATAATGATGTTATTAAATTTACTTATTTCCATCAAGAGTATAATTATTACTATAACTAACAAGATTATTATACGTCTTAACACTAATGAATAATATCTTATGAACTAACTATGATATATGGTATTTTAGATCATGACAATATATCACAACATTTAAAGGATTTACTTCATAGAATACATGTCAATGGTAAATATATGTTTGACCAAATTTAAAACATCACACACCTATAATGGTGATATGTCACAAAGTATTTCATCTTTAAATTTTTTGATTTTGTACACCAAGTGACACTACTAGGCAATCCATTTCTTAAGGTCTATACTAGACCATACACTATAATTTGGTTATGGATGATGTATAAATTTCAAGTTCAATTTTTGAAAATATGATTTAGGATAAATTAAATTATTTTGACTTTCATTGGAAATGATGAAGTGAATTGGCTCACCATTGATCTACATTTGTTAATGAAATAATATTTTTAATTCATATAATTTCTTGTTGGGTGAAGTAGAGATACTTTTAGTACCGACCATATCATTGGGTTTACAATATATTATCTACATACCTTTTTATAGTTCTAGATAACTTGTACCCACTTATCAAAATGTGAATGTAGAGATATCATAGTTTGACACCTTTCATTTGATTCAATATTGAAGTTATACATTAATAACCACTTTTCAATCTTCGACTACTTTTTCTAATAATTTGAAAATAATTTTCACTTTATAGTATGATGACTCAATCAATACACATATAAATAGAAGTCCTTCAATGTAATCATTTAGATCATAAAATGTCCTTATATGGAAAGCAATTGTTTGGTTTCAATAAATCACATAGTTTGGTTATCTTCATGTATTTACTACCCATTTTTGGTTCTATGGTGGTTTTACTTGCTTCTCTTTTTATGGCAGATTTTCAATTGTGAATACATAATTTCTAATAGGCCCATATTTTTTCATAGGTGTTAAATATTTATGTTTTTAATTTTCCTCCACAAAATTTTAATCAATATGTATTATATTTTATGATTTCACTCAAATTTCCACTTGTATCTCCAAACATTATTAAACCCCAACAAAATACCACCATCAAGGTATTGGATGGAGTTATTAAGGATGAGGAGGGATGAGGAAGAATTGAGTAGAGATGATAAGGTAGTCAATAGGGATAATGAGGGATGGTGAGGATCAATGAGAGAGTGATTAGTGAGGATGTGGGAGTGATTAAAGAAGATGAGAGATGGTGAGGATTGATGATGAAGTGATTAGTGGTGATTAGGAATGAGGAATGAGTGATTAGAGATGATAAGGTATGATGAATTAATGATTAGGGATGGTAAGGGTCAACGAGGGAGTGATCAAGAATGATGAAGGAGTGATTATAAATGATGAGGAATTTTGAGGATCAATAAAAGAGTCATTAGGTATGAGGAGGGATGAGGAGGGAGTAATTAGGGATGGTGAGAGCTAATGGGTGAGTGATTAAGGATGATGAAGGATGGTTAGATCCAATAAAGGAATGATTAGGGATGATTAGGGAGTGATTAAAGATGATTAGGGATGGTGAGGTAAATGAGGGAGTGATGAGTGATGATGAGGGATGAGGAGTGAGTGATTACATATGATGAAGGATAGTGAGGGTCAATGAGTGACTAACCAAGGATGATGAAGGAGTAATTGGAGATGACTAAGGATAATAAGGGTCAATGAATTAGTGATGAAGGATAACGAATAATGATTATATAGTGATTAGGTATGATAAGGCATGAGTATGAAGTGATAAAGGATGAGGGAGGGATGATGGACAAGTAAAATTAACACAAAGTGGTCATTTGATGTGTGCAAGTCGTCAATATGACCTATGCTACCCCAATCACACCACTTTGCATCAATTTCAAAGTGATTGGTTTTTAAACTTCAATTTTGACAAACCTAAGAATCCTATAAATTCCAAGAATCAATCTCAAATTCAAAAAACCTAAAAAATGATTATATGTTTACCAAAAATGGACATCAATTACAAAAATTATGTCCTAAAATCCCTAGGTTTAATACTTAGACCCTAAAAATGCCTAAGTACTAACCATATTAGATTTTGACAAAATATTTCCCACATCATAAGTCATGAAACTATGAGACCAAATCTATTATATGTGGAGTGACCCTAATTTCTTATATTTACTACAATAAATTTAAAGTATACAGAAATAAATGTAAACTTCTACTTAACATGATTACAATCACATTATTAATAATGCAATTATGTTACCTATTTACCAAAATTCACTCCATATACATGTTCATTTATTTAATTTCAAAAAAAATAGTAATGTGATCATGTAATTGTTTTTAAAATAATGTGATCGCATTATTTATTAACATGATTGCATTATATATTAATGTGATCACATTATAGATCGATAATTATTGAGCCATAATTTAAATAACATTATCATGTTAATTAGATAAAGTGATCACATTATTTATTAAAATGATCACATTACCTAAAATGTCTATGTAATTATCCACCAACTTTGTGCACTTACCCATTTGTGACATGTTAATTCCTATAAATGAGTTAATATATATTGTAAGGTATTAAATAAGACATAGTCAACATAAAACTCACCTTTAGACTACATATTTTGTATACTCTCAAAAAATTATGAAATTTAATAATAATATCATATTATTTTGAGTTCATATGCAAAATTTATGACCTTGAAAATTTAAAGGACTTTTTATGGTTAAAAAATTATCGATTTATGTAGGTGTCAATTTTAAAAATGTCTTGATAGTTTTTGAAACCTCTAAAATGGTTTCCCAATAACTATAGTGGGTTTCTAAAGATTAATTGGTGGCTTTTAAAATTATACAATGGTATTTACCAACATATAGTGATAACTTTTCCTACACATGAATTTTAATAAACATAGAGGTAGTTAAGCCTAAGTTTCCAACTCTTGGGATTATTTTATGAGTGTAAGGAGTGTTATTGTGTTTATATATGAACCTATAGAGTTAATAGTGATGTAATTAGAGGAATTTAAGGAATTCATTCATTTATTCCTTCATTAACCCATTTTTTCATGTATTTTTATTAATTTGAAGACTACACATCTGAGATAACTAAGCTTAGTAGTTTCTCGCATTGAAGAAACAATTCTTCCAGCAAATAGTGAAAGGATAATTAAGAGTGTAGGACAATATTGAATATGGTGTCCTTGTAATCCCAATAAGTCTAAAACTTGTAAATTACTGAACATATTAGATATGAATAATCATAGCTTCACTCTTTCTATAGTTATAACATATTAAGTTTATCTAGGCTATGTCTTGTGTATCTCTCTTTCATGTTGTTGATTTTATTAATTGTATGTTTTTAATTCCTTGCTACAGTATAACATACCAAGACTTAAGAGAGATCAATAATCATTAAATTCAAGCATATAACTTGTTCATAAAGGTTAAATAAAATCATATTGGTATTGAACTTTTGTACAAGAATTCAAATTGTAGTTATGTATAGACTAATAACATGTTAGGGAGTGAAGGAATGATTTAAATTAATTTAGCACATGGATATTGCATGTCAAGGGTTTTAAATTATTTTGTATGTTGTATATGATAGTAATAAGAGTGGGGATACATCTTAAAAAAACATTTTATGTGTTGTTATATGACATATAGCTTGAGTACAAGCCCTTATATTTAAATGATTTGTGTTGGTGAATCTTAATGTGGAATATCCACCTAGTTTATGGATCACATTAGTATTAAGGCAAGCTTTATAACACATATTTTACATTATGTTATATATTATTTCATGTTTTTTTATTGACAATAAAGTGTAGGTTTATTGGTTATAAAAGGTAAACCATGGGTAAATATTTAAATAAGTAAAGGATTCAAGAGCTTAAATATACTAACCAAAAAATTAAAGAGAAATTGAATTAATAAAGATGTGTTAGAACTTGGAAGATGAGAATCAAATGTTTCAAGACATATTTACTAACCATGGATAATTTATCATTGGTTTCATTAAAAGTAAAGACATGATTTGAATACCAAGGAAGAGATGTTATGAAAACTCCATGATGATGGTGAAGGAGTGAAGGAGAGAGAAGAGTCTACCATGAAAATGAAATTATCTTCTACCAAAGATGCACAAACCATGCCTAAGGTATCAAAATTAATTAATCCAACATATTATATTTATTTCAATCAAGATTTATATTCTTATTTCGGTAAATGTAGGAAGCATACTAAGGGATTTGGCTCTAGGTTTCTAACAAATATGTGTCATGATGTAAAGGACCTTGACATAAATGTCCAAGGAATGAACAATCCCATAAAGGATGATTAAATTCATAAATATACAATATTTTAGTGGAGAATATGGAGTTTGAGAATTATCCAAGACAACAAATGGAAGAAAAACTTCAAAAATGAAAGAGCCCAAGCCTCTAGCTGAACAAAAATAGCCCATGCAAGGTAATAAAATAATTTATTGTATACAATATAATGAGGAGTTTGACTCTCAAAATATTTTACAAGTATAACATGAAGAGGGATGTATAATTATAACACCTCAAAGTTATAAATAATTAACTTTGAGAATAGGAAAACAACTCCATAAAAAAGGAAAATATTCAATCCATGACCATGTGAGTGAATATATGCTAGAAATAAGTGATAATTATTGTATTATCCTCTTCATTTAATCAAATAATTAAAGTTGATGTCATATCAAACCAAGGTAAATTTATAATGACAATAAACATTAAGGTATGCAGGATAGTTATTGATAATTATATGTTTGGTGAGATTTGTATATCATTTACTCCTAAAGATATAATCTACTTTCTTGAATTGAAGTCTAACCTATTGCTTTAAAAGTAAAAAATCTTTAAAAATTTGAATAATTGGAATGGAAACACACTTTAATAGAATATAAAATCATTCTAAAATGAAAAAAGCTGTAAAATAAATTTCTTTTGAAAGAAACCAAAAACTAGTTTAGGTTATAGAAATTAAAATTTCTTTGAAAGGGAATGCTATAAAATATCCAAATAACTAGATTAAATCAAACATGAATTAAACCCAAAAAACTACCTACAGGTTAGAATTTATCAAAAAAAACTTTTCATAAAGTAATGAAATATAAAAACACATAATAAAATAAACATATAAATACAATAATGATCATGCTTCTTTGGTTGAGATGGCCCTTGCTATCCCTTAAAATAATATTAGATCACACTATGTTAGTGTAAGATATTGTTTATTCTTTTATTTAGTTATTTGGATTATTACTACACTTTAAGAGTTAGTTTTATTAGGTATACATAGTCATAGGGAGTTACACTTGACCACCATTATTAGCCAGTGGAGGTTATTGTTTGACCAACTATTCTAGGTATGGGAGTTACATACCATTCATGGCTCTTTGAGCACTAATCATGGAGGGGTTACATATCAACTCTACTATTTATACATATTCATTTGTGAGATATTAAATTATAAGTGTCTTGGATGAACTTGTGATTACTTACTTTTCAATATTGTAGTTTATTTGATTTTAATTAACTCATAGGTCCATTATGTTCTTACTTGAATCGTGATTGTATTGAACTAATACATTCGCTTGATATAGAGATCTTGGCATAATTCTCAATATGGTATCAGATCCATTTTCATGTTTGAATACATATATTATTTGTTATTAACTTTTTAAATAATGATTTTATTTACAAAAAAGTGTACTATTTTTTAGCATTCCACCATATTTTATTGTTGGTTTTTTTTTGTGTAGTGGAAGTTTTTCTTCTCTAGCTACCTAGTTTAGCTAGGTCATAGATTTTTCTATGGATGAGTAAGTGCAAGATGTATTTTCCCATGGTGAAGGAAAAATAACAAGCTAATATCAAATTTTCACTCTCACTAACTAGTTCACTAGTTAACACTTCTTCAAATGTTGTTATGCATGGTCATGATAAAAAATATAACACCCTCTAGTTTTATCCCATTATAACATTTTTCAAGTATCTTGACTAATTTATGTTATGTTAAAACCACTAAGTATTTAATTCTTGACATCCTTGATGTATCCTATTTTCATCCTCTAGTCTCTCTTAGTGGTGTGTCATCTGACATCAGACCTTTTTGGAATAATGGCTTATTCTTCTTCACAACTAAGTTTTCAAAAATTATATGGATTGGCCTAATGATAGAAAAAAATATATCTAGTCTGATTCCTTATTTTTTTTAAATTGAAATTGGTTTTTTTTTAGTAAAAGTGCATTTAATTTTTTTGTGAAAAATAGCTATTAATGTTAGATAATAGAAACTAATGTAATTTTTGTTAAGAAACTCATATTGGAGTGCCTCTTTTTTAAAAGTTATCATTATTTTTCTCATTCCATTTGAACCATATTTTTTTTAATCACACTAAATTTATAAATTGACAAAATATGGGGGGTTGATCAAAAATAATTTCTAGGGAGGTGTTGTGGTGTGAATAATCATCACTCTTATTTACATTCCTGACTTATTTTTATTTATGAAATAAAATTTATACACTATAGATCATAATTTGATAATTTAAATCACACCATTTAATTATTATGAATGTAAATCTAAAATACAAATCATTTTGAAGATCAAGGGTTTACATATCATTACAATGGCCATTAAGACTGAACTAAATGCCATTGTAGAAAAAGTTAAATGATTTAAACATTATGATGTAGTCTTTAGATTTATGTGTATTTTTGTGTCTCAAGATATACTATTTCATGTTGAATATTATAATCTACAAAAAATCCTAATGAAGTATGGACCACACTATAAATCTCTTTAGGAAGTTAGATGTGATGAGATGTGATGAATTGGAAAATAAAATCATTAGTTTGAGTCCTAACAATTTTGACACCATAAAAGATTTCTTCATTAAGTTTAATTATTTGGGATTGAATTTAAAATATTTTGGAATATATAAAAAAAATATGATCAAATTATTCTTTCTATACTCTCCAAACTAGGTCTAAACTATTCTATTTTTGTCTCTACATTCCATGCCATAAAAGGTGCTCTTGGAGCCACATGAAAAATGACCTTTTTAGATGATTTTGTTATTAATTTGACTTAGGATAAAGATAATTTAATATATATTTTTACACTAAATTCATCAAAACCACATGCTCTAAGGATTTGAATAATGATAAGCAACAAAATAAAAAGTATCAAGAAGAAAAGGATCAAAATCCTCCCACCTCCAAATCAACCAATGAAACCTCCTCCTCTAGTGTTTAGCCTAAAAAAGAGAGGATCAAATGTAGGTATTGATTTTGAAATCATGATGAAATTAATTTTTTAAAAAATTATATTGACCACATAACTATCCTTATTGATAACAATAATATATGTGTTATTGATTCTATCAAGCCAAGTTCATCAACACTAGAATCCTCTAAGGCAAATGACTGGTAAATAAAAGGCAAAAAAATATGGTAAGGAGAAAATAAAAGGTAAGGACCTAGTTGTAATAATAATCTAACTCCTCCATGGGTTATTAAATCTTGTGTATCACATCATGTCTTATTCATATGTAGAGTTCACTTCCTTGGAACCATGTCACATGTCCACTATTCAACTGGGTGATGACACTTTTACACAAATTTTTAGGAGAGGGTTTATTTAATTATGTAGTGTAACATTCAAAAATATTATAAATATTCCATCACTTTTCAATAATCTCCTATAAATATATCATATTAATCACCTTTGTCTAGGCATATGATTTGAGTTTACTCTAGAATTAGTGTATGTTAGATAATTACACAGTGATAGTATAGTGGAAGTGGGAATAATCAATCATCAAACTTGAATGTATACCTTATCACAAACATCCCTAAATATCCTTCAGATTATTATTCATTGGACTTACCTAGACTTGATAACATTAATGAGATTTAGCACATATCTGATGATGAGGACTCCTCTTCTAACATATATGATTATAATATTGATGGGGACACACCTCCACCATATCCTTATCACCTTCTAGATATTGAGGAGTTATTTATTTATCAACCTACTCTCAGTCTAATTCAAAAATTATAGGGAGATGGTACATTAATGTTAGAATTATGACTACTAATGGCAGGGGGGTGAATTATTTTCTCAACATTATCTATTCGATTCTATTCAACATTCCATGAGGCATATAAAAGATTAATGCATAAACAAGTAATTATACAAGAAAATCACAAGAGAGCACAAAATTTTATGTGGGAAAACCTCTTGGGAAATAAAACACAATGAATCATGCTCATGTAATATATTAATATATATTCAAGATTAAAAATTTAGTGAAGCACCCACTTCATAAGGATCTCCAAGCCTTACTTAGTTGAGCACCCACCTAACTAGTCTTCTACAAGCTCAATATTACAAGGAGGATCCAACCCCCTTAGGTAAATTAGCACCAACCAAGTCACATATAATATTTTTTCACCTTATAATAAATATTTATAACTTAAAATATAGATGATAACCTTTTTATGTACTATTTACCCTTCAATCTCACTCAAACAACCTCTTTGTCCTTCTTGCTCAATTAGCCCTCTCCTTGGCAATATTAGGTCAATTGACCTTGTTCAAAACATATAGAAACATATTTATAAATTTATGAAATATTAATCTCATTATTATAATGGTATTCAATCCCTCAACCTATTCAAAAAAAAATTATCTCCTTCACTCAATATCTCAACATTCTAACTAGTCAAAATAACCTTATTAGGCCTTGCCTTTATACTCAATTATTTATTTCACACATTTTAGTTAGCCAAGATAATTTACATACATAAAATAAGTTTTTAATATATTAACATACACATTTCCAAGGTGAAATAAATATTTCACAAGTTGGCCATAGTCCATAAGGACCAAATCCTTCATTAGGCCTAATGGAGACCTAATGTAATTAGGTTTGTTCTATCCCCACATTACCATTATGACCCTTAGGAACACTTATTGTATTATAAAACCATTGAAACACTTTGTAAATTCCGCCAATATACCCCTGATAAGTTCATCTTGGGTTTATAACTCCATTTGGCCCATTTCACTACTTGGACTTACCAACTAGGTCTTCATACCAATAGGCCTTCTAAATACCTATACGCCTATTGTGAAAACTTGAAAAAAATAAACAAATTTAACACATAAAAACATGCATAAAATTATATTAATATGATAATAATTACTTTAAAAACTTCCCAAAATTATTTTGTCTCCATTGGATAGGCCAAAGGGCCTCAAAAACACTCTTATAAATGACTTACTCAAAAACACTAGACACTGTCAAAACACAGTCAAAATAATTTGACTCTCCAAGCTTGATCAAAAACTTAAAATGAGAATAAATTACTTAAAATTATCCTATTAATCATTTATAACACCTTTGATAACTTTTTATCATTCATCTTAGTTAAAATTGAGTCAGGAACATCTTTTTCACACACAAAAAAATGTCTATACGATCAAAAATAGAGTCAAGAAAATCAAATTTTAGAACACATATGGGGAAAATAATGTGATATTTAAATGGATTTTTTTAACATTTAGAATACTTATATCATATATGGATAATTATATTTCATTTTCATGTACCAATATTGGTCTTAGAGACCAATCTCACTATATCACTCAACACAGACTCCACTGTACCAAACAGGCCAGTTTGGTGACAAATTTTTGAATAGGTGTAGGGATAATAAATAGTTATATAAAAATTTGATATGAGGGATATGTATTTAATAATTACCCTATGGATTAATATCCATCCCTAGTCCTCTACAACCAATTTCTAATCTCATTTTCATTCTCACCTAGTTTCTTCATTATTTTGCTCATTAGGTTAGTTTAGCGATAGGCTAACCTCCATGACCAAGTTTGAAGTTTTTGTTAAAAAAATAATAAAAAAACTTTTATTATAATAAAATATAAGTATTAAAAATCATCCTCCATCCATTTACATGTTTTGACCTAGTCAACCCTACCAGTAGCATCAAATATATTGAAAATAAGGTTTTTATTGTAGCTTCTATTCACTATTAGAACAAAAAAAACCACCTAAGGAAACCTTGTCATTAATGTTAATGTTATAAAAAAAAATTAGATCAAATGGATAATTATGAGCCATAACCAATTATATATTTCCTATTGAGTCTTTATAAGGGTTTTAGGAGGGTTTTGACTACCTTACCTTATTAGTAATCATTCCTAAAGGATTACCCCTCAATACTAAAACCAATGACAAGGAATTAAATATATGTAACATATCCAAATAAAATTAAGTGATTAATATCTCATGAAAATTTTCCACGTGCCAATGATCATGAGAAACTTCTTCTTGGGTCTGTAACACCATTTTATGTGCACATAGTCAACCTTACCATAAAATTTCTTGATTTCTTCTTTAGGTATTGACTTCAAACTTGGTAAACATGCTTAAAAGAATATTTCACACATTTTAAAATTATATAAATAGATTTTTCATCCTTATAAATTATGTTAACCCCTTCTTAGGCCACTATAGATCACTTTGTACCTCTAGGCCTTATACTAGTAGTCTTACTTGGACTATGAATACAACCGAAAGCCTCTTGTACTATCTTCAAAAATTCATCCACATGTCATATAAAATCATAAAATGCTCTCAAAATACCACCCCTACTCACATAGGTCTCCAATGGATCAACTCACCATGCTTCCAGGCTTATCTCACTAAGGCACCAAGTCTGCAACTTCTCACTAGGTCTCTTCATATAGGAGCTAAGCTTCAAACTTGTCTTTTGAAATAATGTTAAAGGATTCTATTTTCTTGTGTTTAAATATTTATCTTAGTCTCATCACAATCTTATATCAATACATCATAAGGACTTGTTGACCCATGTGCTTACCTTATGTGTTCTTCAAAACTTAAGGCTCAACCAAGATACTTCCTTTGAACCTTGTACCTGATCTTGAAATATCATCAAACCTCAAAAAGGATATCATGTTGCCTTATAATTTTATCTCAAAAAGATAAAAAAAACTTCTTAGTCACACACCACTTCCTCAAGCATGACATCAACTCTAACTTTTGATATGAAGGACATTCAACTAGACTTTTACATCAATGAAAATAATAATGCCTTAATAATAAAACTAGGAAAATACCTCAAGAATATACCCATTTGTCATTGATGGAAAACACTATTAATGAAAGAAGATCATTCTATAACATTTGATATTGAAATAGGAACTTTCTCCCCCTTTGACATAAATGACAAAGGGTCACCTTCTTGGTAGCTATTTGATCATTGGACCTATGGTAATTTGTTTTGTCTTAAAAAAAAATTCAACAATCCTTTAACACATATCAAGCTCACCTACCAACTCATGAGGCATGATTGACTTATTTTTTCTCCATGAAGATTCAATATAATTCAAAACTATGATTTGTTTTGATAAATTCATCATACAAACTTTTTGTGACTTGTCACTTGTTATTACACCTATATCATGATTTATTTGACTAAACATTGAATATAAGGGTATCCTAAAACCACAAATCTCCCCCTATGACTGAGCATCCTTCATGCTTCTTAAATGTTAGTTGAGTGCCTACATGAAACCTAATGGAGTCACCTCTACTCTAGAGAGATTAAAACAACATGAGTTTAGGATATTCCCAGATCTCCATGTCTTTATAGGACTAGACTTCCTTCATAATCCTCTTGTGTTTAATTTATCCTTCTATCTTGACTCCTTCAGTATTTACTTGAGAAACATTTTGGATTAATTTATTGATGTTATTTTTTCATCAATAAACTATGCTGATAAAGAAACTTCTCGGCACTCATTTGCATCTTGATTTTGTTCTATCATGGTAAATAGTCCATTTTAACTTATAGCTTGATATCCAACCTTAGCCATCTTAGGTTTCCACTTACTATTTCTCTCTTGTGTTCTAGAAGTCTCAAACTTCTTATCTTATCTTAAAAATTTATGCTTACAATACTTTTAAATGTGACCAACCTTATGACATTTAAAACATGTTATCCCCTAAAAGAAAACACATCATAACCTATACCTCTTATCTAATGATTCTCTTCATAATTCCAAGCAAATTCATTCTTGAAAGGCCTTCTACAATGTCTTTCTCTATGACCAAATTAGTTACATTAATAATAATAACCATTGAAAGGATTAGAATACCTTATTTTATTATTTTTTTTAAAGCTATTGACATATGTTTTATTATATCCCTCATTATCTGATTGATCTTTGACCTTTTTGATAACATTAGTGTCCTCTTGATTTTCAATGAAACCAGGACCTATCTTGTCATCAAAAATATTTTGACTACTCAGAAGGATGTTTAGATAATTGGTGATCATTTAAAACCGTACAAAGGACTTGAACTTATTTGATGATTTTTTTAATTCAACTCTCAAATAATTACCATCAGCTACATACCTTGGACATTCTTCTTTTACTTTTAGGCCTGAAGTGATAATTTCAAGTTGACTCTCCACTTTTTTGATTATTTCTTCTTACTTCTTAGAGTTGTTACTTAGTATAGCTTCAAAAAAAATTGATTTGATCCTTATATTATTTGATAAGAGACCTTATCATCCTATTTTTTCTTGACCATCTTCAGTTCTTATAGAGTATTCATTAACTTAGTTTCAAGATCCACATCATCTCCTTCTTCATCTGAATAACCAACAACACCTCCAATCCATATGGATTCTTCTTTATTTGAGCATATTACTTCTTTAACCATGAAGATAACCTCATTGACATCAGGTCCATCATCTTAATGATCACTCTTTGAATCAATTCTCTCACTTTCATTAGATGAGCTAAAATCTTCCTTGGTGTGAAGTCTCCTTTTGTTTTTGAAGAACCTTTTCTTATTGTCATATATTCTAAAGATTTTATTGTTCTTATCAGATCTATGGGATATTTTATCATCATAATTCTCTTCATAATTATTATCCTTATGTTTATGAGGGCATCTTTTTAGCAAAATGTCCTATCTCTCAATAATTAAAATATTTGAGAGGTAATTTACCCTTGTATTTACGTAAACCTATCTTTAGCTTCCTTATAAATAAGGATATCAAATCATCATCATCAACATTAGATTCATAATTCTCTTTAAATTTATTACCTTGTGTATTCTTATCCTCTGGATTATTTTCTACTTTGAATGCAACTTCCTTATTTATAAGTCTTCATTCACTTGTCCTCATATCATAGGCTGTTAGGGTTCTATGAAGTCCATCCATCTCAACTTTGTTTAAATCTTGCATTTATTCAATATCACATACCTTGGAATCAAATTTGGGAGTTAAAGACCCTAAAAAATTTGGAATAATAGTTTTTTCTTTCAATTATTATCTTATACCTCTTATGATGTTGACCACCTCATGAACCCTCAACAAGTAGGCTACAATGGTCTCATCTTCATTCATTTTTAGACTTTCAAATTGTCTTATATGAGTTTGTAACTTGGCTAATTTTAATTTTTAATATCCATCATGAATATTTTCCATCTTATCTCACATTTATTTTCTAGATATACAGTGCATAATCTTCATAAGTTTTTCTTCATACAGACCACACATAATGCCATTCATTTCTTTTGAGTTGTTGTCATTGTCCTTCTTACCATTGCATCTGTAGAAAGAATAGGGGGTGTAGTATATCCATCCAAAAATAATTTATAAACATCATGACCTTAGTACATCAGATATGTCCTTATCCTCAACCTCCAAAAAACATAATTGGATCCATTTAATAATGGATTTTTCCCTATAGAAAAACCACCCTGAGCTTGACTAGTCATCTTAACTTGTTTAGAATCTCCTTTAGGTTGTAAGACCTCCATTAAATGACCTGATATGATACCAAATTTTGATAAAATTTCTATTGATGGGTGGGTTGAATCAATTACTCAAAATTATATATTCAATTCCATTCACCATTCTAAGAGGCATATATAAAAGATCAATGCATAAACATGCAACTATACAAGCAAATCACAAAAGAACACAAAAGTTTATGCAGGAAACCCTGTTAGGGAATAAAACCTAGTGAAACATGATCATGGAATATATTCTTATAATTTCAATATTCAAAATTTAGTGAAACACCCACTTTACAAGGATCTCTAACCTCTACCTAGTTGAGCACCCATCCAACTAGTCTTCTATCAGATCGATATTGGAAGGAGGATCCAACCCCCTTATGAAAATTAACACCAAAAAAGTAACATGTAATATTTTTTCACCTAATAATACATATTTATAACTTAAAATATATATGAAAACCTTTTCTTGCACTCTTTACCCTTCAATCTCACTCAAACAAACTCTTTGGCCTTCTCACTCAATTAACCCTCTCCTTAACAATATTACATCAATTGAACTTGTTTAAAACCTATATAAAAATAGTTATAAACTTATGAAATATTTATATCAGTATTTAAATTATATTCAATCCGTCAACCTTTTCACAAAAACTTTATTTTCTTCATTCAATAGCTCAATATTCTAACTAGTCAAAATAGCCTTATTAGGCCTTACTTTATACTCAATTCTTTATTTGACCCATATTAGTCAAAAAAATATAATTTAGATGCATTAAATATATTTTTAATATATTATCATAAACATTTAAAAGATGAAAAAAACATTTCATAAGTCGGTCATAGTCCATAAGGACCAAATCCTTCATTAGCCCTCATGGAGACCTAATGTAATTAGGTCCTATCTACACATTACCATTAGGACCCTTAATAAACTTCATTATATTATATAAAAAATTAAACACTTCATAAATTCATAAAATAAACTCTTGATAAGTCCATATTTGGTATCCAACTCCATTTACCAATTTCATTACTTGGACCTACCAATTAGGTCTCCTTGCCAATATGTCTTCTTACTACTTGTAACTCTATTTTACAAAATTGAACCAAATTAAAAAATTTAACCAAAAAACACGAATAAAATTATATTAATAGGATAATAATTACTTAAAAATCTTCACAAAATTATTTTTTATACACCATACAGGCCAAAGGGCATCAATAACATGTATGTAGATGACTTACTCAGTAACACTAGACACTGTCAAAACACAGTCAAAATCATTTGACTATCCAAGATTTTTTATGGAATTATAATGATAAAAAAATAATTAAAATTATCTTATTATTCATTTATAACACATTTTATAAATTTTTATAATTCATCTTATTGAAAATTTACTTAGGAACATATTTTTCACATATAAAAAACTTGCCAGTAGGATCAAAAACACAATCAAGAAAATAAACTTATAAAAAACTTGTGGGGAAAATTATATTATATTTAAATGGATTTTTTGGACCTTTATAATCCTTATCATATATATATATATATATATATATATATATATATATATATATATATATATATATATATATATATATAGAGAGAGAGAGAGAGAGAGAGAGAGAGAGAGAGATTTCATGGGCATGTACCAATATTGGTCTTACAAACCAATCTCACTATGTCACTCAATGCAGACTCTATTGTACCAGACATGCAAGTTTGGTGACAAATTTTTGCATAGGTATAGGGATCATAAAAAAATATAGACCAATTTTATATAAGGGATATGTACTTAATAATAACCCCATGCATTAATATGCATCCCTATTCCTCTAAAACTAATCCCTAATCTCATTCTCATTCTCACCTAGTTTCTTTGTTATTCTGATCATTAGGTCAGCTTGGTGATAGGCTTACTTATATGACCAATTTTGTAAATTTTTGGTCAATAAACTACTCATAAAATTTTATTATAATAAATTATAATTATTTCACATAATTCTCCATCCATTTTCATGTTTTGGCCTAGTCAACCCTACCTATAGCATCAAAAATCTTGAAAATAAGGGTTTTTCTGTAGCTTCTACTCATTATTAAAAAAAAAACCACCTAAGGAAACATTTAAGAGTAGTTTTCATGTTAAAAAAATATAATTAAGTCAAATATATCATTATTACCAATAACTTATTATATCTTTCCTATCTAGTCTTTGTAAGGGTTTTAGGAGGGTTTTGACTACCTTACCTTCTTAGGAATCATTCCTAAAGGATTTCCCATAAATATTAAAATACATGCCAAAGAATTAAATATAGGGACATTACCTAAATAATATTAAGTTATAAAACTCTCATGTAAAGGTTTCACTTGAAAATGAGCATGAAAAATGTCTTCTTAGGTTTACAACACCATTTTCTATGCACATAATTAACCTTACCATCAAATTTCTTGCTTTCTTCTTCAGATATTGAATTCAAACTTTGTAAAAATTATTATAAAAATAATTCACACCTTTTTAAACTATATAAATAAATATATCATCCTTGTAAATGATATTGACCCTTGCTTAGGCCACTACAGGTAACTTTGTGCATCTGGGCCTTATATTGGTTGTCCTACTTAGATTATGAATATAACATAAAGCCTTTTGTAATTTATTCAAAACTTAATAAAAATTACATATAAAATAATAAAATTGTCTCACACTACCACCCATACTCACACAGGTCTCTAATGGCTCAATTAACCATGTTACTAGGCTTATCTCACTAAGGCACCAAGTCTACAACTTCTCACTAAGTCTCTTCATACTGGAGATAAGCTTCAATATTTTATTTTAAACTAATCTTGAAGGCTTTTTTTCCTATTTTTACATGTTCAAATCTTTGTCTCAATCTCATCTCAATATTGTATAAGGACATCATATGTACTTGTTGACCCATGTGCTTACTTTGTATGCTATTTAGAACTTAGGGCTCAATCAAGATGCTTCTCTTGAACCTTGTACTTGATCTTAAAATATCATCAAACCTCAAAAAGGATATTAGTTTTCCTTCAAATTTTATCTCAAAAAGAGAAACAAAAATTACTAGTCACACACCACTTCATCAATCATGAAATCAACTCTAAATTTTGACATGAAGGACATTCAACAATAATTTGGCATCAATGACAATAATAATTTCTTAAAACCAACACTATGAACATATATCACTAGTTAATACAAGACTCATCAAATATTAAGTAGTCTAGTGTATAATTACAGGGCATTCAATATTCCTTCTTCACCTCTACTTTTAATGTACCATCATTACATGAAGTAGTTGTCTCATCTACTATGTATGAGGATAAAAATTCCTTGCATAGGAACTAAAACATGGTTTGAGACCCATTAGGCATTTGGTAGAAACATTCATTATTCTAGGGTAACCCACTATTCATTATATCTAATTGTAATCCATAATGACTTCAAATATATCCTTTTTATGATACATGGTGGCTATATGTAGTAGCTTCTAGTGGGGACTTTTAGTCCTCTCTTATTATTTCACCACTTGGGGGGGGGAGTTTTTTCCTATGGGTTGTCTCCTTTTCTCCAATTTATAAAATATGTTTGTACATGGGTACCTCATCATCACTTATTTTTGGGACCCATTTATTTTACCCACTCAAGCCAAACTTAATTAGGGTGTTAGTGTATGATATTATGCATAGTTTTATTTAGTTATTCAAATTACTCCTAAAATTGTTGATTTATCTTGCTTATGTGTACTTAGTCATAGGTAGTTATAGTTTAACACAATTATTATCTAATGAGAGTTACTCTTTGACTAGATTTTCTAGGTATGGAAGTTACATTCCATTTTTGGGTATTTAACCACGATTCATGGATGAGTTACACATTAACTCTCATATTTTTACATCTTAATTTGTGATCTATTAAATTATAAGTGGGTTGGATGAGCTTATTATTACTTGATTTATAATATTCTTATTTATTTGATTTTAATTAACTTACAGTTGCATTGTGTTCTTTTTTTATTCATGTTTGCATTAAACCAATGCATTTTATTGATCTAGATATATATCCATAATCCCTAATAATACTTGTATAAATATCATGAAATCAATTCTTCATTAATTTTATAAATGCTTATAGTGATATAAAAGATTAGTTTTGTGCTTCAATCCTCTACTTGATACATATTATCTTTCTATTCTCTACTTTTTAATAAGTAGGAAGATATTATTTATAAGTGATAACACTTTTACAGTAGATGATAAAAATATACTAACCTCCTAACAAAATGATAACTAAATAAGATATTTTTTACTGAAAACATTAAGATAACAACATCCTTTCCACATTTCAAGAGACAAACTAGTGTAACAATGATAGTATTCTCATGTGTTATCTTTCATTTTTGCTTGTTACAATTATTTTTTTCATCTAAAACCATTTATATTCTATCAATAAACCACATTACATTACTTTCAATTAGTTTTATAAACACTAATATAAATATTTATATCTATAATTGACATACTAATTTTGAAAATTTTATATATGACTTGTAGAAATGTTCCAAAAATAGACTATGATGCTTCTGATCAAGAAATATGTTTTTCAATATGATACACATTCTTTAAAATTCCCTTTTTAAAGTTCACATAAGCCTTCAAGACTAATATGAGCATCTTTGGAGCCAACTCGGGCATCTCCAAAGCCAAATTAATGATTTCTAAAGTCAAACTAATGGAGTCTATAGCTAACCTAGTGGTCTCTAGAGCTAGACAAGAAATCATCAGATCTAGTCTGAATTGATATTTTGAATACTTTTTACATAAAAAAACACATTATTTACCTATAGTACATTTAGATGACATGTATACACAAAAATAGTTAGTTTTCATGTAAAAGGTTGGAACAAATTGGTGTAAATAACCAACATTAACTTGCATAGAATAATTAAGACAAAGTACTCATTTTTTACTTTTAATTATAATGATCTATATAATGTACACCTAAATCCACATAAAATGAAGGGTTTTAGGATAAAAGAGGTCATTTATTGGATATAATAAGACACTTTAGAGACTCATCATTTACCCCACATTTTACCCTTTTCAAGTCTTTTTACAAGATATCATTCCCTCTAATCTCTACTAGATAAAATATCTTGTAGTTTATCATTGAGGTCATAAGTGTCATAATAGGTATCCTAACACAATTGAGTTGTTCTGATGTAACCTTTGTATTCTATAACTTAGATCTTCCACCTTTCAAATTATTATTCTACCTAAGTTGCTATATTTTTCCATGAGGGTATAAGACTAAGAATTAATGATGACCTATATATCATGTCAATCCATTATTTCCTATATGTTTTCTTAATTTGTTGTATCATTAGTATGATATTTATGCCTATCCTAAGACACTATCTGATAGTTTTAAGATAAATGACCTCCCTTATTTTAAATAGAATACTCAATGAACATACTAATCAAAATGATAGATGAATTTACTTGGGATGTTTAAACACCCTTCCCTAATATTGGGGATATATAAAATACTTTAAAAAGTCATCACCAAGTTATCTAGATTAGCTAACTATAATCTTATATAGATCGTAATAGTTTTGACTTGTATAAATTATTATTATGATATCATACTCCATAGAATATAATTTTTCAAGGTGGAGGTGAAATATAAATATGGAATTATCCTAAAAATAGGTTAATTAAGAAGGAAGATATGTGTCTTAGGATAAAGTTACATAAATAAAACTCACACAAATTGTTTTGATACTCAAGGGTACTAGTATGATAATCTTCCATTAAATCCTTATCATCTTCTAATTCATATGCAAGGCCATAATAAATTCTCAATGATTACAATCTATAAAATTATTCTTGAATAAAAATACCATACCTAGAGGTATGCCTTCTAAAAGCTAACAGTTTTTCACCCAACTAATAATCTATTTGTAGTTTGGTTTCTATATTTTTAGTTTTGTTTATTCTCTTCTTCAAGATCCATTTTTAATTTTATATTCTCTACCTTCACCCCCTTGAGGTTTTGAAAAGTTTCTACCCAAGTGGACATGATGCCATCATAAGATAATAGTGTTTACACACCACAATCCACTTGTTTTCTAGGTTTCACAATTTTCTTTTTTAATGAATTTATTTCATTATATTTATTAAGAAACTAGATTTAGTTTCTTATAACTCTTTATATAAATATTGGATAGCTTATTCCTTACCTTGTAACTTTTTATTAAGGAAGTATATTTCGTATTCTTGTTTCTTATAGATGCTTCTACCCATGATAGGATCATATCTTGATTTACATTATTTTCCTCATAATTGTTGAAATGTTGTTATTATTACTCTATAATTAGAGATTTTAATTTTTATAATGGTGACTTAGATGAATAACATGGGAGGGGATCTTCTACATCTTCCCTAAATAAAAATACTTATGTCATGGTTACCAATTCCTCAATACCAATTAAGGATTCTTCTAAAACCTCATAATTTTTAGGTTATTATAATGTATATAGAATTATATTATTCTGACCTTGGTTGAAAATACCAAGATTCTATATATAAATTATGTCTACATCATCCTATTCATGCATGATGAGCCTTATTATTCCTTCTAGTTAATGTTTTTGATCTTAAATTCTATGTTGGAGTCATCCATCTTGTACTTCTCCTTAAGAACCTAGGTTGAGATATTTTTAGAGATTATTCTTCATCATCAAATATTTCCATGATGGGTATTTGATCAAAAATAAGTTCTAGAGTCTCTATGGAGCTCACTTTGGATGTGTGTGTGCTTAGGTTCTAAGGGGATTATCCCAAGAACATTCATTAATGACAAATGAAAGTGATAAAACTAAATAAATATGGAAAAATATTACCTCTCAAAATGAAAATTATAAATGATACAAAGATTTTAAAGTGGAAAACTGAACATATTAGATAAAAACCCTTGTGATTTTATAAGAAGGCTTGTCACCAAAATCTCCACAATTACAATTTAGAATCAAGATCAAATTGATAATAAGAGAGAGATAAAATTTTATAGTGAGGAAATGAGGAGAAAAAGGTTCTTTTATAGAGATAGAGAAAAAGAATGGGAGTTATAATTAATCCCACGATTACCTTACAATCCTTCTTTGTGTGTGTCACTTATGGCCTAGTCCATTAGAGAATGTAGGGAAGTGTATGTCAAGTGGGTGAAGGGGTTACTTATGCAAGTAACTCCAAAAACCTAAAGGGTAAAAAAGAGGTAGTGACACCTCATATAATCCATATTTATGTTAATTTATAATTAACATAAATAAAAATTCCACACACATAAAGGGAACTTAGGATAAAATAAATTATCTTAAATAAAGGGTAATCCTAACACTCTCCCTCAAAATTTATTTAGGGGTTTAAAAATAAACAATAATGGATGAAACATTACTAACTCTCCCCCTTGATGAGAACTTATTTTAATCCTAACATATTACAAAATATTACAAACTTTTATTTACATAATGGCTTAGTGAAAATATCAACCATTTTTTGAGTAGGATAGAAAGAGAGAATAACTTGATTGTCTTCAATAAGTTCATGCTAAAAGCTATCTTAAATCTTAAGGTGCTTGGACCTTGCTTGAAAAATTATATTTTTTGCTAAGGAAATGGCACTTTTATTATCACCATAAATTAGAGTAGCCAAAGATTGAGAGTGGCTTATGTGGATGATAAAGAGCTAGTAGTCTAATTTTTACTATTACCTAAAATGGTGTCTAAATCGAAATAAAAATAGTTACCAATTGTGGATCTATGATCATTAGGATCACCAACCCAATAAAAATAAAAATAAAAACCTATGAAAGATAAATTACTATTTGAGGTATACTCTATGCCAAAAGTTATAGTAAATTAAATATAATGAATAATTATTTTAGTAGCTTTAAAATGAGTAGATTGAGGTTTAGACATGAAAATAAAAAATAATCTAATAGAGAAAGCAATATCAAGATGGGTATGAGTAAGATAATTCAAACTTTCAACTAATTGTCTATATAGAGTTGGATCAATAGTTTTAGTTTCCATGTCATTAAGTAATTTTACAACAAGTTCACAAGGGGTAATAACAAGTTTGAAATATAACATATTAAACCTAAATAAAATTTCATATGTATATTTAGATTTATAAATATAAATTATATCTTTTTATTGCTAAACTTGAATGTCTAAAAAATAATGCAAGAGATCCAAATCAATCACTTCAAAGGTACTATTTAAAGCATTTTTAGTGTAAGAAACCATGAAACTATTACTACCAATTAATATTAAGTCATAAACATACAAAACAATGATAAATATTCTATTAGGAGTGTTTTTGATAAAAAATATTAGGATTATTAAAGCTACAAGTAAAGCCTTGAGATATAAAAAATTGGTTAATTTTAGAGTACCATTCTTTGAGAGATTGTTTGGAACCATAAATATATTTATTCAACTTACAAACAAGATTTTCATTTCCTTTTTTAATAAAATTAATGGGTTAAGACATGCACATTTATTCATGCAAGTCACCATTTAATAAATCACTCTTAACATCTATTTGATAAATAGGCCAATGCATGTGAGCAACTAAAGATAAAATAAATTTAATGGTAGGTATCTTAGATATAGGTGCATAATTTTCATTATAGTAAATTATTTCAATTTGATAAAAACTTCTAAAAACTAATCTAGCTTTATATTATTGACTCAATGATCAGAATTAAACTTATTTTTAAATAACCATTTACAACCTACCAAATGATGTCCTTTAGGGAGAGGGACAAATTCCCAAGTGTTATTGGAAACAAAAGAGATTTATTAATCATGCATTGATTTTTACTAATGAGTGTGGAGTTGATCTTGTTTGAGTGTTTTAGGATCATTATTGTTCATAATTTTAGACATCAAAGTATAATCACAAAATAGTTTCCTAATTCTATAGGTGTCATTAAGATATACATCAAATCTAGAAGCTTCTATAGTAGTCTTAGCCCACTTAGGATTATATTTATGTGGATCAAGACTAGAATAAGGAAGAGGAACTTTTTAAAAAACATAATTATGAATAACTTCATTATGATCATCACTTGATTCAAAAATAAAAGAAGCATAAATTATATCAACAGAGATTAAATTACAAACACAATCAAGTACACCATTTTCAAAAATTATAACATCCCTTTTAATCTCAATTTTATTAGTTTGAGGATCATACACCCTATAATATTTTTATTATTTATCATAACCATCAAAGATAAAAGTGTCTACTTTAGAATATAGCTTATTTCATTTTTATATGGCAATATAAACAAATGCATCACAACTAAAAACATGTAAATGCTTTAAATTAGGTTTTAAACCACTTAAATCTTATTCAAGGGTACTAATTAAAATAAACATAGTGGGAGTCATATAAATTTTATAAATATCACAATACATAGCTTCAAATAAAAATTTATAATTCATATTTTTAGCATGCAACATACACCATGTTGTTTTAGTCACAGTGTTGTGTTCACATTCAATAACACCATTTTATTGAAGTGTGTTAGAAACCATTTTCTCATGTTTAATACCATAATGATTATAGTATATTATAAAAGCATTGTTAACATATTTAGTTCCATTTTTATTTTTTAATATGCATAAAAACTAATGAGATCATTTTTAACAAAGGCATAAAATTCAATAAAAGTGTTTATAACTTTATCTTTAATTTTTAAGAAGTAAATCTAAACTTGCCTAGTGCAATCATCAACAAAGGTTAAAGAATACTTTGACCATTAATATAATGAGTTTTCATAGGTCCTAAGAGATCACTATGAGATAAATGAAGCTTTTAATTAACACTCTAATATTAATCCTTAGAAAAAAGATTATATATTTTATTAGACATACAAGCACTAAAAATAGAATTAGTGGGAGGAATTTCAACAAAACCTTGCACCACATTAAGTTTATTCATAAATGCAATAATTTGGTAATTGATATGACCTAATATTTCATGCCATAGTTATCATCATTAGAAGCAATTAAAGCATGAGAAGAGGAGGAAGAAGAGAATACAATAAACTTAAAAAAAGTATCGTTGTCCTAAAAGGTAGTAGTAACTACTTTAAAATCTTGTTTGGAAAATTTAACATAATAAGTATCATTAGATAATTATAATTTATAATCCTATTTTTATAATTGAGGAATATAAATAAAATTTAATTTTAAATCAAGAATAATTAAGACATTATGTAATTCACCATTAGGGATTTTAACAATTCCTATGGATTCAACATTGTAAAAATCATGATTTATAAGACTTAATAGTTATTACAAATATCTGGTTATAAATAAGTAAATAATTTTTTAGTAAATATCATATGTTGGGTGCACTAGAATCAATAATCCATTCAATATGATAAGCATGCAAAGCACAAATTAAAAAAAAAATAATATTAAACTTTTGTTTAGATTGAATCTTAGTGTTACTAGTGCTAGCATTGTCTTTGACCTTAAGCTTTCCAATTTTAATATCAAATTTATTTTTCAAGTAATGATATCCATCATGATTATTTTTTCACAATAATTTCACTAACTTTTTATTAGGTTTTAAGTTAAATTTTTGATCTTTTTGTCTTGTGTATTATTGGACATAGCATATTCTTTATCATTCTTATGTCGGTGTTTAGAAACAAAATCATGTTCATTTGTCTTAAGATGATAAAATTGAGTTAAATTTTATTATTATTGATATAACAAAGTAAAAAATAAATCAAATTCTAACTAAGTAGATAAAGTAGGAAAAAGATAGTTGTGAATGAAAATTTATAATACATTGTTGAAAAGGTTGACGCAAACATTTTTTCATAATAATATGAATTAAAATAAAATATGAAAATTTAAAGAATAAATAAATGAGCTTAGAATGAAAAGATTTAACTTTAATCAAGAAATTCTCCATAGTTTTGAATCCATTATAATTTGAATCATATAGTTGATCTTGAATTTGAATTTTCTAGGATTCATTCATAATGTCATAAATGGATTTAAGATTAGAACTAGTGGATGCAATAAGATAACCATCAAAATAAACATGTAATTTGGGATTCATGTCCATTCCAATCAATATGCAGGCCTCTTCATTTTTTTCTCTCCATTTTTATTGAAATTTAGTGTTGGTAGTCTTTTCATCTAGTTTGGGGTTTGTTCCATGTACTACATGCACCAAGTGTTTAAAATTGAATATGTGATTTACATTAATGGTAATTGGACATGATTTTGAATTTGGGTAAAAATTGAGTCATTATATTTCAAAATCTCACCCAATACCAAAAATTGAATAGGTAAGAAAAGATCACTTAAAAGGGAGGCACAAAGGAGGGACAAGAAAACCAAAAACTTATACTTAGCCAGAATGCAAAAGAAGTTTCAAGGAATAAATAGGTGCCAAAAAGTTTTAAAAATTGTATAAAAGTTTAGAAACTACAAGATGGATATATGAATCTTCAAATTTTTAATAGGAATGATAACAACAACTATATTATGAACTTCTTTTGATTGAAAATTACCTTATAAAAATAATTATTACAAAGAGAAAGAAAGGAATTTTACAAGAGAGAAAAAAAGTTCTGGTATCAAGTTCTAGGAATTTTACCTAAAAAATAAAAGAGAAACATTTAATTGGAAGGACTCTCAAAAATAGTTAAATAGAATAAAATTCTCCTTTGAAACAACTTGCAACAATCAGTTAGATAATAAAAAAATTGCAAGAAATAAAATGAGAGGGAAATAGATTTGAATGGAGAGCAATGGTGGAACCCTTACAAAATAAAATGAAAAATATCTCCCAAAACCACACACTTAAAAAAAATGTCAATAATATGAATCTAGCTCTAATACCATGGAAGGATTATCCCTATAACATTCATCAATGACAAATGAAAGTGAAAAAAATTAAAAAATAAAGAAACAATATTACCTCTCAAGGTTCAAATAAAAAATGAGAAAATAATTTTAAAGTGAGAAATTAAACATCTAAGAGAAAAACCCACGCAATCTTATAAAAAGGCTTATCACCAAAATATCCATAATTACAATTTAGAAGCAAGAACAAATTAAGAATAAGAGAGAAAGAGATAAAAGTTTTTATTGATGAATAGAGGAGAGGAATTCTCTTTTATAGATCTAGAGGAAAATAATGGAAGTCACAAAGAATCCCATGATTACATTACAATCCTCCTTTGTGTGTAACTTATCACCTAGTCACTTAGAGAGTGTAGAGAAGTGTGTAACAAGTGGGGGAAGGGGTTACTTATATAAGTAAATACCAAAACTTAAAGGGGAACAAAGAGGTGAGTAACACCTCATGACATCTATATTTCCATGAATTTATAATTCACATAAATAAAAATTACACACACATAAATGGGACTTAGGATAAAATAAATTGTCCTAGCTAAACGGTAATCCTAATAGGTTCCTCTTTCTCACTAGTTATAAAGATGGTTTCTTACTATCAATTTTCTAATTTGGGATAGATTTGGGTGTAAGAGAGGAGTACAAAGGTTTATGTTTTACCTTAGTTTTCTTCTTCAACTTGTTTTACAAAACATTTTCCCACTTAATCTTTTCATCTACTTTCCTTAGGAAGTGGTGTTCTAATATGATATGTATCAGTCCATGATTTCTAATGGAGGCTACACATTGTACATATTTTCCTTCCATAACCTAAATATATCCATATATATAATTTGGTAAATTGACCCTCCATAAGTTTATGTAGTCCTTGCTTTATATGGTTCACAATTTTCATTACATCCCCTCCAAGAGAACCATATTATCCATCATAATTTAAGAATTTGATTCCAAAATGCAATAGTCCTATGTGGTTATGGCAAGATTTATCTCTTGATTCCTTTGGTTATCCCCTAAGGGATAACAATTAGTTAAGACATGGTTTATACATCTTCATGGAAGATCTAAATTAGGTATTTGAATGTGGATTTCCCTATGATCCTTATCCCTATTTATAAAATCCCTAAAATATTATTGATTATAGTGTTGTTGAAATGAATATTAATGCCTTTAACCATAGTGTATTATCTCTTAAGGTTTATGATAAACTCCTTAACTAACATTTCATCATATCCTTGGAACTTATTAATATACGTGATCCACCTAGGTTCCTAATAAATTTCCACCACCACTACATCTTCTAGAAATAGTGTTGTCGATTTAGGTTCTAATTTCCTCTTCTGACCCATTATATGAATTTTTCAAAGAGATTTTATGCTATGAGGAACCCTTGGTAATAAATTTTAAATATTGAAGTAGTGGGTTAGTAAGTGATATTATTTTTTGATCAATCAAATTATAATATTCTTCATGAAATTAGAGAACAAGGCACACTCAAGCATTCTTTAATTAATTATCTTGGCTCATGAAATATACCAATTCTTAAGTAATATATGATATTGGATGGTTTGAGGGGATATAAATAATTAATGTTTACATGTGGAGTGACTTGAAAGGATCCAAATTTATCCCTATCCTTTTCCTTGTTCAAAAATTCATTATCAGTCCCTTTCTTGATTTGGTTTGTGCCTTGAGCTATCTCTATCATGATGAATCTTTTTTTAAAATGTTTTTTTTACCACATGATTTCATAAATTGCATTGCTTTGGTGACATCATATCTCTTTTTGGTTCATTCTAAAATAAATCCAAATGGTACACATGACATTTTAAGAAAATATCCCCCTTTTTAATTTTTAAAAGGACCCCTTTTTGTCATGCCCTTATTTGGAAGAATATTTTTTTGGGAGTGGATTAAATGACATTTAAAACTAATAAATAATCCTATAGATAAAATAATGAAATAAAAATACCTTTAATTACCTATGGCTTATCTCTACTTTTTGTTCTACCACTTTTCCTATGATAAAAAGGCCAACTATGAGTACTATTTTATTACTTTGTTCTATAAAAAAATTGCCATTTACTAGTTTTCAAAATTTTAACTCATTTTTAAAATATTTTTTATATTTTTTGTAAATGAGGAACACCATTTAATAGTTATAAATCCCCCTCCTTTAATGGACTCAAAATCTCATTATTTGGTTATGATGGAAAAACAATATTATTCCATAAAATCAAAATTCAATTTTAGATTTAATATGTTTGAGGAATTCATCCTTTGTTGGAAGTTGATGATAGAGCCTCAACATATGTCCATTTACCAAGAGTCTCATCTTGTTTCCATAAATTGACAATAATTGAATTGATCCATCATCAAAAATATTTTTTAATTGATAAGGACTTATCCATCTAGTATGAAGTTTACCTTTGAAATGTTAGTACTTTGAATCAAATAACAAATCCTAATCTACCTCTTTATATGATCTCTCCTTGATGTGACTATCATTCCATGCCTTCCTTTAATATTTAATCAATTATGTTTGATTGAAAGCTTCTATTCTCATCTCATCTAATTCATTTAGTTGAATAATCCTATGTATTTGTGTTTCATCCAAAGTTATACCTACATCTATTATTTTTATTAGTTTCTACAATTCAAATTCAATTAGAAGTAATGGGTTATTCCAATACAAATGTTTATAGTGATAAACACTTATGGTGTTATTATATTTAGTGTTGTAGGCCAATACTACTTCAAGTATCATGTTTACCCAATCCTTTCTACTAATACTCACTATCTTGGTTAACATCTCCTCTGGTTCTCTATTGGTAACCTCAACTTGACCATTAGCTTGAGGATGTCATGGTGATAACTTCCAGTGAGGGATTTGGTTGTGATATATAAATGTTTTTATCATATTATATGTAAATTTAAGGACTTGATTTAATACCCTTTATCTTGGTTCTCAAAAATGTTGCATGATCCTGCACTACAAGAAATCAATAACTATTTCTTCATGAAAAAATTGTAAATATTGAAATTATACATAGATGGTGACATATTCATTATATACTAAGATGTAATCCTTTCATTAATACAGTGGATCAATAAGACCAATTAAATCTATCCCCCACTTATCAAAGGGTCCTAAAACTACTTGAGGATAGAGGAGCATCTCATTATACAATCTAGGTTTCCCCATCCTTTAGAAAGGATCACATTTCCAAATATATCTTTTCACATTTTTGTGAAGTGAAGGTTAGTAGTATCCATCCCCAAGAATATTTTGAATAGTCATCTTGGCTGAATAATTATGTCATCCTAGTTCATCATGTCAATATCTGAAGATGTTATAAATTTCATCTTATCTTACATGCCTTTAAAGCACCATATCAAGTCCACATTTAAATATAACACCATTAAGCCATTTATATTTAGCATTATTTATAACCAAATGTTTCCTTTATTTATGGGTGAAATCATAAGGAATTTTTATTATGTCTAAATATTTAGGCATATCAACAAACCATGGTGTGAATGTTGAAAAATATGAATAACTATTCATATGGGAAATTATCCTCTACTTGCACATCTTCACCTAAAACATTCAACCTTGAAAAAAATTCAACGACACAATAGCCTTCCCTATCTTATCAATGATTGTGATATAATTTTTTTATATGAGTATTAAACATATAATGATCCTACCTCCTACCACTAGTTTGTTAATTAGATAACTTATAGTTAAATTATCTATAAAAACAAATATCATATATCTAGTGATGTAGTGATAAAACTTGTTCATGGCATAAATAATAGCTAGGAACTTTTATTTAGTAGTAGTGTAATTTGTTTTAGTATGAGTTAAATTACTAATAATTTAATAAATAACATACATCTTACCTTCCTCATATTTATTCCCAAGGACTACTTTCATAACATTATCTAAGGCATTTATGTGTATGTGGAAAGGTTGATCCCAATTAGGACCTATCAATATTGAAGAAGAAAATAATTTTTATTTTATTAATTCAAAATATTGTTGACACTTATTATTCCACATAAATTCATTATAATTAGTGAGAAAGGAAAACATAGGTTCAATTATCTTACAAAAATCTTCTATAAAATGCCTATAGTATTGTGCATGCCCTAAAAATCTTTTGATATCAGTTTGATTTTTAGGTGAAAGTAACTATGAGATAACTTCATTTTTTTAGGGTCAACCTATATTCCTTGAGTTGAATGTGAATAACTAAGACTATTCCTTGATAAAACATCATCAAACATTTCTCATGGCTTAGGAATAATTTCTTTTGTTCACACTGGGTTAAAAAATTATCTAGATTATTTAATTATTTATCAAAAAAATCACCATATACTATAAATTCATCCATGTACACTTCAACACATTCATTTGTAAAATCATCTAATATATCTAAGACTAATATTTGAAAAGTATCTCATGTATTGCATAGGCTAGAGGTTAAATCTATGTATATAACCCCCCCCCCCCCCCCCCCCCCCCCCCGCATAAGGATATGCAAATGTTTTTTTATTTTGGTCTTCTAGAGGTAACCTTATCTGATTATATCCATTTAATCCATCCAAGAAGGAAAATATTTTTTTCCTAGCTATGTTATCTAGGACTTGTTCTATCAAAGGTAAAGGGAAGTAGTATTTCTTGGAAGATTTATTAGCTCCCTATAATTGATGCATATCTTCCATTATCCTTGTTTATTTGTTACTATTACAAGTGGTGAGACCCATTCACTATTTGATATCGGATAAATAAATCATAATTGTAGTAGTTTTTCTATTTCTATTGTGACCATATTCCTCATTGTTGGATTGATCTTTCTCTATATTTGTCTTATTGGTTTGATCTTTTCCATGTAAAATTGATGAGTATAAACACTTGGGTGAATGCATTTCATGTCACTATACTCCAAGTAAAGGATTTTTACAATGTCATAGACATTAATTTCCTACTTATTATCTATCCAATTATTTATGTTTAACATTTTTCCAAGTTTGAATACTAATTTATTTGTCCTTAGATATATGGAAATAACTTTCATATATTTAATCATTAAAAATTTCAAGGGGAGAGGATGATTCTATAACATGTGGAAGGTAGTTATGTATTTGATAAATCATTATCCTTTTGAAATCACTCATGATAGATGCTAATAAAAGGTTGAAAGAAAAATTTCTTGAATATCATGTATCTAACTGAAAATTATATACTGGAGAGGTGTTAAATCATATATTTTATCTTTAGATCCCTCAGGTTTAATCTGGTAACCCTCTAAAGATTATCTGGTAACTTCTAGTTACGGACTGGGCATCTCAAGATCTAGACCAAGTTTTTCAATATAACTCATTAAATCATCCTCTAACTAATTCACATGGTTTTTAACTACTATAATGGCCAAAAAGGAAGACTATTATTTGTTTTTTTGGGTTCATTTACCTGTATACAAAGGGAAACACAACTAATCTATTAATGAATCATAGCTTAGAGAAGATAAATCCTATTTACACTTTCAATTGTTGATACATTAGATATTAGAGGCCATGATTAAGATAGTTATGCTATACCTAACTAAGGGATATATTAACACAATAACATCACTAAAAAGGGTTATAAATCCTCTAGTCAAGCAACACTATGCAATAACCCTAGCCAGTTCCTATGTTTTCATATTCATAGAATAAATGACAAGGTAAAGTCTAATCTAGTGTTCACTAAAGCTTGTGGCACAAAGTGAGGGTAATAAACATATAAATTAAACATTCATAGAATATATATACTCATGTCAATGTATAGGAAATCATAATGCATGGGAGAGAAGTATAAATGCTAATTTATCTACTTTTCAAAAGGGAGAACAAAGTTAGGAATACTTATCTTTGAAGATGAACCTATCGAGCCTTAATATCTCCCTTGGACAAGGTGTTTTTCAAGAGGTTATTTGGTATGTAAGAATAATAAGGATAATTTAAATCTAGGATACACGACCTCTCTATGCATCCAAAAGGATTATCCATAAGAAAATATTCATATCTCTAAATAAAGTATTGAAAATGTAAGATATGTTATTTAAGTAGAATGATGGATAAGTAGATGTATAATATATTATTTGTATTCTTCTATTATCTTCTCTTCTTACATGACCTCTCTATGTATCCAAAAGTCTTCTCCATAAGAAAAGATTAATATCTCTAAATAAATTATTGAATCCCTAAGCTATGTTCTACAAGTAGAATGATGGATAAGTAGATGTATAATATATTGTTCTTATTCTTCTCTAATATTATCTTCCTAATAAATTGTGGAGATAAATATGTATGTATAGTTGAATCTAACCCTAAACCTTTCCAAAAATTTTACTAATAGGGTCAAACCAATTGATTCTATATTTTTATTTAATAAAAACAAGTTAGGTCTTAGTCAATTGGCTTGTAATGTGCTTTTATAAATTTAAATACAAGTTTGATGGGGCTGATCGTATAATGTACAATGTAAAAAATGGTATTAGGCTTAGGAGGGTATAATAAAGCTGGTGAAAGTCTTGGAGTGTGAAATAAAGGATGCAATTCTTAGGGAAATACATGGGAGAAGGTTTGTGTATATAATAAATGGTAGTAAAACAATCCTATGAAGCACCAATGTTTTTCCCACCTATTTATTGGCACACTTTTTAAGGTGTGCACTCAAAGAGATTGAGACTTGATAGATTCCTACAAGAGATAAAGAATCAATAATTGATAATTTTTTAAAATATTATGTGTATACATATACCCCAATCAAATGTCATCATGTGTCATGTAGGTGTAATAGAGGATGGTGCTTTGAGAAAATAACATAGCAACACATAATAATAAAGTTAAATAAACTACAATAAGAGGTAAGTAAGATAAATGAAAGTACAAAATTGAAAAATACATACCTTTACTTACCTTAGTGATGTTGATAAGGAATGAATTGAAATAAATGTGACGGTGTCCAATTTATGAAACATTAGGTGAACCTATATAAATTAGTGAAAAAACAATTTTTTTGCAAAAAATACATGTAATATGTGAAAATATTCTCTAAAATGTCAAAATTCTAGAACATCTTTTGGTTTGGAAAAAGAGCTATAAAAAATAGAGATATGATCAAAAAATACAATCTAGTGGAAAATATTTGATAGGTAAATAATTTTGAATAGGAAAAATAAATACGGTAAAAATAATTCATTTGTTATTTTTACTATTTGGAAAAACCAAAGCTTTGAAAGACCTCGTATGAGACTAAAGAGAAACCATGGTGAGGAGATGATAGTTGATATAGAGATGATGCCTATCAGTTGTATAAACTGAAGCATGGGTAAGTAAACATTAATTTCAAATGTTTTGAGTAATTTTATTTGAAATTGAGATAGATATATAAAATTGACTAGTAAGCAAAATCTAGACACCGAAACTAACCCTAGGAAATTTTTAGGTAAACTATGGGTAGAATGGGGTACTAGGTAAGAATAATTTAGACCAATAAATGCCTAAGTAATTTATGTTAAATGGTCAAAAATTTATCATAGGGAAATAATAGAGTCAACCTAGTCAACTCAGTTGATAAGGTGAGCATAAAAATGGGGAGACTGTGTAGCAGTGGGATGACATAATATTGTTAAAAGTGTTCAACAACATATAAGTGGACCAATGTAGTTTAAAATGAGAATATGGCCAACTATGTACCTTCTAGCCAATTTAATCAGGATTAAGTGGTTGATACAATTTATTAAAGAGAGTTGACTATGTACTAGAGGACCGATGTATGCTAGAGCTGAGAAAGGGTCAATTTAGTTTGAAAGAACAAGGGTTGATTTAGTATCAAATGGGATGATTATGTACAAAAAGATGGGTATAGGGATGATTTATTATAAAATGGGAAGATTATGTAGAAAAAAAACCAAAAAACATAAGAAAATAAATCAAATTAATGATTGAAGTAGTTAATTTGTAGATTTTTAATAATGCATTATAATTAATTATGACATGGAGATTTGATACATCCTTTATTATTTCATATTTTATAAAGAATCTGGAGATATTATCTCCTAATAGATGCATTGAGGCTACCTAATTTATTAGATCATTTGATATATGTGGATAGAGTTCAACTAGTCACATTGGGTTTTGGTTTTATATATCTTATGACTTAGGAAATTAGATGGGGAGCCCTAATTATGGATATTCACCATGACATTTTAGATGGGGTATTGGCACTAATAACCCTAAGACATTATATGATCATGTGGTTCTATCTACCTTAGCCTAAGAGGGTTAGTTTATATTAGTATGAGAAGCCACAAGGAATCTATATGTATACGGTGATAGGGTAAAGTCACTAGTAAGGGTTGGAGCATGAGAGACATAGGTCTAGTAGGACCTAGAATAGGAGAGATCCATTCATATGGTGACCACCATATAGATAGGAAAGGTATAGGTATAAGTGTCCAATCTACATGGACATGTTACTATATTGAGATCTTAGATTGTTTTTTTATAGCATAATGTTTAGAGAGGCTAGTCATAAGTGTTGATGGATAGTGTGGCTAGGCCATAGGATAGACATGATGGAGAAAAAACTTAGATCTATAGCTATTTTATTTTGTAATTTGTTTTGTATAGAACACATTATATATATATATAGTTCTTTTATCTCATGAGTTATACTTGAATTTGGACGTGGATGCATGGATATATTTATTTTTATCACATGTATTTATATTTTTTTGTATATGTTATGGGAAATATATGATGAGTGTTTTCTTTTCTAGAATTATGTGATACACATGCATGGTTTAAAAATAAAAAGTCAAAAATGATTTGGAAAGGTATAAATAATCAAAACAAATGTAATACACACTATATCATGATAGAAAATGTGTGATAAAAAATATGAATAAATATAATAAAACAAATATGATAAAAATAAACAAGTGTTTTAAAACCACATAAAATATTTGCACTAAGTTAAAACAAAATAAACACACACTATCTCATGTTGGGAAGTATGAAAATATTGTAATAAAATTGAAGGCACATGAAAAACCAATGGTATAAAAACAAAAAAAAATAATTCAATCAATCATACTAAATCACATTAGGAAGAAAAAAAAGAAAGATAAAAATGAAAATGATATTAAATTGATCACATTAATTCAAGATAGGAACTATTAAAAAATTAATAAAATGGTTATAAACATACATGCAATCACAAAATAAGAAGATAAAAGTGAAATATTAATGAACTAAGCACAAAACATATTAAATTAATATGGGAAACATTTCAATGACATGTAATTTATAATGAAACACTACTTATCTCAAATTTGATGCATGCAATTTCATTATGACTTAGTTATAGTAGGAACTAGATATTGGAATATTTTGTGAGGAGGGCCTAGTCCTATCCATGATATTATAATTAAAATCACAAATGGAAAACTATTGAGGTGGAAACAATAGTGGGATTGTCTTAAAAATGGTTTTAATGTGGTAATTTGTGAGGAAGGCCTAGTCTTATCCATGGTATTACACTACAACTCACAAAGGGAAACCCTAGGGGGAATGATCAGTTAACAAAATAATATTTTTCAAGGGGAAATATTAAAGATGTTTTAAATGAAATTAGGAATGTAAAACTCATGACATAGGTGTCTATGAGAAGACCTTAGGAAAAATTAGTCAAACTAGGTACACAAGAGAGACACTAAGAGTCTAGTGACCATCAAGATACATAAGATACCCATTCAAAATAAGTAAAAAATTGTATAGGAAAATAGGTGAGATATTAAGATAATCTCATGATAGTTATATTAATAAAGAAATTAAAATGGATGTACCTTCCCACAACATTTTTTCCATTCCTCAAGACCTCTTATAGAGCCATTGGTCTACTGTGAAGATTAGGTACTTGTGTGAGAAAATAGGTAACACTAAAAGATTGTTTTTATTTTTCTTTCCTAATATAATGGCCTACTACACCCCAATGGAACTCAAATCTATCGAGAGGTCAGATTTTTAATTTGAGCTTCAATTATAAAAAGGATATGTGTTATAAATCACATCTTTTAGTGTGATTTGACTTTTGAGATTAAATATTGCCTTTTATATCATTGAATTTTGTTTAAATGATTTGGATTTTATATTTTTATGGATTTTAAGTTTCCTCCTCCATATAAATTTGTAATAACCAACATTAGTGATACAATTGGTACACATGAATGATATTTAGACTTTATTTAAAGGAAGCTAAGTATCTAAAGATATGATTGACTAAAAACTTAAGATTACTAATGAACCAATATGTAATCTCAAGTTTCAACCATATATATGCTTAGTATGTGAAAGGAGATAAGGGAGTAAAGGGATATACAAAGTATATGAGTAAAATAGGATTATAATGAGATGTTTTGTTTGTTAACAAATCACATGGTAAATAAATATTGTTAAGAAGATCAAGGTTTATATAACCAAGTCACAATAATAAATATCTATGTTGTTGAGATAAGGTAGAAAATAATCATTAAGAAAGACAAACACATCTATGAAAAAAAGGAACTCATAAATATAAGCATGCAATCATGGAAAGAACTAAAATAAGCCATACAAAAAGATGAAAGAAAATGAAACCATATAAAACACATAGTGTATAATATAAATATATATGTGAAATAGATAAGTGAAACCATATTTGGCACATAGTTAAATGATATAAGAAACATAAAAGTGGATCACAAGTCCAATCAAAAATCATATGAAAGAATAAAGAGAATGAACACCATGTTACATTCACCAATACTAATAAATTTTTCCACACATATTATCCATGACATCTAAAATATTTTAATGAAGATGAATTTTAATGGAGTCCAACATCTCATCTATCCTAAATGAATTATATGAAAATACCTCTCTCTAAATTTATTTAATATAAAATGGAGGCATAGATAAATGATCATGCTCATGAGGGATATCATGCATATAATACTCAATGAGGGGAATAAATGATGGAAAAGGAATGGTATCTATGACCTGAGAATGTGGAACCATTGGTGGAGAAGGAACCATGGGTGGGGAAGGAACCATAGGTGAAGAAGGAGGAGTTTTCTTATGTGGAAAACCTATGGAAGGAGGAATAATAGGAACATGAATTGTCATAAGGTGATCATAAAGGCACTACTAGATAATGTGTAAATTATGGGTTTCATGGGTACCATACATGAGCCAAAGATAACATACCTCCCCATATTTAGGGATATACTCAATTAATAATCTAGGAGGAGGTATAGCCTTGTTTTTGGGTTGAGCAAGGGTAGGACATAATGTGTCAATATATTATTGAAACTTTTGATAATGGGTTGAAGAAATGATTATCTATGTCATGAAAGAAATAAAAATGTTTGATATTAGAATTTTAGGGTTTACTAACAGAAGAGGTAGAAGTGGAATCTAGGGAAGGCTAAAATAATTTGTAGTCTTTGGCCTAATTATTAAAAACTTTTAAAATATCATAATATGGTTAATCAACCCATTATGTGGGCATGAAATCAATTTGTATCAAAGGTATAAGGCCATCACCAAGGGAAGGCAGGGTTGGTGTAAATATTAGGATTGGCTCATTTGAAGGTAAAGTAGAATTAGATATAAGATGAGGCTTAGCTAAAGGTAGATCAGGAGTAAAACCTAAACTAGGCTTAGCTAAAGGTGAGGAAAGATATATAGAAGGATTAAGAGCATTAGATAACATCTCTGGAGGAAGAAAACTAAAAATATCTTGGTATATATAAAAATATTAAGGACCAGTCATGGCATGATCCATGAGCATGATTCTAAGAGGCTCTAATAAAATTGGAGGTGTATACAATTACACCATTTCTACCCTATGAAAATAAGGAAGAATACTAAAATTAGGCACTATAAAATAAGGAACACAATAAGGTGAATGGAAATATTAAAATAAATAACTATGATACAAAATAATATTGACATATTTATCCTAGACAAGTCCTCCTAAAAATGGATTATCTGAAGCATAACCATCATCATTATCAGTTGTATGCATGTTGATGGTATAGGTAGGTGTCATCATTTCATCAAAAGTCACATGATGAAAAGAATGCATAGTCTTGGTTAAGACCATAGGTATATCATCGATAGGAATCTAAAGGGAACATGGCTTTAAGGATGGTAGAATCTAGGTGATGAGATGGGGGGATAGATTTGAAGTTTTGATCTTGAGGATGATCTCATGTGGTTCATCATAATTTGAATTAAGGAGTTTAGGTGGTATGTTCTTGATGACTTCAAGGTAACCATTATAACCTTAGGTAGAATTGACAAGATTATTGAAATGTTGTGATTACCTAAATGGAATAGTAGGCAAGGGTTCAAGGGTAAGAATTTTAAATACACTACCTTCTTAAAATTGTTCAAAATTCTAAGGGTTTGTGTATCCTTGAATCTTATAAATAACACCATTATGGGGAAATATGATTCATTAGAATTTACAAAAGGTAATATCCATCATTATATGATTCTAAAGTTTTCCAAATAAGATGTTATAAGAAAAGGTAAAGTTAAATATCATAACTTTTACACAGATAGTGATAGGAGGGATGGTAATATGAAGCCACATGCAACTTAAAGGAGGAATTTTCCTTCCATCATAACCTTGAAATATACTAAGTCTAGAATTGAGATTGAACTCATAATATCTAAGATTTTTAATGAAATCAATGTATGTGACATAAGCACCTAAACTTTCATCAATCAAATCACACTTAACTTGGATATCACCAATTTGGACACTAATAAATAGGTGAGGATAATCCACACAATCTATAATCTCATCTGGAATCATGGAAGCAATAAGAAACTTATGGGAAAGAAAAGTGTACATTATTTCATCAACATGTATGGAGATCTCTTCACATTTTTTCATTATATTGTCTTCAGACACAGACAAGGTAGTTTCACATCCTACTAAGGGAGGAGGAAGCATGTTTATTTAAAATAATAATTACATTAGATGGTTGCAATGATGGGGAAAATTTTGAATTAGTTGTAAGAAAGGTATTTAATATGTGTAATGACAAAGTTATAAAATTGTGTCCCATTCATCATAACCTATAGGGGAGTTTGTATATGCGAAGGAGGATTGGAAATGTAGTCAAACTTGTGTTCTTAAGATGTAGTTAGTTTAGATTGAGGATAAATAGGTTTATTTTATTTAGGTGGGATAGTTAATTTAGGTATTTATTATGATAGAGTTGAATAAATACTATTAGAAGGTTTGGGAATGTTGTTGATATGTGTTGATGTTGGGGGAATGGTAAAGATAGTGTGAGAGGTATTATCTAGTTGATATGTTAGAAGTGGTTCTTGGAAATATATAAGGTCCTATTGCCCCAACTACATGAGATGAGATGGGGAACAGTATTGAATGATGTGGAATGTTTGAGGGGTTTTTTATATGTGTGTTGGATAAAAGTCAATAAATGTGACTTTCAACATTATTTGAGGAAGGATTAGGATTGTCATTGCTATCTTGATGATTAGGAAGAGGATATTTATATATATATAAATATAAATGTTAGCCTGGTTTAAAGATTGAATTATTTTTTTATGTTTTGCGAGCTTTAAAAGCTATGTCATATGCTTGTTCATGCTTATGAATGAGTTATTCATTACCAAAGTTTGGGCCAAGAAGAAATCCATAGCTAGATTACGTATTTGTCTGCAATTATCATGAAAGTGGCCCCAAATTGCATGAAACCCAAAAATATTTTCTGAGATCATACCATGATTTTATAAGATGAGTGGGATTAAGATCTTGTAGTTGAGGTCTTGGAAGATTATTTTGAAGCTCAAATAAAGATAATGGTTTGTGGAAATTAATGTTGTGTGTTCTAGGAAATGTAGGATTATGAGTGTTGTTTGAAGGGGGAACATGCTCCATAATATTGTTAGGAGTGATGGCCTAAATGTTGTGAATACTATGATAGGTATGAATGACACCATCATTGGTAGCATGATGGTTTTTTTAATGAGAATTTGAGTTACCACAAGAGGTTAGGATGGTTTAAATTGGTGCAAGAAAAAATATTGGCACTTAGCTTGGTTGAGGGATTCTTCTAAAGTTTTTAGAGAGAGAGTCTTGACCTAAAATTTCAACTTGGGGTAGAGAGAATTAGTAGATAGATGAAAGATATTATCATTTATCATGTTATGTTCAAATTTTTTAGATAATTTATTCCATCATTTTATGAAATATTGTGTCATTTTTGTTTCAAGTTTCTCACAATTTATGAAGTGAGATAAGGTATTCTTAAGGAGATCACTAGTTTAAAACACTTGTACTAGGGAGTTAACTATATATTTTAAACTAGTAATAAATGGGATTTTACTTGATTGTACAAATATAAATCATCTCTAGAGAGTTTTTTTAGCAAATATCTAGGTAGAAATAAAGGTATTAAATTTGACCCAATCTTTATAGAGATTTCCAAATGTTTTTAAATGTAATGTGAGATTAGTGGACCCATTATAACTAATGGTAGGTATGATACCTCCTATGTTTTTATTGGAAATTTAAGATACAATAGGTTCATTTTGTATATGTTTGATAATTTTTTTAATGATTGGTGGTTGAGAAATGAGGTTACCATGGGAATCCATAAGGGGGGAAGGGGAATTTGGATTTTATGCTTCCCATGAAACTTATTAGGGTTGATTTTGAAAGTGATTGAGATTATTTTACATCTATAGCATTTGATTCACATTATTAGTTTGAAAAGTGTTCATTTGATTGAGTGTTTGCAATAAAATTTGATGAGTTTGAGAAATATTATTACTAGTGTGTGTGGTATATAAATTATTGGTATTGGTATTAGTGGATTGAGTTACACTATGAGTAGTGGCATGTATAACACTAATGGCATGAGAAGTATTGATATAAAAGGGAGCATTAGTAGCATGATTAACAATTGTATCAAAAGATGCACTATTGGAATAATTATCATTAGAATAAAAATAATCACTAATAACATGATTAGAATTGGTAGAAAATTATGTACTAGTGACATGATTAAGGATGAGGGTCTTTGGAAAAGGCCCACCAGATGTTGAATCAGCCATGTCAATGAAGATACTTGGCATGGAGGTTGAATAGGTCATAGAATAATAATTCATGGTGTGGGAAGGAGTAAAAATATAAGGGAAAGGTTGAGAAGTAAATAAAGTGTCACCCCCAAATTTGTGAGAGAATGTAAGATCACTTATCATCAAAGTATAAATGGTTGAAGGGTCCTTTCCGCTATGTTGAAGAAATTAATTAATAAAGAAGAGAATTTTAGGTGTATAATATAGTTCAAACTCATATTTTAAGTATAATATATTATTAATAACTAATTAAAAATGAGGAAGAGTCCCATAATTGGTAGTGTAAGTAGCTACATGCACATTACTTTCATCTAAAGTGGAAGTTACAAGCTATTTTTGGGAAAACCTATTAGGATTGGTAAGACTAATAATTTTTGTTAGATTAAATTTTATATTATCCTCAAACACTAAATTTGTGATTATAAAAGGAGGATAAAGAGGTGATGAAAATAAAAGTCATCAAATAGGACATACAATCAAACTGGTTGACTATGTTTTATAATCCAGGGAATAGAATAGAGAAAAAGAGAGCATGGTTTTGGTGGTCACTATGTATTACTAAACAAGGAATAGGCCAAGAAATAAGAAGATATAAACAAATTGACTGTGTACTACTTAGACATGGGACTAAATAAGAAGATAAAGAGACATAGTTAGACAAGTCAACTATATACTACATGTAAATATATTGAACAGTCTATAATAGATTGTCTCAATAGGGAAAATATTATTATGAAAGTAGAGAAAGGTTTTGAAAGATAATATCTAAGAAAATTAAATTAAGAAAATAATAAATTAATCCATGTGATTGATCCAATTGGAACACATAACACAAACCTTACACCAATGCTAGCTAATGAAAATTTTAAAATACAAAATATAATGATCAAAGATCAAGCAATCACTTAAAAGTAAATGCTAACTAATTGGTAATTACTAAGTGATATGAAGTAATATTGAAGTTAAAATTTAATTTGATTGGGAATTTGGCTATAATGAGTAACTATAAATTAGTCTAACGCTAGTTTTAGTAAGTCTTGACTAAAAAGTATCTGTATTGGTGATAGTACTAGTTTGGTATTGTGGTCTACCTCATCAATTAACAATCCCATATTGATAAGGGTATCAGGTGCTTTGATAACATATACCATAAATAACATGTTTATAATTAGCCATAAACCAAGTAAACTTCCCCCTTTGTGATGAAATCTAAGTAGGTAGGCCTTGGGAAGATAATTTTTAATGTTTTTAATGTGTAAAATGATTTAGAAGTGTGTGCAAAAGAGATAAATGGTGTGACTAAATTGGTAATTTTAAAAACCACCTAATTAATCTATGTTTTTTACTCTAAGTATGTAATAAAATAAAAGGAAAGATGAATTAATTACTAGTAAAATGATTTTTTTTTTAATTTTTTTTTGAAGAGTACATAGTTGGTTTAGGTGACACTGTATGCAAATAATGAAGAATAGAGTTGACTGGCTCATTAATATTCTATAGAATAAAGATCTAGAAAAACATAATTAAATAGGTCAAATATTTTGTTAAAAATATTTGATTGGGTCATTGATATTATGTAAAAGTAAGATTTGGAAGAATATAGTTAAACAAGTCAACTATGTCTTTGAGATAGAAAATAGACTACAAAACTCTGTTGAACTGGTTAACCCAGTTGAATGTGGGGTTGTAATTTTATAGACTTAAAATTTGTGAAGAAAATAATGAAAAGGAAGAAATGAAATAATAGAGAGAGTAAGAATGAACCTTGGTGGGATTGAATATGTTTATATTACAAAATTTTATGTTTTGATGCTCAAGTGATGATTCAAAAAAAATTCTAATGAATTTGACTAGATGAATAGAGTTTACAAAACCTATGTGCTAAAAAATAAATTGTAAACAAAGTCATCTAGGTCGAATATGTTTACAAATCTAGAACCAAAAAAGAAGACTATGCCAAACTAATCAATCTAGTCACCTGTATTTTGTTAAGACATGCACAAACAAAATAAAGTTGCTTTAGAAAGACTATGTGTTAAACCTATGCATATACTATTATAATTATACCAATAGGTTAGATATAATACTATAAAAATATAAAATTTAATATAATGATTTTAATTGAAAGCATGAAAGAAAACCTATAAGGTTTTGATTCATGTCGAGTTCACCAAAATGTATACAAAGGGAAATGTTATTGATCTATTAATTAATCCTAGCTTGGAGAAAATAAATCCTACTTACACTTTTGATTGTTGATACATTAGATATTTTAGATCATGACCAAGATGTATATGGTATACATAAACAAGGGATATCTCCCTAGAATAACATCACTAGAGAGGGTTCTAAATCCTATAGTCAAGTAACACTATGTAATAACCCTAGCTAGGTCATATGTTTTCATATTCACATAGTAAATGACAAGTAAAGTAAAGTATAATCTAGTGATCACCAAAGTTTGTGGCAAAAAGTGGGGGTAATAAACATAAAAATTAAACTTTCATAGAATATATATACTCACATCAATGTATATAAAATACTAATTCATGGGAGAGAAGTACAAATCTAATATATGTACTCTTATAAAGGAAGACTTTTTTGGGAATACTTACCTTTGAAGACAAACCCATTAAGCCTCAATCTTTCCCTTGGCCAAGGTGATTTGAAAGAAGTTGTTATGGTTTATAAGGATAATAAGGATAATTTATCTCTAGGCTACATGACCTCTCTATGCATCCAAAAAACATCTCCAAAAGACAAGATCTATATCTCTAAATAAAACATTAAAACCCTAATCTATACTCCTCAAGTAGTTAGGTGGATAAGCAGATGTACACTATATTATTATTTTTCTTGTCTTGTCTTTTCCTCCTTATAAATGAAGGAAATGGATGTGTATATATAACTAAATCTAACCCTAAACCTTTTTGAAAGTTTATCTAATAGGGTTCTCTCAATTAACTATGTATTTTTATTTATTAAAAACAAGTTAGATCTCAATCTAGGTTATCCATAGCCAACCTATATCTATAACATGCTTTAATTAGTTTAACTATAGGGTCTATGGGGCTGAGATTGTAATGCAAACCATCAAAAAGGGTTTTAGTCTTTGAATGGGATAATGAAGGTAGTGATACGCTCAAAATAGTGTGTAAGAGAGGATTTAAGGCTTATGGAAATACATGGGAGAAGGTTTATGTAGATATAAAATGGTAGTATAAGGGATAACAACCCTATGAATCATCAATGGTCTTCCCACCCCTTTCCCACTATACTCTTTAAGGCATGCACTCAGAGAGATTGAGACTTGATATGTTTTTACAAGAGAAAAAGAATTAGTAATTGATAAATTTTGAAAATATTATATGTATACACTACTCATAAGTGATATATGTAGCATGGATATGGTTTTTAAGGTGGATACAAATAAGCTTTCTTTAATTTTAATCCATTTAAGATGGTCATGTCTCTAAATTTGAAATATATGATGGTTTAAACTATGGAAAACCATGGTCTCTATAGGATCAATGTATAACCTATTTTTTTACTCTTTGGTTTAAGTATCATTAAATCCATGGGATATTCCTAAAATTCCATTATTACTAAGACATCCTCTATAACTCCCTCCAGTTTAGCAATGAATTAATTAGCCATTTGTAAGATTGTATTAGTTAGTTGTATTATAAATATGGAAAGTGATTTCAATGTGTATTATTTCATGACATTGATATAAACTCCAAGGTATAATAATATATTAGGCATTTCCTTTTTTTATAGCTATAGTGATAACTAGAGTCCTAGGGTCTACATATTTTGGTAGAAGTAATTTTCCTGCTACGAGGTCAGCATTTTTCCGTCTACTTGTATGGTATTGGGGTATTTATTTCTCCTCCTTTGGGTTTTAATGAATTTTTTTTTATTGAGTTACATAATGTCTCTTATTTATTTTATCAATGGTCTCCTAATAATCAATTTTATTAGTTATTATACTAATTCAAATTTACTTTGATTTGTTGTTTCCTTGAGTCTATCAGGAAAGGTAATTATTGGAGTAGTTGGATAGTTTCATGGGGATTTTATTTTTATTGAATCTATTAATTATATTTTATTATATCTGTAAGAGGTTTTTAACTCCATTTTTAATTTATAATCTCTAAATGGTGATTGGAATACTAGTCATTGTCTTGCCTAAATGTAATTAAATAACACTATAGTCAATGGCATTGACCCCCATATTTTCTTCATGTTCAATCTCAAAAATAAGTGATACTTGTATATTATTGGTTTTCTAATGGATATGAAATAAAATAAGTTTAATATACTTTTTTATTTTGTATAGACTAGGTAAGTAGAGGAGGCATCAACACTTGTTGAGGTGGAAACCTCCTTTGTTGATTGAACAATTGAGGTACCCATTATTAATTTGTTTATGTAATCCATGGTTGATAATTTTATTGTGATACCCATTGATGTAGTGATGACCACTCTAATGGAAGCCAAGTTTTTGGTCCCCATGTTTTTATAGGTGTTGGTCTAACCCATAGCATCATCCATAGTTTAGAAGGAGCTATGGGAATAATGTAATTTTGATTATAAGAGAAATTATTCCCTTATCTTTGTATATAATTGACATCTTCCATTGTTTTCACTTGTTTTCGTTGATTATTTAGGATAGATAGGAGGATATAATTATTTTTATCATGGTTATTTTCATCATAAATTCCACACATCTTTTTCCTATCAAGAGACAAATCTCATAGTGCATGTGTCAACCTACATTTTGGGCAACACATAACAAGTGGTTTAGTAGTGGAATTAGATTTTGATTTCAAGAAATATATTATTATTTTTAATAAAACCAAAATTTATATTTTAATATTTTAAAATTCCTTCATGATTTTTCCTACATCATTACTTTATTTTATTATTTTATGTTTTCTAATACTAGCTCTAGTTTTTGAGTAACTCTTGCATAGTTTAACAATATCATTGAGACCTAATTTATTAATATCTCCTTTTCTCATTAGGTTAAAGGATTATATAACATCCTTATAAAATATATTTAATAATATAATTTTAATAGAATCTTATTGTAAATCATATCCACATCTTCTATATGCAAAGAAGAAATAATCAAGACAATCTTCCAATTCTCATGTTATTTTTGTTTTATATGAAAGAATTCATCTTTTCTATCCCTTACTCTACAATAGTCTTGATATATGTACAATAATTTATTTTACATATCATCCCATGTGTGAATATATTTTTTTTGTAAACCCATAAACCATATCATGGTTGAATTCTTTAGTGTAGAAGGGAACAATTTCACATTGTGATTATCAATTTTGAAAGCATAAGTTCAACACAAGACTTTAAACTCAAACAAAAATTGATGAAGGTCTTCTATGGATAATCCCATAAAATTAGGTAGTATATATTGGTATATGTTCTTAATTAAAACATTTTCATCTTGATCTAGGACAATAATATAGGTTCAATTTTGCCATGGTGGTTGAGCTCTACCTCATGCAGCCATATTTAATGGATTATTTCCCTGATTGTATCCCATAGTTTCCTAATAGATGTTATAGAGATTTATCTTTAGATATGTTAAATTTACAAATGTGGTTGGAAGGATAATTTATTTGGATTCAAAACTCTAGTTTGAAATATTCCTTATCATTAATTTATTTATTTATAAGGATGCACCTATGCTTGGGGAATGATCCCAAGTTCAAGTGAGGATAACAATGGTTCTTCCTAAAAAAAAATAGATTTATTTACATAGAAAGTTTTATAGTACACTTTATTATTTTGACCTACTAGTTCTTGTGCTTTACTTAGGGTTCTTATTAACTTATCTTTTATTTGATTCTCTTTTTCTATTCATAAATTTATTTGATTTTTGGGATTTTTTCTTAATCATCTATCAATTTAGTATATTATACCATATTGACACCAAGAAATTCACAAATAAAAATGTAAAAAATTATGAGTTTCATTATGTCCTTTTAATTTAATCAACTGATTTAACTTGACGTCTAATCAAACCAAGTTTGGGTCTAATGGTAGTCGATAGTAAGGTATGCAAGATAGTGACCGATAGTTGTCTATTTAGGAGTTATAGATCATTTAATTTTAAATATCTAATATACTTTATTATATTGAAATATAAAATATTTATTGTAAATTTAAACACTCTTACTTAATTTTAATGCTTATAATGGGAACACACTTTACTAGAATGAAAAATAATTTGAAAAGGAAGCAATCTTGTTGCAAAAGAAATTACTTTTAAAATAAACACACAACTAGTTTGGTTGCATAAATTGGAATTAATTTGAAGGGAATGATGTAAAAAATATAAATAAATAAATTAAATTTCACATGCATTAAACACACAAAGATACCTATAAGTTATAATTTTTCACACAACACTTTACATAAAGGAATGAAAGGAAAAAACACTTAATAACATAAAAATATAAATACGAAAAATGATCATGCTTCCTTGGTTGAGTGGTACCTTTATCTCCCTTGTATTAGGATTATATCACACTAAAATTATATAAATATCATGAAATAAATCCTTCAGTAACATTGGAAATGATTAAAATTATATAAAACCTTAGGTTTATGCTTCAATCATCTACTTATTACATACTCTCATTCTATTCTCTACTTTTTTTATCAACAGGAAGACATTTTTATATGTTATAGCACTTTTAAAATAGACTAACCTCATAATAAGACCATAAATAATTAGGATCTTATTTATTTAAAATAGAAACATAAAAACATCCTTTCCATGTTTCAAGGGAAAAACCAATGGAAGATGGTGGCATCAATTCTCATGTGTTATATTTGGTTACTGCTTGTTACAATCCATTTTTTTTTTGTCAAAACCATTTATATTATAGAAACATAACCCATTAAAATACTTATATTTTATTTTATCAAAACTACTATAAATACATATGGCTATAAATAAACATACTAATTTTAGAAAGTTTATATATGACTTATAAAAAGTTACGAAATTAGACTAGGATGTTTATGATAAAGTATATATGTTTTTCACCATGATGAAAATTATTCAAAATGAATTTTTTTAAGCTCTTGTAATCCTTCAAGACTAGTTTGAGCATCTTCAAAGCCAACGTAGGCATCTCTAGAGCTAGACTAGTGATCTTCAAAGCTAGATTGATGGACTTTAAATCCAAATTGATGATCTCTAGATATAGATTAAAGATCATTATATATGGTATAAATGGATATTTTTAAGTCCTTTTGCATTGACAAAACACATTATTTTCCTCTAATACTTTTAGATGGCCTGTATACATATAACATGTGGATTTTCATGAAAAAGGTTAGAAAAAAGTGGTGTAAATTATCAACATTAAATTTCACATAATAATAAAGGAAACATACTCATTTTCTACTTTGAATAAGTAATTATTTATAAAATTTACACCTAAATCCACATGAAAGGAATTTTCTAAGGAAAAAATGAGGTCATTTCTTGGATATAATGAACCATTTAATGGGATCATCACTATGAAGGGGATAACCTTCTAATAATGGAAAGAGCGTTCTCCCCCCATTTTGACTAATTTTTGTCTTGAGAATTTAAAAAAAAAGAAAAATATAAACACAACATGTGAGTATGAGGAGGTGCATATTTACCACAATACTTAGGATCATTTAACAAGATTAAATTTGGCCATCAAAACATTAATGGAAGTGTAATGGTTAGCAAGGAACATAGAGTGTGAGGATTGGGAAGGAAATTTAATATATTGTGGAGATAAAAAGTAAGAGAAACTAGTTAAACTAACGTGAATAGGTTAGTTATAAAATCACGTTTAAGGCAAAACCACTCAGAATCAATAAAATGCATTATGGCGTAGACATAGGATCTAGTCTAATTTAGGGAATTTATTATAATGATTAACTAAGGTTACTAGTAGTAAGGTGAAAAGCATCTTCAATATCACATATTAATGAATGTGACTACAAGAGTGGTTATTATAATTATAAAATCCCACCTTTTATAATTACTAAAGGTGAAATATATAAAGAAGAGAGTCATTACGTTGTCTTCTCATAATTAATAATTATTGATATGAATATAAGATAACATAATAATGTCTTAGTCTTATGTAAATTGTAATATTTATGATAATATTATTACATAATAGTCGATTATTGATAATTTAGAAAAACTAAATGACTAACATGTACATGAGGAAGATTTTCAGTATCAACTCTCCCAATCATGATCTGAAGTCTTTCTATTTATGTTTGGGGTGAGCACTCAAGGACATATTATGTGATATTATAATGTGGATAGAATTAATGTTATGAAATGTGATTTTGGTAGATAATAATTGATAACACATGTGGAAATACCCCAAAATATTATTCTATTTTTGGGACTTAGGTTGAACTTGTTGAAACAATGGTGAGTAGATATGGTTTTCAGGATATCATTGAATAATATTGAGATTTGTTTAGGTAAATCATAATGTAATGTTTGACTAAATCATAAAAATTATGATGATTATGAGACTTCAAAGTGGATAAAGGATAATTTTCATGACCCACTATATTATATATTCTTTTGAAAGTTATTATTACACTTGGACACATGGATTACCACATATGTTATTGACACATGCATAAATTATGGTTGTAAATACCCATGGATAGAGTAGTACATAAAATAACTATGAAATTTGGACACCATATATAATTGAATAATTTATGTCTAATGACAAGAAACTATGAATATTTACCTATTGAATTTCATTATTTATAGATATTCTTTCCATGAATAGGTAGAGTATTGGTTCTTGGGAGAACCAAAGGGATCATATATCACATAATTCCCACTATAAATCAAGAAATTTATTGAATATTATGGCATAAAAAACATGCCAATATTTTAGTAATATCTTATTAATATGAGCTGAATGGATGGTAGAGTATAATAGGCATGGTTTGTTTGAATAAATAATACGAACAACTTCTAGCATGTAACAACCAACTGAGTGAGAGTTTAAAAGGTGCAAGTATGAAAAAGCTAAAAAAACTTGAATGACATAAAGTAACCTATGATAATGAGAGAGTTTGATTTAGGAGATGCAAAGATGAACCATGTATAATAATGAAGTCATGGGAATGACTCTAATTCATATAAAATGTTCTCCACTAAGGGCGAGGAAAACATCGATGAGCTAAAACAAAGTCTAGATGTATATATCTAAGTTATATATGAAATAGAAAGCATGAAGGAACAAATGAAGGAAGTTCCCACATTAAATATATTGAGGCACATGCTCATGCATATTTCTCATATATAGAGTAAGCTAATTATGATAGTGTTAGTGTATCAACAATAGTAAAAATTTATTAGGGAAGAGGCAAAGAATAATGTTTTACAACTTATTCTATATAAGAATTAAAATACACCATAGTTTGATTGAAAAAATATATATTTCAATAATGTATGATATGATTAAAATATTAGGCAACACTCCTCCTTATGAAATCATCACTACATAAGGTAATATAATAATAATACAACACCTTCTCAACAAGTTTTGTAGGGTCAACCTTAAATTGATCATGTTATAGTGAAACTTGGTGTAAGAACTAATGAGAAAAAACCCCCATACAATTATAATTTAAAAAAGACCTATTTTAGGGTATATATTGACTAAATTGGTAGCATAATCATTAGCTACATAGGCATCAGTAGCACCTAAACTAGTTCCACAAAAATATTTCTATGGTATGTCTATGAGCTTACTAATATACTATGGAAGAGGATGTTGTGTAGTATGTTCATAAGTGGAAACTCATTTGGAATGTGAAATATATCACATTATTTTAGCATAAGGAAATTAATTTCTTTATAATTTTTCCCATACATGGTATCAAAATCTTGATCCAAATTAAGGTATTGTAGATTATGAATATCTCAATAATTCTTTTTAAGGGAATTAGATATAAAAGAGTTTTAAAAACAAAGAATAATTTCATTGAAATAAATAAATAAATATTTGATATATATTAATTTTTAATAGTATTTAAGATTTAATATTTTAATCTCTAAGCTCTCATATGAGATCTGCCTAGTGCAACATGCAAAATGGTTCATCAAGGACTATTAACAACTTATAGATGTATTATTTCCATGAGTATGTTTACATATCCATGTGAATATTTTGAGTATATGGTAAGATACGATTATTTGATAAGAATGGACATTAGATCTAGATAATTTCTAGAATCCAAAATTCCATCCCTGGATTCATAATGATATAAGTTAACTACCAAAAATATGCATAATGCTAGAAGTGGATTATGGTGCATCTATTATGAGGTTAAGGGTCACAATAATAATAATTTGAAATAAAAAGGTATTGACAAACTTATTTATTCATATGATATTTGTCATGAAGTCCATGATATTTTTAATTTATCTCTATTATAATGAGAAACTAAAAAAATATATCTCCTTCTATTAAAAAATTTCCATGCCTCCACATATTATTGAATATTACCCTAATTGATGGAGTTCAAGAGGAAAAATATTTTAATTTATATATACTAAAATTGGGACCTATAAAAAAGGTCCTGATGTCTATGGATAATATCACAACTATAGATTATCTGAGGTTGGATGAAGTGGTGGACGATTCCCACTGCACACATATTATAAGTGTGGGTCATAATAACACTTTTAGTATGATTTATTAACCTTTCATACTTATGGTTACCGATGAAGTGGAAACCATACTCACTTGAAGTAATTGAAACATCACTAATTTCATGTTATTACTTGATTTTGATAATTTGTCTTTAATGCCTTCTTGAAACAGATCTTATGCCCCTTATTTAGATCTTTAATTACTTTTACCTTCAATAGGCTTCTTTATTGAAAAATATTATTTTATATACTATATATATAAATCTAAATTAATCATATAATTATACACTCTCTACCTCATCACCATCAATATCTTCTCATATACCTTTTAACATACTACATCTTCCTTTCTTCTTAAACATGTCTCTATTTCTCTCTATTTGTTTATGTATAGACCTAAAATCATAAGAACTAGTTTAAATGCTTATTATATAATAAATAATGCCTAAAATTCCATCCATATAGTCATTTTAATCTATTCTCAATCACTTAATCAAACATTACAAACTCCAAGAAATAACTCTTACCCAACTCTCATTTCTCTCTTTAAAATTGTTTTCCTTCTATCCCATTTTCATGCAAATTTTATTGTTTTGAATAAAATAATAAGGTTTATAATAAAATAACACCAATTTTGGGTACCAATTAGGTTATTTCAACTCCACACAAATTTTCATATCCAAATTCTCAATGCAAACCGCCTAAATCAACACCCCTTTCTCTTTATTAGGTCTCTTAGGCATAGTTTGAAGACACAATCAATGATATTGTATAGTACAGCCAAGAATAAAACAAAAAACACCAAATTATTTTCTAAAATTATAAAATACATACCACCAATTTTAAAAAAATTTAAAGGGTGGAAACTCTAGATATACAAGAAGCAAGGCTAAAACTCTAGCTTAGGTTTACATGCTCAAGACAAGGTTGAGGGATATAAAAATTGACTTAAATGAGTTTTATTAACTTTAAAATATATATAATGGATAATTGAGGTATTAATAACATTAATACACTTTATACAACAATTTTTATGCCTTTAACATACCCCAAAATGTTCGTACATACAAAAGACAAAATTTTGTGAGTACTTTTATAAGATAGTGTTAGGCTGAGGCTTACTAAAATGAGTTAATATGATTCTCACAAAACCTAAAACACATTTAACACTTGAATAAGGTATTAAAATCATATTTAAACCTTTTAAATTATCTATTATTCCTCCAACAACCTCTTCAATGTTATTTAATGTAATTTAATAGACTTATGGGAATAATGGGAGACTATGTACACGAGAAAAATTGGTGTGATTATTATATTATAAGTATAAAATAATCATTAAAATGTATTATCTATCATATCAAAAATATAAAAAACACTTTACAAGACTCTACTACCTCTCAATACCTCAAATATTTAAATGAAACTTCACTAGAAGTCTTTATTATATTCCATCCTTTACTGTGTTGATAGAGGTTTCAAATCATGTGAAATACAACTAATATAATATTGATAAGTAACCAATATCCATTAAATTAAAATGAATATAAACCATATAGACATTTTCACATACCTATAATCCACAAATATTCCTTCAAATCATTCTTTCTATATTAATATCAAAGCATACAAAATAGACATGTATAAAATTTTAGCAAAGGGAGACAAAGTTTTCTCAGCATTTCATCTTTCTTATTATTTCATTCACTATAACCATGAATAATTAAAATTTTAAACTCCTCTAAAAACATATTATACACACATTATAACCTTTTTTTTCATTCAATTCCTCCTATTATACTAATCATGCAAACAATACTCTAATTCTTATCATGTCGACATATGGAGGGAAATTAAAACAATCAGTTTCTCAAATTTACATTAATTTATCATGTTAAGTAAGTTAACAAACATAAAATACACATCATAATACCATTTTTAAACATTTATTAACATTATAAAACACACAAGACATCCAAAATATCCACTAATTCACTTTAGAATTCAAGTTTTCAAATCTTCCCTTTTGGTAGGAAAATACCAAAGGGGCTCAAACACACAAAAAATAAGACATATAACTATATTATCACTACTTATGATATGTTATAATATTTATAAAACCTCAAAAGACCAAATATGGTCACAAAAACACTAAAAAATATACTAACTCTTTTATTAAATGGTGATGCTTTGCATCAAACTCCCCAAGTGGGAGAAATTTGAGTTCCTACTCAAATGTGGTTGGTCTATTTGTTTTATTGATTTATAATTATTATTCATGTGATACTCTAACATTATTTTGATACCACTCATATTTTATTTATTCTTTCTTCTTGGTTTATTGTTATTTCTTTATCCTTTTATCTTAGCTTATTTATTTGCCAACTTGTCTTCTTCCTTTATGAAGTACTTGACCTACTATAACTCCTTTTTCACCTCATCTTCCATGTTCTCTATATCTAATTTATCTTCACCATACCTTACCTCAATGTTTTGTTTATCATTATTCACTCTTACTTCTATTCCAAATATTATTTATTCATTGGTAATGGCTTGCTCAATAACTCTTTGATAATCTATATCCTTGGTAATGCCTTATCTTTTGCTTTCTTACTCTAATGGTTGAAACTTGACTTTTTAATATCCTATATTAATCTAAACCTCTTGGTTTCTTATTTTTTCACCTTATTATTTCATATTCATCATCTTATCATCCTCCTTTAGCTTCTCTTTTTCACTAGCCACCATCCATCCATACCATTCATCTATCTCCTTCTTGGTTTGCTTCCATATCTCATATTTATTTTTATCCTTATTAAAATTAGACATTCCTTCAGTGTCTTCACCTACAAACATACACATATTATTAGTTTTAAAATTTGGAGGCTCCTATGCCTCTCTTAATACCTTAGATATTGGCAATCTTTCTTTTGGTTATTCCTCATCCTATGCTTCATCCTCTTCTTATTTACTAATAATCGATCCTTTTTATAGATAAAAAATAGACAATGTTTTAACATCCTTCATGATCAACTCATCTTACCCAAGGTGATGATCACCTTATTTTCCTTGTGTATCAGCCTATTCACTCATCCAAAATTATTCAATCTCTCTTTTGAGTTGCTTAAAAAGAAACATTTTCTTGCATTTATCTTCCCTCATGTTTCTCCTCTTTATTATATCAATAAGTAGCCTTAGATCCCACTAAACTTTCTTCTTTTTCATAACCCAACCATATTATTCTTCTCCTTTCTACATTTTATCTATCATGAGAATCACATTATCTATACTTTATATACTTTTCCTTAAAAATTTCACTTCCTCTTAAAACTATAGAGATTTATTTTTAATTCTCTTTCATCTTCTCTATATGATAACCCTCATCAGCTATGCTCTTCATTTTTATCTTCTCATATTTCATCACTTTTTTATCTTGCCTCTATATTATTTGCACCTCACCTAATTATATTGATAGTATTCATTTGAGACTTCCTATTTATGTGTCATCACTTTGGAATTTTATCTTCTCTCTCTTGATATTTTTTAAGCTCTCTTCAATCGATGCTCAAACTTCTCAACTCTCTTATTGTACACTTGCAACCTTCATTAGCATCTTACATATTAATATTTAACAAATTTAAATAATAACCTTCAATCATTCAAAAACATATACTTAATATAATATCTTACCTGATATAAGAATAATTGATTAAGAGGAAACCATAATCACATGAAATAATTGAAACATGCACTTTTTTGTTGCCATTACCTGGTTCAAACTATTTATCTTCAATGTCTTCTTGAAATAGATCCTCTACCCCTTCTTTAGACCTTTGATTAATTTTAATTTCAATAGGCTTCTTGATTGAATAATATTATTTTATATACTCTGTACATCTTAATCTCACTTCATCATATACCTCTACATTCTCTCTCTCATCACCATCAACATGTTCTCATACACATTATACCATACTCCCATTCTTCCTAAAACATGTCTCTCTCTTTGCTTATTTGTTCATAGGCCTAAAATCCTAAGAACTATTTTTAATGATTATTACATCCTCACTAGGGCCCACATTCCCATCCATATATTCATTTATATGTCCTCTCAATCACTTAATCACACATTACAAACTCCAATTAATAACTCTTACCCAACTTTCATTTCTCTCTTTAAGACTCCTCTCCTTGGAGCCCTATTTTCATGAAAATATTCTTATTTTGAAAAAAATACTAAGGTTCATAATAAAATAACACCAATTTGGGTTACCCATTAATCATTTTCAATTCCACACAAATTTTCATATCTAAATTCTTAGTACAAATCACCCAAATCCTTACCCCTTTCTCTATATTAGGTCTCTTAGGCCTAGTTTGAAGACATGTGCAATGATGTCATAATATATGTCCTAGAATCAACCCAAAAACATAAAATTATTTTATAATATAATAAAACACATAATAAAACCAAGTTTTAATAATTTTCAATGGTGTAAACTTGAGATATACAAAAAATAAGATTAAAACCCTAAATTAGGTTTGACAAACTTGAGATAAGGCTTAGGGCTATAAAATTTGACTTAAATGAGTTTTATTCACTTTAAAAAATATATAATGGATAATTTAGGGTTTTCCCACCTTAATACAGTCGGTCTAATAATTTTTAGGCCTTAAATATACCCCAAAAGTTCCTACATATAAAGGACAAAATTATGTGTGTACTTTTATAAGACTATGTTAAACCAAGGCTTACTAAAATTAGTTCATTTTATTTTCACACAACTTCAAACACATTTAAAAATTTAACAAGGTATTACCAGCCCATTTACACTTTACAATATCTATTAATCCTCCAAAAACCTTCTCAAATTTATTTAATGCAATTTAACAAAGTTGTAAGAAGAATGGGAGATTGCGTACATGGGAAAAAAGTCTAAGTGGTTCTTGTATTCTAAGTATAACATAATTATACAAATGGATTATTTAGAATATTAAAAAAAAACACTATACAAGACTCTAGTACCTCTTAACATCTTGAATCATTGAATGAAACTTTGCAAGAGCACTTGATTATCTTCCCTTTTTGATTGTGTTGATAGAGTTTTCAAATCCTTTGTAGTACAACTATAGACTATAGATAAAAAACCAATATACATTCCATTAAAATTAAGACAAAAAATATAAAAATGTTTACATATGTGGAATCCATAAATATTACTTCAAATCAGTCTTTCTATTTTGATATCACAGTATACAAAATAGACATGTACAAAATTTTAACAAAGGGAGATAGAGTTTTCTCAATATTTCATATTTTTTGATATTTCATTCACTCTAACCCTAACTCATTCCTATAATATTCTCCTCTACCACCCTATTATACACACACTCTAACTTAATTTTTTTCATTCAATTCCTCTTATTATACTAATCATGTAAAGAAACTTCTAATTCTCACCATTTCCATGTATGGAGGCAAGTTACAATAGTCACTTTCTTGAAGTTGCATTTCATTATCATGATAAGTAAATTAATACACCTAAAATACACCTTATATTACCATTTATAAACACTTAATAACATTATACCACACACGAGACATCCAAAATCCCCTCTAAGTCACTATTAGAATTCAATGTTTCAAATCTTCCCTTTTGGTGGGGAAATATGAAAGGGACTCAAACACACATAAACTAAGACATATAACTATATGATCACTGCTTATTGGACCTTATAAGACTTAAAACACCTCAAAATATGAAATATGGTCACAAAAACACTAGAATCTAGACTAACTCTTTTATTACATGGTCATGGTATGCATCATGTACTACTACAGTGAACATAGGGTTGAATAATGTCCATATATATTACAAGATCATGTAGAAATATAAGGATAATAAGGGTGAAATAATCACAAAATTTGGTATGCCCTACCAATAGTTGTATTCCTAAGGGATAAAAATAGAATATGTTTTATGATAAATGTGAATGTGACTATATGCAGTGGTACCACCATAAAACTTACTATCCTTACAAAGACGAATATACCTAGTTATGAGCTACAAAAAAATAAATATGAAGTGACATGTTGAGTAAACATATATAGATTATCTTGATGGATCATACAATAAAATATTTATATAATAATCTATGGATGTCATTCAAAATTTGAAAGGTGAACTTAAATTTGCCTTAGACATGGAGGCTAATGCAAGAACATATCATTATCAATATACTAATGTTGAGAAATAATATCCCTTCTATGTACTGATGGGATGATTCACTTGTTAACAAATTTCTTGATACAATATGTAATCTTAATATTCAAAGTAACTATGCCCCACTTAGCTCATTATCATGAGCTAAGTGCTACATAAAACACCAAATATGACTAAGAGTTTCTCATTAAATCAAATTTTTATGGGTGGTGAGTTTGTGATATCATTATTTACATGGGCATGAAATTTAATATACTAAATAAATAATAATGGTGTAATATGGGTATTCCATTGTTCAAACCCTCTCATCACCTCTTGTTCATAGAAAACAGGACCCATGCACAACCACTAAAAATCCCAAAAAAAATGTTTCATTGATATAATGGACATCAAGTTTCATATAAATGTTGAGGATATCAAGATGTTTAATTAAAAAAAAACTACCTATATTTACTTGGATTCCCATGGTTATTTTCCAATAATGTATCTATGTGCTTCAATAAATAGTCCATGATCTTAGAGAATGGTAATCAGTGTGTGGTTATCCCTTTAGATGGTCATCAAGGCCCACCCTATATATAAAGTGTGTATATTGATGAGATTGACCAAATTTACAATATCATGGCACAAGGGAATAAATAATTAGAACTAAATATATAATGGATTTTGTATTGATTGGATACATAATATTTTTCAAAAACTACTAGCATCATATGTTATTAATTGGTACAAGATTGCTATGAAGTCATTGGTCAAGAATGTGGTATGTTTAATATTAAACAAATATCCATACATATGTAAATTATTCAGTATGCCTAGAATGTATTTACCCCTTCATGTAACAAAATTTTGGTTCTCACATAACACAAAGGGTGAAATGTGTCTTATATTTGAGAAAAGGTAAAATTCTTGTGCTTTCTTCATACGAAGGGTATGAAAATCCTATAATTTTCCTTTATGCCATGGAGGGATTCATCCCACAAGAAAATTATTTCCTAACCAATTTGGACTACACTCTAAGAAGTACTATTTATCTATGGTGTGTGATTCACAAGTCAAAACTCCCCATGTGGGCTGAGGTCAAAGAGGTTATATGTGCTAGATTCAATTACCACAACTCCATTCATAGAATGAAGGCTTATGGTATAAATTTTGATTCAAAGTAACATTTTCATGTATGTAAGGAAGTTTGGAATAGGGTATGCCTTTTTTTCTAGTTAAAATATGGATACATATGTTTTATGGAACCTTGAATACATTGGGTCATTTGTGTTATGTCACAAATGAGGGACACTAAGAAAATATGGATTGGAGAACAATAAGAGATAAGTTAATATACAAATTCTCTTTCTCCTTTCAAAACCTAGATCTAGTTGAAAATTTTGAATAGATTTACTATGCCATCTTGGAATATGATGATATTATTTAAGAGTGCATACAAAATATTCACAATGATAAGGGAATCATTTTTAAAAAATTATTTGAATAATTCATAATGAATATTTATTCTAGTAAATAAGATGAAGAGACCTAGATGTCACACAGTTTGAGATATCAAGTGTAGAATGGGAAGGTTATGTGACATGAGGATGAATTACCTATTAATAATAATCTAGACCAATTGATGGAAAAAACATCTTATGGGAAATTCAAGGTGGTGGATGCTAAAAATATATAAATAAAAATCATATAGAGAGCCTCTTAATACTACCAAAGTTAACATTACTAGACAAATTATGAGCTAGATCATATTGTGGAGATATTAAGTGAATATAAAGATATATTCCATTGTAGCTATATGTAAATTAATTTAATATAATCCTATCTTGGGATGATAAAAATAAATTTTGTTAAGGTTCCATACCTATGAATGAAAGGCTCTATCACATGAATTACAATCTAAACACCAAAGTAAAAGAAGATGTAAACAATATGCCAGTTACAAGTGTCATTTATCTTGAATAAGAATATAAATGGTTTAGTACCATGGTCATGAGTATTATAAAGGATGGGAAATTTTTTATATGCATTTATTTTTGTATTCTTAATGTTTCATGTTTAAAAAAACAATTCCCTTAGCTCTTCACTGAATATATTATTTAAGGATTAACCGAATGAAAAATTTGCACATTCATAAATGGATTTTATAGTTACATCAAGTTTTAGATTATAATATCAAGATAAACATTGCAACTAATTTGGGATCCTTTACATATAATGACATGTATTTTAGGCTCAATAATTTACTAGTTGTGTTTTCACACATAGTCATTGCATCCTTCAAATATTCTTCTATCAATTTTTCCAATTCTATCTTGATAATTGGATTGTTTGTGGGTTAGTTAAGGACCACTATGACAATATGTGCCTAATTTTTAGAAAGTTCCAAAAAAAATTATATCTCTAAACATAAATGAATGTGTCTTTTCAACACCCTTTCGTACATTTATAGGCTACATCATATGCAAGGAAGTTACTCTAATTTATCCAGCCAATGTGGCCACCATTTTTTAATTTGATGCATCAATTACTCAATGGGACATGTATGTATTCCTGGGTAATACATTATATTAAAAAAAACATCCTTAAAAATGATAATATCACCATGAATTTTGAGGAATTACTACACAATGATTGATTAAGAATACATTTTCAACAACCTGAAGCATAAATTAACTAATGGGTTGATACTCTAGTTTCTAGATTAGAGCACCTCATTTCATGTTTATTTAAATGCATACATTATTCCCATTTATTTAATATTATATCATAATTTAATTTAAATTATTGACCACCCACTCTATTTTTCTATCTAAAATATAACTTCAGCTAAATAAAACCATACACCCACTAAGCATTAAGCACTTGCTATGGTATATGCATTTGGAAAACAATTCCAATACCTACTTATAAAACCCTTTGTGTTTTTCACTTGTCATGAATTTATAAATTATATTGTGAATAAACATGTGATCCATGGAATAATATTCCATTATATATTTTTATATCAATAGTTCTAATTTTTTGTGGTGGTAAAGCCAAGTAAACAAAATTTAGGGCCCAATATTTTATCCTAAATCGCATCTGGTCAAGACACATAGTAAATTGAATATGGAATTCATAACACATAGTTTAAAAAAAAATACATTACTAGGGAAATTATAAATATTTAAACCTTCCTTAGTTATGACATTTCCCCTACTGATCTATCCACCAAAGCAAAGAGATAACTGGTAGCTTTCACTACCTCATACCAACTCATCGAGGGTAAAATTTAAAACATGGGACATGATGAAGCCCTATATAAAATTCATTTTTAAAAATGAGTTCATGGATTTTTTGAGGGAGGTAAATTAAATTAATATAAAAAATAATTACATTTTTGTGGATATTATGCACAATATCCTCTTTTTGGGCCTATGGTGGCCTACATCATTTCAAGATGCCAAGGACTACATGAAGAGGTGTGATGTGTTTAAACAAGTAATTAAACCTAATTATCATGGTGAAATTCCTCTAACCCCTATTAATATGTAAGATACCTTTTAAAAATGATCCATCAAATTTTTAAGGCCAATATATCCCATTATGAAAGATTGGAACCTATTATATCATTACTACTATTGTCTAACTAGCTATTTGGACCTAACCTACACCCTAAGAAGAAATATATAATAAAAAACACATGTTTTATATGGTAAAAAATAATTATTTGATATGGATGCACATTTATTTTGACAATTGATAAAGTAACACACTTTTTCATAAAAATCATGCCCATATTTCTTCCATAATTCATGATCACCCATAACAAAACTACTCATTATCATCCACAATCCAATGCGACTATTAGGGCCTTTAAAAATAATCATTGGTAAAAAATTGAACAAATTTTGTGATATTATTTATAAGGATTTTGATGATCATGTTTCCATCATCTGTTTAGCATATTAAACAATATACAAGTGCCTAAATAAAGCCACACCTTTCTAGTTGGTGTTTAGCTTGAAAAAGGTATTACGAGTGAAGTTTCTACTACCCTCCCTCCTCATTGTGAACATGATATGGATATATTATTAGGATTAATTAAACACATTCCTTTTTTATTTTTGAAACTAGATGAGACATGGACCATAAAATTATGAAGCCAAATTTTGAAAAGGCTAGGCAAAAATATTAGAATATAAGCATTTTGAGGGGATTTTTTTTGCAAGGGTGAACATGTTTTTCTCTATAACTCTAAGTATTATAAACACTTAGGTAATGGTCACCTATATCATCTATGATATCTTGGATACCAATGCATGAAAATTATCCATGCTAGATGGTGAAATGTTCCCTAGTCGTTTCAATGGAAATTAGATCAAGTAGTATCACCTCTAAGTGGTACCATGAGCTGATAAAGGTAATGCATATGTCATGATGTTTTTTTCTTTTTTTTTTACTATTTTAGGTTTTCTTTTGCTACATAAGTGAAATTATTCATGTGCCCATCAAAAATAAATAAACATGTAGCTTTGTAAGAATGATATTGTGCCTCATGTAAATGATTATATTCTCTTTTATTTTTTTAGTTTTAGAACTACTTTGCTACATAACCTTGAATATGTCCCCATTATTTGTCTACTTTATTGGATTATACTCTATTATAACTCTATCTACATAATATTTCTTCAATTCCTCTCATTATTGAGATGTATCATCATGCTAGATTACTAGGCATAAAAATTAGTGTAAAATGGAGGAAAGACTCAAATCAGTAAAATAAAGGTATATGCATTCAATAGAATTTGACCAAGTATTTATATATGTATAGTTTGTGGGGTAAGGTGCACAAATAAATGAGAAGATATTTTTTGAGCCTAGTAACATAAGGATAAAGGAAGGTGTAGGTTGAATTGATGAATAATTGTGTATGATGTCATAAATTTTATTAATTAGGGTTGTTGAGGAAAGCTACAATTATCATTTATCCACATTTAATGCAAATGTGCCAATGTGATAGTAACAATAAGTTGATTGTATGACTTGTATTATTGTATGAATTTAAATGTAAATGTGTGATATAATTTCATATTTGAAAGTTATTTTAACTACTATTCACTTTTAGAGAGATTTGGGACACCATAAAATGTGTAATTGATAAACAATTTATTTTTTTAAACAAGGTTAAGGGAATCAAGGTGTTTTATTCAACAAATTCCTAACAAAAAGATATTTAGAACCCAATTCAAAGGAAATTTAGCTATAAGAATAGAATAAAATTAATTTTATAATAAGTTTCATGTCATAGAAAGTAAGGTCCACCATTAATGCACCATGAAGATCAATGTCAAGGAAAAATTAGTAGTTTTGATAAGGTCAATAGTCCTATATTTTTATAGATATGGTTACATACAACAACGAAGGATAAAAAAATATAGTAATATCAAGGCACCAAGAGCATCAAGCAACCAAAAATACATGTGCATTACATAATTAGCAAGGGTCAAAATAATAAGGACTATTTTACATAATATGGACTTATTAACAATCCAAAATTTGAAAAACTATTAGAAACTAATTGGACTTTGTTTAGCATTAATTACTTGTTATTAAAAAATGACATATATATATATATATATATATATATATATATATATATATATAATGAATTTGTTATAAGTCCAAATTATTTAAAATAATATGGACTTATTAGTAGTCCAATTTTTGAAAGACTATCATAAATAAATTGGACTTTATCAAGAATTTTTCTGTACTTATTATAAATAAACTGCATCTATCTAATGTATTTGTAATAAGTCTAAATTATTTAAAATAATATGGACTTATTAGTAGTCTACTTTTTTGAAATACTTTCAGAAATAAATTGGACTTTATCAAGAATTAGTTGGACTTATTAAAAATAAACCACATCTATCCAATGTATTTGTAATAAGTCCAAATTATTTAAAATAATATGGACTTATTAGGAGTCCATTTTTAAAAAAAAATTATCAGAAATAAATTTGACTATATCAAAAATTAGTTGAAATTATTATAAATAAACTAAATTTATCTAATGTATTTGTAATAATTTGAAATTATTTCCAACCAACACTCATTACAAATATAGTGCAAAAATTAAATGAAATTTGAATGAAGGTAAAGTATTTCTAATGTAAAATCAATATATTTGAAATAAATTCAACTGTGTTTTAAAATTAAATAGACTATATTTAAAATAGATTGAAATATATATGAAATAATTTGAAAATAGTTTGGATTGAATTTTATCATAAATAAATTGATTTTAGTATAATTAAATAACATCCAACTATAAATAAGTTGAATTTTATATAAATAAACAACATCCAACTAAATCTAATTTTTCTTCAATAATTTAGACTAATATCAACTTAGAAATATTTTAAGCTAAAAAATATATTTGAAATAAATTAGGCTCATTACAAATAAACTTCATGACAAAAAATTATTTCCAATTTAAAATCCATAAATTTGACTATATTTGAAATAATTTGTAATTAATTTGTATGAAATTGTTGATAATGTTATTAAAATTATAGTTTCTAACCAACAAATAAATTTGAAATAATCATCTAGTGAAGTTATAACCATATTTATAATATCTAACTTTGTTAAATAATGTTTCATAGCTGTTGGTATGGATTTTATGTTTTCTCTCATGAATGTAATGATAGACATCATTTTGATTCTCCAATACTTCTCGTGTTTATGACTTAATTTCTAGTATATCTACTTAAAGGAACATAACTCATTAAAAAAATTTATTTCATAAACAAATAATTTATAGAATTATAATCAATGAACACCGTGTTGACAATTGAAAAGTCATCTCCAAAGTTTGTTTTAAAAGTAACCTGATCCATTTTATTTAAATTTATATTGAAGGGCTTAGAATATTTTCCCCCCAAAATAACATGAAATCTTAACTCATGTAATACATGGATTAAATGAGTAGCCTCAAATGATTTTCCTATATCATTGACCAACGTGAGAAAAAATTTGCAATGCCATGTTCAAAATTTCTATGGAATGTTCACAAACGTAGTATGACATATTTTCTATTATAAAATATTAATTTATTCCATTAATGTATATTTTCATAACTTTTTTTTTGTGTCCAACAAATAATAAGTCATCTAACCACAAAATCAATATTTTCCTATAATTTGGTTTTAAAGCCTCTTTTGAAATGTCTATAATTTGTTAAAAAATAAAGCAGTCATTTATAATATTAAATTTTAAGAAATATAACATGGAAGTATTCTAAAAAAATGGTTTACATGTTATTTGGATCATTAATTTTAAATAAATACCAACTAAGTAACATGACATTCAAGCTCTTGATAAATTTTTCTGGAAAAAAGCAAATCATCATTGTTGATGAGATGTGGACAACATAAATTTATTTATAATTTGATATAATTTAATTTAATCCTTATAGCTTATGTCAACTTTAAAAGCTTTGGATCATATTTTTGTATCTGAAGGAAATAATAATTTAAATTAAAAATCAAAGGTACTTCTATTATTGTTTTGAGCAACATATTCCTAGTGTGTGCCACAATGCAATAACTACAACTATTTATGGAGGCTCATCAAAATAATTCAAATATTTTTTTGAATAAATTTTAAACATATTTTATTTTAAGATAGTCTAACATAAAGTATGAAAAAAATAGAAGTATACATAAGAAAACTCAAATGGATTAAGAGAAAATTAATAAATAGGGATTTTTTAACACAATGGACCCACTTATTTTCATAATAGTATTGATATATAATATGACACTTAAATAGAATGTGAAGTAAATAAGACATGTTTTAGGCTTAAAATTAAATATATATATATATATATATATATATATATATATATATATATATATATATATATATATATATATATATATATATATATATATATATATATATATATATATTATAGTTCTCATCAAGAAATAAAACTTTAATCACCTAAAAGTGGTATTTGATTACTAAGAGTATTACTTGAGATAACCTATTCATAACTTAGCCCTAAACCTATCATAAAGCATTTTATGACACTTTTATAGCCTTTGTGTGGACCACAAGCATCCCTAGTTAGCTAAAACATAGTCTTTGATCCTCATTTTGAGATCATGAGCCTTTGTGCCCAATATCCTATCAATTGGACATTAGCACCACATTAAAGACATTAGAGCCATGTGGCGTTAGTGTTCCCAAAATGGTGTTAATGTCCTTTACGCTATTTTTCCTAAAAAAATATATTTTCAAAAGTAAAACCCTCTTAAGGTCAGCCTAAGCATACTTTACTATTTGCATAAGATATAAAACATTATAAATACATGAATTTTATACCTCTATCCACTAGATGGAAATTATATGCAAAATATCTATTCAAACATGTAACAAGATGAGTAAAATCAATGTTATTAATCCCTATTATACCCTAATTCTACATGATACCATATATAACTACCTTAAGCTCAGATTATATATATTTATAATTTAAAGCACACTCAAGGTATTCAAGACCACTATCATTCTATCATCACTTGCACTTGCACCAACACTTAGGTGGGGAGAAATACATTGGGCATGATCCCTCCTTAGAGTATTGGTATGTAGGAAAATCTATTAATAGTGGGGTGTTGAGTATATCCAACCTATCTTACTAATGAAAACACTTTTTATTTCATGACTTACTTGCAAGTAGAATTAAGGTTTGTATCATAAATCAACTATTATAGGCACAATATAAAGTTTTAGACTCTATGCACGTAGGAATGGAACCTAAAACATTGGTATAGGTACATCTAGAATTTAGTAGTAGTGTTAAAAAAAGGACACTAGCACCATTTTAAAGACATTATATCCACATGGAACTATTATCTAGGAGGAGATCTGACATAGGGATTTGGTTAACAACACTTAGACATGTTTGTATCTCATTTTTCAGCACTCAGATCTTTTATATCAATTTTTTCAAGATAAGTCTCTATTTGAACATATTTATTACTATTTTGAGAAAGTAAAAGATAGTAAAAATTTATAAAAAAATAGTGGTTATTTATTTCATATTATTTCACTGATTTACACTACCTGACCCTTTAATTAAACATAGGGTTTACATAGTTAAACCCTAAAAGGTTAAAATTCTAGTTTTACATAGGGTTTACCTTATCCTAATTTGTGTGAATTAAATTAATGTTAAAAACTTATATTTTTATTATTTTTAATCATAAAATAGATCATTTAATCAATCCCACATTAGGGTTTCATTTATTTAATGTAATTTAAATTTTTGCAAAGCAACCCTAATTCAAAACCTTAACCCTATATAACCCTAGGTTTTACATTTCCAAAAATTAGATTATAGATATGTATAGCTTATGATTTATATTTAATATATTAATGATTATAATTACATAATAAATTAATTAATTTTTATTTCAAATTCTAATACTTTAATTTGCATGCTTGTTCCCTTTAATTCGGAGTGAACTTAGAAAAGATAAACAAAAGTATAGATGATACATTCTATCAATTGTAATATATGTCATATTTCATTTGATTTTATCTTCCTCATATGTGTATTTATACTAAAAATAAAACCTATACACACATAGAGGATTTATCACATTAGCTAACAAAAATGTTTCAAGTTTCAGTGCCATATCTTATGCATAGGAAAGAATATCCTTTCCTTCTCATATCCAAGAGGGTGATAACTAATTTCCCTATAAATAGGTCAATGTTACACCCCTCCATGAGATTTATTATCATATACCAATGTCACTAATCCCCATACACACTTTATTCATACTTATTTCCTATAGGGTTTGTACTTACATGTTTAATAAGAAACAACTAGGGTTTGCATTTGTGAGACTCTATGTGATCAAGTTATCAGTATGATAAGATAATTATAGGTGTAAAAAATTATAATCAACTATTACATGAAAATATTAAAATATTTTAAAATCAATTTATAAGACAAAGGACTCTAAGGCATACTAGTGTAAATCATGTATATGCATCTTAATCTAGTCAATTTTTGGCAAACAATGTTACATATCAATACATGAAATCACAAAAAAGTAGATCTATAACTAGTGATTCAAAAAAAAATTAAAGTTAAAATAAGATTTCAAGTGAGGTAAAAAAGGAAATTATTATAGTTAATTTGATCAACCTACCTCCTTTACACCCAATGAGGAGATCCAGATATTTTTGTGCATATCATAGAAAGCATGTGTACCACACTGATTCATGTTTAACATTGAAAATGAAAATACAACAAATAATGGATTCAAATGACTCATACACTAACACTTCATTTTAAAAACATACACTGGCACATATACAAATTCAAAAATGGTCAAATTCAAAAATAATACAAAAGTGGATACCAAAGCGTAACTCAAAATAATGAAAGATTCACAAAGCACAATTAGAACATGAAATATTACAACCACATGTAAATAAATTCTAAGGTATAAATATACCTCTCTAAAATGAGGCTAAACTTTCAAAATGGTATGATTTTGGTTAGAAATATCTAAAATAGTTTGATTATCATGGTCAAGGTTTGGGCAAGCAGGCCTAAGGTATCACTACTCTTATTTTAGTAGTTGATAATGTTGGTCAACAAGGTTTGGAATTTATTGAAAATCATAAGGAAAATCATTTATAGATATATTTTATCAAGGAAAAATATTCAAATACACAATAAATGTTACAAAGAGAGAAAGAACTTAAGCTACAAATTAAAAATCATGCTACGTCAACAAGCATTCCCAACAAAGGATTTCTAACAAAAGATCCTCCAAAAAAACATGTCTACAATAAGCACAATTTCAAAGGGAAAAATTAAAATAAATCTTCCAAAGCACAATTTAAAAAGGTCAACTCCACAATATTAGCTAATTCCCTCTAGAATCCTAGGTTATTATGATTCTAATGATGACCAATACTCAGATTCTTGCTACAACCATATTCAACTACAATATAGCATTCACACTACATGAGAGATTACCTTTCCTATTTTTTACATAATCCATAGTGATAGTGAGTCTCCCATGAGACTCATTGATTTTTATGGTTTCTCTCTTCTTGTACACACTTTCTATTTTATCTTGCTCCTTGTACATAGTTTATTTTAATTTGCTTTTACATATCTTACATATATAAAATACAAAAATAATATAGCATGCCAAAGCACAAAAACATTCAAATATTACTCTGAAAACACAAAATTTATAGATTGTATGCATTTTTATGTTTACATTTCTTATATTTTCAAAACACTACATACGTTATCTATCTTAGTATATGTAGTTTTATCATACATACATGATTTAATTATTTTTATCAAGTGATTTTTTATTGATTATAGGACTCAAGTCCACTACACTGATCTAGACTTGATATCATATATCCACTGGTGGAATATACACTGATTTATGATTATTCATTTGATACATCCACCCACTTGGGTCATCTTATTAATAGTTTATATTATATGGTTTTATCCTTACATTTTATACATTATAGTTTTATCATGTTATAGGTATAAAACACTAAGATGGGGGTGAATTTGTGGTGGAAAATAATCCAATTCAATTTTCTAACCCTTCAAGCAATTAAGCATTCGATACAACCATTCATGAAGTATTCAAGATGTTTATATAAATGATCAAATAGATAATGCAAGAATACACACAAAACATAAGATCTATCTGGGAAACCATTTTAGGGAATAAAACCCAATCTCAATCCTATAAACACGTGGACTAATAGTCTTATAATAAGTATGAAAACATGAGGATTTAGTGAAACACCTATTCCACAAAGAAGACTTACTCCTAAGATGGTCAAGTACCAGACTTTAGTGAAACACCTATTCCATAAGGAATAGCCAAAATTAATATGGTCAAGTCCTTCTAACAAATATTTAATGAAACACCTATTCCATAAGGATAACCTTCCCTAAAATGGTCAAGTCCTTCTAACCAAGCATTTAATGAAACACCTATTTCACAAGGAGTACTTGCCCCTAGGACAGTCATGTCCTTCTAACCTAGATGTTGATCACCTTTCTAACACCTATGATATGAACATCTCATTCTCATTTATTTCCTACCAATTTGATGGATACACCCTATAAACACATCCCCCTTTACTTCTTCACACACTCACAAACATCCAAAACCACCTTTTAGATCACTCTACACTTCTTAGAAATAACTCTGTTACAACCTTAGCAACATGAAAAAATGGTCATACACATGGTCCACACTCTGATCTACCTCTCAAATCACCACCAATCTCACACAAGTATCATCTATCCTTTGCTCACACTCAAGGCATCTAAAACAACATTTTGGATCACTCTAGACCTATTTTCTCATCTTCAATATTCAAAACTACAAGATCACTATTCTAGCATAATAAATATGACCTATAAATCATACACATAGTCATAAAACTACTATTGTCTAAAAAAAATCCATTAGGCACCCACCCTTTCTTCTTTCCTTCACTCTACAAATCTCACACACACCTCTTTTCTCAAGTCTCACAAGTCTAGAAATCATCATCTTTGATTTCATTATTTATATAACATTCATGAATATCACCATCTAGGTCAGCCATATTACTTGCCTTAACCTTAAGACATCTTAAATATCTCAATAACATCTTCAAAAGTTAGCCATAACATCCATGGGTCATAATTAAGCAATTATGCCTTTTAATTAGGCCTCATTAGCTCTTATAAGTCTCATGGAGATCCATCCATCTCTTTGACACTTCTCTAAGAAAATTAAGAACAAAATAACACTTTCATAGACATATACCCATGCCACATAACTAGTAAGTCCTCCTTAACTAATAACATTAATCATAACACCCTTTTGTTATAACACAATTTGCCCAAACATCATTTTATACATATGATCACTAAGAATAAACACACATTCAACTTCTAAGACTTTGATCATATAAAATATAGATTGGTAAAACCTCCATAAATCCACATAGATGGTACTTATTAAGTTCAAAACATTCTCCAACACTTAGTTTGTCTTAAAACATTTAAATACCATCAAGAACAACTCAATTACCCTTCTTGGGTTACTTACAGAGCATGAATACATACAAGTCAAATTTGGAGCTCTATATCTTTGACTATACAAATTATTAGACCTTATAACTAGGTTATCTAGATGAAATGTGCAGTTCTATAAAACTTTGAATTTTACACCATGATCAAATTCTAAATATGTCAAAATTTATATCACAAAAATTGTAGACTAGTCTTCCCTCACAAATTTAAATATTTGAATTCCAATGGTCACTAAGAAACTATTAAACTTTGAACTTGTTGTCAACATCTCATTCCCTCTTATATCTTGAATGAATATGTATCTTTGATATCCCTCAAAAGTATCATGATATTTAAATTTGCTTATTTTTAAACATCAATCAGTTATCATCATCTTGATGCTTCCTAATAATTTATAACAAATGCATTCCATTGATCTCGTTGGATCAACAAGACCTTTATCTTATAATCCTCACCATTAGATCTTGATCAAAAATCCCATGATTATAACACTTGGAACCCTCACATTATTTCTAAACACTTTTTATTAGTCTATGTGCTTGTGGCACTTGGTATTATTATGTGCTTTGTTGACTCTTTGACTTGTCTTGTACCATTGATCTTCATAAGTAAAAACTGCCACTCACCATTGATCTTTTATCAAATTAGTGAGCTTGTGACACTTGTCGCCAACACATGCAATATTTGACATGTTGACTTCATATGCACCATTGATATCAATATGTATGATTAATTTCTCACAATTTGATCTTTTATACCAATGACCATGGACTTTAATGTGATTAAACTTTGACAGTCTCTAGCCCATCACAGTCTACTAGAGAAACTTTGAAGCTTTATAACTTGAGCTAGAAATCACTTCAAGACTCCAAATTTTTAGGGTAAATTCTTATCACTATATAAAACACCTCCATGTAAACATTTTACCATTATTAACGTTTTTATTTACTACATTAAATGCAAAAACTTGTTGGTTCATTCATATCTGCATCACATGTAGTGATGGTTTGGATAAGTACAGAAACTTAGTGAACTTTTGTCTAAGAGACCAAATTTACACCCACGTATATTTATCTATGCTCAAAATCACGACCTAAAATTTTAACCATATGATTTCCTCACATATATTAATTAATCCATATATCAAACTACTCTTAAAACCTTCACATGTGTGAAATATAATGTCATCAATATGCCTACTTAGATTTTTATATCATAGAGCCAACTATGTTAGGATGAACATAATGAATAAATAGATGAATACCATGCACTTCCAAAATATCTTAAATCATCCTTAACATTTGATAGGACCCCTCACACATTCCCAATACTCTAGACCCATCCCTAATCATACTAAAACTTAAAGATCAACCAAGCCTACTTCAAGTATACTAGGACAAGCACACTGCACACTTTGTCATTGATACTTAGAATATCAAGACATCTAATCCACTAACCTATGCACCTAAATGACATTAATGAAAAATCTATAACAATCTCCCCTTTTTTCATTGATTTCAAACCCATCATGCAACTCACCTTCCTTCTATCTCTTCAAGTACTCTCACAATAATAAACTTCTCTCCCTTTAACATAATGATAAAGTGGGCACAAAATAATCTTGAGGACATAAAAATAATATCAATAAGAGATGACCACCTTATAAATATGATACAAACTCCTGTTTACCTTGAGCCCACCTCTTCTTTCCTTGATACCTTCCTCTTGCTACATGCCAACACTCTCTTCAACCAAACACTACAACCAATGAATAAAGAACACACAAAATAACTAAAATATGATGGAAATCACCAAAAAACATATAATAATGACTCCCCATAAGATATCTAAGCCATTTAACCTCTTGAGCATCTTTAAATCTTTAAACACCGTGAAGAACCACTATACAGGCTGCTAGCCTTCTCTTTCAAGCCACCTCAAGGACCACCACTAGAATTTCATGCCACTCAGGAAACATGTTCTAAACTAACCTAATAACTCACATTAAAACACTCACGCCTTGATATTTTGGATAAACTAAGCAAAAACATCAAATTTTCACATTAGGCCTGTCTAGACTCCTTATAGCCCTACGTGGAACTTGTAAAGCCCACAAATTTTAGTAGGCATACTTTAAATACCTAAAAATTCATATATGGAGCACTATCAATTACCCCTTAAGTACACCAATTTTCATAATGTATCTCCTCCTATGAAACATACTTCATAAATCTACTAGCCAATTAAGTCTCTATTTTGACAAAAACTTGAATAATTGAAAAACCACAAACCTTTAGATCCCTATGAATATTTATTTGAAAATCCATTTGGCCCATTCATCATATTAATAATCCTTAGACCTTAGATTATAGGTCAAACCATGTTTCTAGTAGAGCCCAAAACTCTATAATCTCAAATAAAACAAGGTCAATAAACCTCCTTTTGGTTAACACCCACCTATGAAACTTCTTGCACACCTGGATACAACTGTCACATACTTGTGGACCCATATTTGATCCTTAAAACCTTTGGGAGAATTTACTTCTTATACCATGTATTTGATCTAAAGTAATAAATATGAACCTAAGAGCAGACAAAAAATTCTAATTTGACTTCAACATACCTTTTATACCACAAAACCACCTAGAGCATGCTACAATAAGGATAAAAGACCTTTCTATGAAAACTCTCAAATCCTCCTTTTCCATTAGGAAACATTCAATCTGACCCTATAAACTGCTCCAACTTTAGGACCAAATTCCCTAAATATACCTTAAGCACACATACTTTCTTATCCATAAGAAATATGTCTCCTAAGATGCATAGGTAGAGACATCCTACTTCACATGGCTCCTTAGAACAATGTGAAACTAGGATTTTCTCACAGCTCTTCATATTCCTTTTCCTCCTTGATCATCTAATACTAATAGTTCTTCTTCTTCTTCTTAGGCTTAAGAAAAATAACTTGCTCATCAACTACAACATTTTCATTCTCTTCTAATACTATATTGACAACACACGGGGATAAAATAGATTCAAGACATACCTTAGAACTAGACTCAATCATCACCTTGAGCTTGGTCTCTTCATTGACAACATGAGCCAACAATGAGAGCCCTTGGCACTCTTCAAATTCTATAGAATTCACCACCATAACAAAAAGATTACTTAAACCTAAAATCTCATCATGACTCACACTTACCACCTTTAGTTTCCATGAGTTAACTTGCCTTCTTTTTTTCACTCTATCTTGTAGGCTTATACTTGTAGAATCTAGCAATGTGACCTTGATGTTGATATTTTAAGTACACTATGCCTTTTTCAAGAATCCTATCTTGCCTTTCTTTATTAGAATAAAATATTGAAATATGTCCATTCTTTCAAAAATTGAAACAAACTAATTTTTTTTAAGAATACTCACATTTTGATTGATGATCCCCATCATAGTTCCATGCAAAATCATTTATAAAGGTCTCTTGTATTCTCTATCTCTTTTCCCAAATTGATTACATGTGTAACAATAACCATTAAAACTTACATACCTCGTGGTATTTGGTTGTCTGATCTAATTTATCTTAATTTTGTTATCATCTTCATTCCTTGACTAATTGTTGACATTCAAGGCCTGATTTACATTAGTCTTCATCTTGTTTTGAGTTTCATTTTCTGGTTCCTATTTGTATCCAATTCCATTTTTATCACTTGCATGATTTTGATCACTCAAAATATTATTTAAATCACTTGAGCTCTAATCAAATCTCACAAATGACTTCATCTTACTATATGTCTTATCTAACTCAAATTTTAATGAATCATTATCAATTACATACCTTAAACATTCATCTTCTTTATCTTTTAAGCCTGAAAATATGATTTCCAATTGACAACTAAGATGCTTGACTGTATTTTCATGTTATTTTGTGTCTTCATTCATTCTTGCCTCAAACACACTAAATTGTTTTATAGTCCTTAATTTGAGACTTCATCTTATTATTAATCTTATTCTCAATCTTTAGTTTTTCAAGAGCACTCATCAATTTAGTATCATAGTCCACCTCGTCTTTATCATTATTTGAATCACTCCAAGTAGTATCCTTTTGACATGAGAAACTTCCTTCCTCATCCATGAAGAGGTTTTCATCTTCAACAAGACCATTATTTTTATGATCATACTCTGAGTCATTATCTTCACTCTCATCTGATGAGCTACAATCTTCTTTAGTGTAGAGACTTTTCTTATTTTTGTTGTACTTATTGTCAAACCTTATGAATCCCTTCTTGATTTTATCAGACTTGAATTATCTCTTTCCATCATCATGACCTTAATCATTCTCTTCATCATCATTATTATTATTCTTATGAGGGCACTTATTAGTAGAATGTCCTACTTCTCCACAATTGAAGCATTTGAAGGGTAGTTTACTCTTATACTTGCCTAAACATGTTTTCAATTTTCTTGTAAAAAAAACAATTAATTCATCATCATCAATATTAGATGTTTTATCCTCCTTAAGTTTATTACCTTATAAATTCAAAATTTGGATTCATTTTTGTCTTTAATGTTTCTTCCTTCTTTGGTTGTATACCATCATTTATTCTCATCTCATAGGTAGTAAGGATGCCATGCAATTCATCCATCTTCAACTAAGATCATCAGTTTCTTCTGCATCAAACATTTTTGAATCAAAATTGAGAAATAGAGACCTTAATACCTTTTGAACTATAGTAGCTTCTTGAATTTTCTCTCCAAGACCTTTAATTATGTTCACAATCTCATCAAATCTCTATAGAAAGGATGCTATAGAATCTTATTCCTTCATCTTAAGACTCTCAAATTTTCTTTAGTGATTCTACAACTTTGCCAACTTAACCTTTGAATCTCCTTCATAAATAGTCTTTAGTCTCTAAAAGACCACAAGTGATAGCATTCATTACCTTAGAATTATTCTCAAACAACTTCTTATCTATAGCACTAGATGAAAGAATACTAGGTGCAGAATAACCATCCATAAGAGATTTCTAAGTGTAAAATCCTACGAAACTAATGTAGGTCCTCATCCTTGCATTCCAAAAATCATAATTGGATTGATTTAACATTGGTTCTTACTTAGTGGAAAAACCTCTTTGTATTTGATGGCTACCCATATTGTACCTTGGATCTCCTTCAAGTTATCAAGCCTTTACCAAAGGATGTACTCTAATACCAATTTTTAGAGGTACAAAAAAATGAGAAAGGGAGTGATGGCAAATAATCCAATTCAATTTCCAAACCCTTAAAACACTTAATAATTCAATACAACCATTCATGAAGCATTCAATATGTTTGTAACAATGAAAAAATAGATAATGCAAAATTACACACAAACACAAGATCTATGTGGGAAAACCTCTTGGGGAATGAAACTCACTCTCAAGCCTATAAACACATGGACTAACTTTCCTATAAGAAGTATGTAAACAAGAGACTTTAGTGAAAAATTTGTTCCATAAGGAGAACCTTCCCCTAGGGTGGTCAAGTCCTTTTAACCATACTTTAATGAAACACCTATTACACGAGGATCACCTACCCCTAGGATTTTCAATTAATTATGACCATACTTTAGTGAAAAACCTATTCCATAAGGAGCACTTGCCCCTAGGATGGTCATGTCTTTCTAACTGGGATTTAGTGAAACACCTATTCCATGAGGAGTACCTGCCCCTAGGATGGTAAAGTCCTTCTAACCTATATGTTGAGCACCCTTATAACACCTATGATATGAACATCTCCTAATAATTTATTACCTACTAATATGATGGAGACACCCTACAAACATAACCCCCTTCACTTCTTCACACACTCACAAACATCCAAAACCACCTTTTGGATCACTCTACACTTCTCAGAAATAACTCTATTATAACCTAAAAAACATGAAAAAATGATCATACACATAGTCCACACTTTAATATACATATCAATTCAACCACCAATCTCACACAAACATCATCTATCTTTCACTCACACTCAAGGAATCCAAAACATCATTTTTGATCACTCTAGACCTCTATGCTCATCCTCAATCTTCAAACTCACAAGATCACTATTCTAACATCATAAATATGACCTAAATTTAATACACATAGTCATCAAGCTACTCTACTCTACAACCCATCCACTATGCACCCACCCTTTCTTCTCTCCTTCACACTGCAACTCTCACACACACATTTTTTCTCAAGTCTCACAAGTTTAGAAATCATCATCTTTGATTTCACTATTTATAGAACATGAATATCACCATATAAGTTGGCCATAATACTTGCCTTAACCCTTAATACATCTTACATATCTCAATAATAACTTCATAGGTTGGCCATAGAATCCATGGGTCATAATTAAGTAGTTATGGCTTTTAATTAGGCCTCATTAGCCCTTATAGGTCTCATGGAGACCCATCCATCTCTTTAACACTTTTTCAACAAAATTAAAAATAAAAAACACTTTAACATCCATAGACCCATGAGACATAATCTATAGGTCCTCCTTAAGTGAAAACATTCATCAAAACACCCTTCTGTTATAGCATGATTAGCACAAACATCATTCTATAGATATGATCACCAAGATTGAACACACAATCAACTTATAAGCCTTTGATCATATAGAATATGGATTGGTAAAACCTCCATAATCGACATACATGGTCCTCATGAATTTTAAAACATTATCCAACACTTAGTTTATATTAAAAAATTAAAATACCATAAAAAATAGCTCAATTACCTTGCTTGGGTTACTTGCAAAGCATGAACACATACATAGTCAAATTTAGAGCACTATATCTTTGTATATATAAATAATTAGACCTTATAACTAGGTTCTATGGATGTGATGTGAATTCCTATATAACTTTTCCTTTTACACCATGATAAAATTCTACATATATCAAAATTTATAGCATAAAAACTATACACTGGTCTTCATTAATAAATTCAAATATTTGAATTCCAATGGTCATTGAGAAACTGTTAAACATCAAACATGTTGTCAACATCTCATGCCCTCTCATAGCTTAAAAATATATGCATCATTGATCTCCCTTGAAAGCATCTCAGTATTTACCATTTATTACTTTTAAACATAGATCATTGTTCATCATCTCATTTCTTCTTGATGGAACAAACACACTCCATTGATCTCTTCAAATCAGCCAAACCTTTATCTTTCAATGCTTACCATTGGATATTGATCAAAACTCCTATGATTACAGCACTTGTCACCCTCACATGCCTTTTGAAAACTTTTCTATTAGTCCATGTGATTGTGCCACTTGAAATTACCACATGTTTTGTTGACTTTTTGACTTGTCTCACATCATTGATATTCATAAGTATGAACCACCACTCACCGTTGATCTTCTATTAGATTAATGAGCTTGTGACACTTGGTCACTAGTGAGTGAAACCTTTGACATGTTGACTTCATACACACCATTTATCTCATTATGTATGATTAAGTGCTCACCATTGGATCTTCTAGACTAATGACCTCAAACTTCAACATGATTAAACTTTGACGGTCTTGGGCCCATCACAATATGCTAGAGCAACTTTGAATCTTTATAACTTGAGCTAAAAATCACTTAAAGACTCCAAAATTTTAAGGTAGATTATTATCAATATATAAAACATCTCCATTTAAAAATTTGACCATTATTAAAAATTTTATTACCTAAATTAAATGTTAAAACTTACTGGTTCATTCATATGTACATGATGTGCAGGGATGGTCTAGCTAAGTATAGAAACTTAGTGAACTTCTGTTTGAGAGGCTAAATTTGAACCTACATATCTTTAGCTACTCTCAAACTCATGACCTAAAATTTGAACCATATAATCTCCTCAGATAAGGGAATCCATAAATATATCAATATTCTCTTGTAACCTTCACACATGTGAAATATAATGTCATCAATATGCCTACTTAGATATTTCTATCACAAAAGAAACTATGTCAAGATGAACATAATGAAGAACCAAATGAATACCATGCACTTCCATAATATCTCCAATCATCCTTGAACTATGGTAGGACCCCTCACACATGATCAATAATTTATACCCATCCCTAATCATGTCAAAACATGAAGATCAACCAAGTCTACTTCAAGCATACTAAGACAAGCACACTTCACACTTTGTCATTGATACTTCGACTATCAAGACACTTCATCCACTCACTTGGACACCTCTATGACATCACCTAAAACTATCTAGCATATCATTATTATATCTTGATATTGATCATTACTACTCATACTAAATTTTTTTATCAAATATTACTACTTTAGACCTAGCATATGTATATCCCATCTCTTACATATATTTATATTACATACTCTAGCATGCTTTCATTTATAGCTTTCCTAGTTTAGGCTTTATTATATTTTATATGCTTCTTATATTTGAGGTAATTTGAATAGTCCATTTTTATTTGGCTCTATGACACTTCTATATATGTATGCCTTGGACATGTGCCCATGTCTCTTGCATATGCTTTCCTAATTATGTATGCAAACATTTGAACATGTCCTTCTATGTGTATCTAATCCAAATTGTTTGTTTCTTGTGTATGTGGACATTTGAACATGTCATTATATGTCTTGTTTTCTTACATTTAGAGACATGTATCCATGTCCCTTGTATTATGGCCTCTTGGCCTATCTTACATACCCCATGTGTTTTTTATGTATGCTTTCGTGTATGCATCATGGACATGACACTTGTATTTAATTGTTACACACACAAGTTATTGATGCCATAAGGGATCTCATGCATGAATTCATACTTGGGTGTCATGATGGAAATCATGCCCCATCCCCATAGGTATATACTTAGATTTGTTTTTTACATACATTAATTAAATCTATATTTACACCCTTGTATAATGTTAGACATGACATACATCTTACATTACATACCTATGCTCAAATTATCTTACATTTTGATGTTATGTCTACACATTATATTGAACTATCTTGAAGTTATCATATATGTTATAGTTAACTCAAATTTTATAGAGTTATTTATTTTGAGTAAATTTATTACACAGGTTCAACAAATACCCTCAACAGAGAGGAAATTCATATGGGTTTGTCACAAAGATCAGTCTCCTACATTGCATTTATAGAACATTTTTTAGCATATAGGCTTAGTTTTAAAAAATTAGATATAGGTAAAACATAGGAATAAATAAGGAATAAATAAGGAATAAAAAAAGAGTATAGTGACTCATATTTTAGACCAAACAGACATTATCACCCAAATAAGGACACTAGAACCACATGGCAACACTATTTAAGATGTGTTTCTACTATCCAATATCCCTAGTTTTAGGATAGTTTAGATTAGGTAGAATATCACACCAATTATAGTATAGGTTTGCATAGATATAACTACAATTTTGATAGTTATCTTAATATTTTACTCATATTCAAACTAGCTCAGATCATATTCATATTAGTTTCTCAAATTGGGGGCATCATGCATGGCATGATCATCCCCATATTTAGTTTATATTCTCAGATAGAATTATTACAACTCAATCCAAAATTAGTATACTTAGATATCATATTAAGGGCGTGTGTGTGACACATTGTTTTCATATGCTTACTCACACATAGGTTGATAATATGGAATGAAAAACTCCATGTCACTCTCTATATTATACACACTTGACATCATATTCTATTATGTCACTAATTTTATGCTTTACTTCATATATAGTGGTTGGCATTCCTAAGTGGTCCAAAGGTGGCTAATATACCTGAGTGGTTGTAAGGATGGCATAATTAGTTAAATATACTCAATTATATATTTACATCAATTTTCATAGTTTACTTTCAAATACATCTACTACACATCGGTAGGAAATGATGGATTCATATCCTACTTGAGTTCTTGATCCACTCATATGAGAGGGTTGGACACACTTTCTATCCAATCTAAGTATTCATAAGTCATGATCCACCAAGTAGGGTGGGCAATGATGGACTCAAAAATGGATTGAGTTATTGAGCCACCAACACATGAGGATTGGGTATGTTATCAACTTATTCCAATCTGATCAATGATTTTATCATTATAGACACACACACACACATTTTTTCACCAATTTCATGCATTGGTTCACATAACCAATGAGGTGTATTCCTTATTTTCCTCTTTCCCATCTCTTTACTCAATTTTACTCAATTAATTTTTTATTCAACATAACCTTTTAATTTTGATATCTCTTAAGTAAGGATTTATTTATGCACATTTAATTACATGCTATGCTTTGGATCATGCTTCACATACACAGACCCAACTTCACATACTCAGACTCAACATCATGAGCTTCACTTCTTAGGTAAGTCCATGTACACATTTTTTACCTTTATAATAGTCATTTCATTTTACTACATTTCTAGTATAAAGGGGGGGATGTAATCACCTAAAAGTGGTATTTGAGTGATAAACATAATACTTGAGACAACTTATTCATAGTTTATCCCTTGACCTATCCTAGAGCTTTTTATCACACTTTAATAGCCTTTGTGTAGACCACATCCATCCCTAGTGAATTCAAAGATGGTCTCTAACCCTCATTTCAAGATTCAAGCCCTTTGTGCCTAGTAGCCTACTAGATGGACATTAGTGCCATATTAGGGAAACTAGAGCCACATGGTGCTAGTGCCCCTAAAATGACATTAATGTCCTTTACCCTATCTTTCTTGAATGAATATATTTTCAAAATTAAAACCCTCTTAAATTCATCCTAAACATCTTTTATTATTTTCATAAGATATAGAACACTATAAATACATGAATTTTATACATTTATCTACTAGATGAAAAATACCAAGTCAAACATAAAAAAATTTGAGCAAAATCAAGGTTATTAATCCCTATTATACCCTACTTATACATACTACCATCTACAACTTCCCTAATCTAATATGTTCTAGATTTATAATCTCAATCACACTTAAGGAATTTAAGACCACTATAATTCTATAATCACTTTCACTTGCACCAACACTTATTTGGGGAGAACTACATTAGGATTGATCCCTCCTAAGATTATTAGTATGTAGGTAACTCTCTTAATAATGGGGTGTTGAGGATGTCTAGTCTATCTTACAAACAAACACACTTTTTAGATCATGCCTTAATTATAAGGAGGATTAGGGGTTGCAAACGTAAATCAGCTATTACATGCATAATATATAGTTTCAAACTTTTTACATGAAGTAATAGAACCCATAAACATAGGTGTAGGTATACCTCAAATTTAGGATCAGTCTTGCATAGAGGACATAAGCACTATTTTTAGGAAATTAGAGCCATATAACACTACTATCCAGGAAGGGATCTAACATAGGGATCCAATTAATGACAATTAGACATATTTATATCTTAATTTCTATTACTTATATCTTTTATATCAAGTGTTTTCTAGATAAGTCTATATTTATACATATTTATTACTATTTTTAGAAATTTAAAGCTATTTAAAATATCTAACAAATTAGTGGTTATTTTTTTCATATTATTTCACTATTTTAGAGTACTCAACCCTTTAATAAAGCATAGGATTTAAACATCTAAACCCTACAAGTTTGAAACAAAAACACAAACAATCCCATAAAAAAGTTCTCTATTAATTTATGAAAGAGATGAATAAAGGGCATGGAAATAAATGAGTAAGTTAGATGCACATGATCACATAAATTTTGATGTCATGAATACATAATTTAAATAATAATGAAACCAACTATATAATTTTTAACCAAATATTATAAGTGTCACTTACATCTTATTCACTAATGCATGATTAATTTGTAGTTGTAATTCCTAATAAATAATATCTAAGAATATTATAATAGGGTATCAATATTTTCACATTCTTCTAAAGTTCATAAAAGTCATAACATTATTTCTAGAGTTATCTTAGAGATAATCATAATAATATATAAAAAGTAATTTGGGTATGCACAACATAAACAAAATATACCAACATATGGGAAAGGTTTATTAAATGTTGCAAATATTTGAGGTATAAAAGATTGTGATGACCTTTATCTCAAACTTTTTACTAATCAAAAATCAAAACTCAATTAAAGTCAATATTTCATTAAACTAAGTCAGCCTAGATCAATACATATCATAGTTTTGTATAGACTTCAATAAAAATAATTCACTCAATACTTATTCTCGATTCATATAAATAATTTTAAGCATTGATTGAACCTCAAATTATCAAATATTAAATAATTGTACCAACATGAATCACCTCACTTTTATTTCCAACAAAAGAAGAATGCTTTCAAGTAATATCCATCAATAAGATGTAAAAAAGTGTTTTCAAACTCAATGATCATAATTTAATCTTACAATTAGTACATGTGATCCAATGTTATATTAAATGTAATTCATTAAATTCAACACTAGGTTTGAATAAACATAATGTTAATAAACATAATTCATTATATGTCTCAACCAATCCAAAAAGAAATAATGTAAGCACAATCAATGATACATTATTGGGTTAATACATTAAGTCAGTTAAAAAAATTATGTAACATATCAAACATTATAAACTATGCTTGAAAATAATTGAATACCATATGCATCTCTTATTCTAAGTGTAAAAGTGTAGGATAGGATAATGAGTAAAGAATTTTTCTAATACTTACAATACCCCAATTGATGCACTATATTTATTTATCTTCTACACTATTGATATGTAGTATCTGTAAAGAAAAATTCAATTATAATGTTTTCAAACAAAACATGATTGAATATTTAAAATAAAGATAATTTCTATATTTTAGTATATGAAATTATATAATTACACACTCAAAGAAAGTGGATTTGACATTTTTTGGGTTTTTTTATAGTTTGTACATTTGTGATCCATTGAACATCATGTTCCTTATTACCTGCAAGGTATTATATAATATTTTATTAGTAACTAAAATACTCATCATCATTTGAAACGATATAATATTTTAGTATTTGAACATTGTGTTCCTTATTACCTGAAAGGTATTATATAATATGTTAGTAGTAACTAAAAATACTAAAAAAGGTGTTTAATTTTATATTTTTACCTTATGTTTTTATTATATAAGGTAAACATAGATTTTACAGGGACCCAAAATAAAAAAATTGAAATAAAGAGTTATAACTAGGCCTTACATGGCCAAACAAACAAAAAGAAAAATTCTAAACAACAAAAATAAGATTAGACATAGAAAACATGTTAATTGGGGGGATCCTCCTAGGTATACTCCATAGAAAAATTTTCCTTTGGTGTTAAGTTGGTCTTGTCTTTTGAGGCTTTGGATTTGGTCTGATTCTCAAGACCCTCAGCTTGTTCATTAGGTAGAATCATCCTCTAACATTTATTGCCTTTCACCTGGGGGAAGGGATGCTTAGGGGGGACCCCCCTAAGGGACCCTAGAGGGGATTTGGGTTCCTTATGGGATTTAAGAACTAGGGAAAGGGGAGGGGTTAGGGAAGACTGCACCAAAAAATAGGTTATGGCCTTTACCACTCAGTGAAGCTTGTTCCAATCTTGGATCAATTTTGCCAAACTGAAATCAACTTGTTAGACCTTTATGTTGAGATTTTACAACATTAATTTATTTTTCTCATGATCCTCTATTACAATGGCCTTACATTTTTTATCATAGGTGGAGGGAGAGTTGAGGGTGATGCATTTAGGTTTAGGGATGAAAAGCATTTTCAAGGGAAGGTTATCTAGAGGGAAATGGGGCAAACCATTATGAGGAGAAAGTTCAATGGCAGGGAACAAGCTCACAGAGGGATCCCCTTCTAGGGGGCCCTCTGAAGAGTCTTCTTCAGAGGAGGATCCTTCAAGGGGATTTTTTTTCAAATAAGGCATGACCATGTTTTAAAAATAAAAAGCTGAGGCCTTGATGCAAGATTGGGTTAGTTGCATTAAACTGGTGGAGGAGGACTATGATTTCCAAGGATTTAAAGATAAAATAGGGAAGGATAAACTTAAAAATAATGAAATGATTGAACAACATGAAATGGTGTGAAAATATCAAGGTGTACTTACATTCTAAGGTCATGCACCTTATGACCTATAAGTAGACTTTAGGCTAATATTTGGGCAAGTAAACATGATGAAGTCCCTTTTTCTCCATTTACCCAAATTCATTGGTTCAAAAAAAACATTATAGAAACTCTTATTTCTTTAAGTGATCCTTTTATTATTTTTCACCTATGCAAGCCATGTACATGAATTATCCTATAAACTCCTCATAAACATTAATGGAAATTCCCCTCATGAAAACCTTCCTTTTTGACCAAGCATTAATAAAATCTCTTACCACCAGAGGATTATGCTTGGTGATATGCTCCATATACTCTATTATCCCACATGTATTGATATTTTTACACCCCTTTTTATTTTCATGAACCTATTTTTAGGATTTTGGCTCCATTTGGTCTCTATTATTGCCCATGTTGATAGGATTTTCAAGGTTGGAGGGAGTAGGTCGAGGGTTTTAGATGCTAGAAAAATAGCTAGAGATTGTGATATGAGGGATACCCTCAAAAGACTTCTAATCATAATTACATTCCCTTGCCTTGAAATTAATGCAAGACTAAAATGCAATGACTATGCCCTTTAAGGTGAAAAAATACACATGAGAAGACATGATGGATTTAAGTGACATGTGTACCTTCAACATGGATGACACTAATTTTTATAAGGGGGGAGTTGCCTTCATTATGATAGATAGTTAAACCTTGTAGTTCTACTCTAATGTTTTCTAGAGTGTTTTCCACTCCATTACCTTCCTTGTAAGTATGGATGAGTTTAACTTGAGGAAAGGTACAAAGGATAGACTTCACATCTTCGACCAGGTCCTTAATAGTATGAGGAGTGGTTTTTTATTCTAGTGCATTAATAATATTAAGTGAATATCCCTATACTATGACTCTTCTCTGATTAAGGCTCTGTGCAAGTTGAATACCCTAGATATCATTTTTAGCTTTAGCTAGATTATTAGTATGTTTACCCATGGGCCTTACATAGGACACCAACAATTACCCATTTGAATTTTTTATAATGCCCCCTCTACTAGTCGGGCCAAGGTTGAATTTAGAGGCTCCATCAAGATTTAATTTTATTCACCCCATTAGGGGGGCTTTCCATTTGGTTTTCTTATGTATGATGTCTTTTGAGGAGGAGATGATGACTTGTTATAGATCCTCGTTGTTAAGGATGAGATGTGTAAAAGGTGGGGAAGGATCCTTTTCATTAGGAGGAAAACCCTTCCAATTTTTAGAAATAGCTTGACAAAGTATATAAAAGATGTTCTTCCATTGATGCCTTTTGTTTTGAAACAAACTATCATTATGGGCTTTCCATATGAACCAAAACTAGTGGGGAAGTGTAAGACACGAAAGGAAAGATAGAGATGGGATATTTTATGGGGGATTTCATTGTAAGATGAGATCCACTATGTTTTTTAGCTTGACCCAAGTTAAGTTGAAATGACTAAAAATCCCATTAAATAAAATTCAAGCTAAAAGGGCATTCCAAAAATAGATGTTAAGTGGATTCTTATAACTTTTTGTAAATTAGACATCTATTTGGGATGATAAGTCCCATTTTGGTGAGGTTTTCAATAGTCAAAATTTTGTTTTATGCTATAAGCCAAAATAAAAAGTTGATCTTGAGGGTTAGATGCTTTACCCAAAAGTTTTTCTAGTGGTCCCAGTTGCTCTCCAAATTAAGTTCAAAGGCATGACCAGTGGATACTGAGTACTCTCCACTATCTTCTACTCTCTAGATGAAATGTTCATCTTTTTGAACCAAGGGGATATGTAGATTAGTAATAATTTGGTCAAGATTATAGATAGCTTGTGTTTTTTTCGAGGGAAACCCTTTATTGGGGATGCTTTCCATCACTTCCTTCAATCCTTGATTTCCTAGTAGTCCTTGATATTGGACCCCCAATTCTATTTGAGTTGACCATACTAGCCTACCCAAGTCTCTTATAATGAGAGGGGGTTGGGGGATAACTATGAATCCTCCCAAAAATCATTTTTTTGGCATTGCTAATTTTCCATAAGATGCCTCTTTTGATAAGGTATTTGTATTAGGATATGGCCTTTCAGAAGGTGGACCCTTTAGGAGGTCCTTCCCATTAGGATGCATCCTCTTCCACATCTTTCAAGTATTTGGCCTTAATAATTCTAGTCTATTCTCCTTTCTCTTTCATTAATTGACAACCCACTTTTATCAATAAGGCTTTGTTCATTGAGCTTATAATTCTTAGGCCTAGACCTCCATTTACTTTTGGAAGACACACCTTTTCCCAAGCAACCAAGTTAAATCTAAACCTTTCTTCTATTCCTCTCCAAAGAATTTTTTTTGGATTTGCGCAATTTTGGATGCAATGTTGGTAGACATTTTGAAAATTGACATGAGATAAACATGAATGCTCTAAATTATGGCCTTAATGAGATAAAATTTACATGCCTATGTGAGAAAGTGCCCTTTCCACCTTGCTAATTTATCATAAATATATTCAATCAGGGGATTCCAAAGATGGGAATCCATTTTTCTAGCCAAAAAGGGAATACCCAGATGGTTAGTGTTGACCATTTTTTGCCCAACGGGCCAAAAAAATTAGTCCCCTTCTTCCCCTACTGATCTAGGCCATTCATTTTTTGATTTTGCACAAGTCTAAGAAAATCAACAGACTCTACAGGTCTAAATCTATGGACTCTACAAGTCTAAATCTATGGACTCTACAAGTGTAAATCTATGGACTTTGCAGGTTTCTACAGACTTCACAAGTTTTCTATGGACTCTGTAGGGTTAGTATTTTGGCACATGAAGAATCAATTTCAAAGAATGCTAGGTTTTAAAATACTTCTTCAGTGTCTTGTCTAAAGAATTTTACAAGGAAGGTTGGCAGTGTTAAACCATTGAACTAGTTCAATTGGTTTAGTTGGCCTTGGTTCAATTAGCTTTGGTTCATCACTTGGTTTAACCATTGGTTTAATGCCTGGTTCAATTAATTGGTTCAATTGGCCTTGGTTCAAACAAATGGTTCATCACTTGGTTCAAACAAGAAGTTTAGTACAAGGTTCATCGACATGTTCAAACAAATGGTTCATCACTTGGCTCAACCACTTAGTTCAATCGCAATGGTTCAAAGGGCTCGACACGTAGTGTTGAACCATTGAACCAGTTTAATGGATGCGTTCAATGGTTGGTTCAAGTGAATGGTTTAAAGGGTTCAGTGCATAGTGTTGAACCATTAAACTGTTGAACTATTGAACCATTTTTTGTTCAACGGCTCGATTCAAGGGGACATCCTAAAGTTGAAGGGCAGGTGCCCTTGTGGAGGGAAATTTTTGAGTCAAAAAAGCCCTTGTAGAGGGCAAGGATATTTTTAAAGGTAGCTGAAGGTTAAGTTTTTATAATTCTATTTGAGCTTAAATTTTTTTAGACTTTTTTTCTGAAGGAATTCCTTCAGAGAAAAAGTTTGAAGGAATTCAAAGGAAGGCCGCCACCCGAGAGAAAATCCAAAGGACCCGAAGACAAAAGGATCCAAGGAGTAAGAAATACTGGGATAATTCTTGTAGACTTTATCCATGAGAAAAAGCCTGAAGCAAAAAACCCGTAGAAAAGACATGATGAAATTTTCCAAAGACAATGACATCCTGAAAACTGTCAATTTCAAGGAGACCAATTAGCCATTATTTTTAAAGTGATGATGGCTGCACAAACATCAAATTTAACACAGTGAAATAGCTATTTGCTATTGAATTACTTGAGAGCCAAACATGAAAAGAGCCCAAAGAATGCAGTGACCTGTTAGAAGATTGCCCCTGAGGGCTGAAGGAGTAGAATGAGACAAAACCAGGATAAGACAAGGTGTAGGAAAAGACAGAGGATCCAAGTGGCAAAGAGAAGGCAATTTATTACTAGATGATCAACAAATGGTGTGAACAGTAAATGGTGTAGCATGACGGGACAAACTATAGTATATTTGTAGAAAAGAGGCGTAGCCATGTTTTTACATTAATATGGAATGCCAAAGTCAAATCAAAGGCCGACAATCAGACGGCCTCCTCTTCCCAAAGTTTAGGTGCACATGGGCCAACTTGTGAAAAGAGTTCCAAAAATCTTTCCCAAGAAGTGCCAAGTTCTCTTCCTCTTTCTATATATTGTAAAAACTCTCATTTGAGAAGCATGGACTCTCTCAACCTTAAGGCAAAACTCTGCCCAAAAATCTCTCAGGCTTGTAAGGTAGAGCTGCTAGATTTTTACCTTGAATCAGGACTTAGCATTTTTACCTCCATTTAGATTGCACTTTAAAGTATATGTTTGTTTTCTTCTTTTGTGTTAAGTCATTGTCTTCCATGATTTTCATAGATCGATTATAACATGTCTAGTGCATTGTGAAGTCTCCTTTCTGTAGGTCTACTAGAAGTGTCTATAGAAAGAATATAGGTGCCTATGAATAGTCTATCAAAGTGTGTCCTAGAACACCTTTGCTAGTTCCTTCCTCCCTGTACTTCCATGGACCCCTAGCTAACTGTTACAAAATAGTTTCCCACTTCAGATGAAGTGTATGGGTGTTTCTTCCTGGTGAAAAGTGTATATTTAGGCTAGGTGGGTCATCACTTTTTTGGTGTATCACCTTTTCAATTTTTAGACTTAGGTTCTTTTTTCAGCATCTCGCTCTCTCTTTTCATCCCCCCCCTTTTTTCATTTTATTTGTTAGCAGTAGGAGAAACTAGGGCCTAAAAGATACATTAAATGGAGATAGCCCTTATCTAGAGACTCTCCCCTCCAGCTTCATCAGTCCCATAGGCGAGAGGGGAGTTTCCATTATTCCGTGTGGAAAGGTAGGAGCTCGGCCTCCTACCCTGGGTGCAATCCACTGCATCAACAGTTTTTGGCATGCCTGATGGGATCAACTAGGACAAGTTATGTCTAAAGAGTTGAAGAATTTTTAGTATGTTCTTCAACCAACTAGCCTTTGGAGGATTTTGCATCAACACCAATGGTGACTCTGAGTTGAATTAGCTGGTTAAGCAGTCCAGGTGCCATCAAAAATCTTATTTTTGTATGTATAATTCCTTTACACAAAATCATGGACCTTGTATTCCTTCATATGACTTCGATCAAACTCAGAATTTTCATGTAATCACCTCAAGCAATCCTCCTAGTTGCCCTTCAATGAAAAGGGAGGTGGCACTAGAGTTTGAGAAGTACATAATGGAAATAGACAAACTAGATGAGTAGTATGGTTATCAACAGGACCTGATGTAAAAAGAGGTGTGTTTGTTAAAGTAAGCTCAGGCCTTGTAATCCATGGAGGAGGAGGTAGAAAAATGGAGGAATCCATTCATTTAAGGCAGTAAACCTTGCACACCCCTTCCTATCCTAAAGAAAGCCCCCTCTTATACACCAAATCCTTTCTATCAGATGGCACTTACTCACTCCAACTCATGTGATGCATCAATCAACCCTGATATTGACCCCATACGCCTAGTGTTCAAGCATCAAAGTGAACTAGAACAACTGCCCATGGATATGAACCTTCTAAACTCCTTAGATTATGAATATCCTTTTAGGGGGAACTTTATGAACTAACACATCTCTTTCGAAACTACTCCTAATCAACAGGATGATGCTGGTGGCCTCCAAGAAAGACTCTTTCAGGATAATCTAGCCATGAAAATTGAAGATTTAGAGGCTAAGATGAGACTGCTTAGTGAAAGAGAGATAAAACTTCCAGACCTTGTGGAGGAGCCCCATGACCTTGGAGAAAACAAAGTTGCTACCTATTCACAAGAGTAAAATTCCAATTTTGAAATCCTGAATTGGAAGAAAATAGTAGAATCATGGGGCAGGAATGAGATAAAGAAAGGTTTTTCTCAAAACCTTTAAGAAGATGAGACTTCTCCTGCACATGATGATGTTGGTGACCTCTAGGAAAGGCTCTTCCAAGAGGATATGGCCAGAAGAATTATAGAATTAGAATCTAGAGAGAGATTCCTCAGCCAATGTATGATGGACAGTTCAGACCCAATGGCACATTCTATGTTTGAACACACCCCATCTACACACTTCCAAGAGATCTATCAGGCCACACCTGATATTGATGAAGTTCTAGCCAAATGGAAGGAGGAGAATCATTCGATTCTAGCTCAGGGACTGCCTCCTCTTCCATATGTTTTTTCTACTTCATCCCTTCTCAAGGAGGAACCTATACTATAGGAGGTAAGTGAGGAGCAATAGCTCTTTAGGAGGCTATCATGAGCAATAATGAAGAATAAATCATCATTGATGCTCCTTGTGTAGACCTCATCAGTAATGGAGAAGACACAGGACATGCATACATGCAGATGTTCTAGTAATATGAGGAGGGACATAAGCATGGTGAGCTCTCTTCCCCTCTATTTGATGAACATCCTTGTTGTTTTGATGAGGAAGACTATTATTCTAGGGAGCCTAGGTTGGAAAAGCATCAAGAGAATATCTTTGAACATCTAGAGATCCTGATCTTTGAGGAGGAAAAGGAGAGGCATGTCTTCCTTGAGGAAAGCCTTGAAGAAGAAGTTTTGAACAGAGGTGATGTTCTATGGGATGAGAAATCCTTTTGTGAGTCCATTTAAAACATCACAATAGTCACCCTTCTTCAAGAAGGCCAAGAGGAAGTAGAGGATGAGTCTGATGGAGTCTTCAATGAGGCAGAAGGAAACAAGTTAGACCATGATGCACTATAGAGGGACTATGCAGATCAAAGGGCCTATGGTGATGAGCCAGTAGCCATAGATTTCTTGGTGAAATACATCAGAATGAAGGACTAACATTCAACAAGCTTCCAATAATAAATAGAGTACATATATGTTGGGAGCATGTTTAATTCTGATCCACTTAGATACCAGTCAATCCAGGTGATAGGCAAGAGGAGCATGTCACCAAATCTCTTTCTCATTCAACCACTTGTCTGGCACCATAAGTCTTCTTGCCAAGAAGGGGACTTAAGAAGTTTTCCCTTTGATCTAGGAGGGAGGCAAACATTCTTGGTTAGCTATATATAGTAGTTTGATTTTAGTTTCTTTCCTACTTTCCCTAAGTATAGTTTGCATAAGTACTGTTTTTAGTATTGTGTGTGTTTTCCTTTGTGTGTGGGGTAAAAAGCTTCATGTTTGAATTCTTGGATCTTTGGGGCTATTGCTAACCTTTTTTCAAAGCTGCATTCTAGCTCTATGCCTAATGGACTACAAGGCAACTAGTCTCTAAGCATAGCAGGCATGCTTCCCCTGGGAGTCGCCAATTTGTTGACCATTTTTTGCCTAACAGGCCAAAAAAATTGGTCCCCTTCTTCCCCTATTGATCTAGGCCATTCACTTTTTTATTTTACACAATTCCAAGAAAATATATGGACTTTATAGGTCTAAATCTACAGACTTCACAAGTTTTTTACAGACTCTACAGGGTTAGTCTTTTGGTGCATGAAGAATCAGTTTTAGAGAATGCTAGGTTTTACAAGACTTCTTCAAGCTCTTATCTAAAGAATTTTACAAGGAAGGTTGGTAGTGTTGAACCATTAAACCAATTTAATTGGTTCAGTCAGCCTTGGTTCAATCGGCCTTGGTTCATCACTTGGTTCAACCATTGGTTCAACGCCTAGTTCAATCACTTGGTTCAATCAGCCTTGGTTTAAAAAAATGGTTCATCACTTGGTTCAAACAAGAATTTTAGTGCAAGGTCCATCGGTAGGTTCAAACAAATGGTTCATCACTTAGTTCAACCAATTGGCTCAATCACAATGGTTTAAAGGGCTAGACACATAGTGTTGAATCATTAAACCAATTTAACAAATGGTTTTAACAGTTGGTTCAAGTGAACAGTTCAAAGGGCTTATCACGCAATGTTGAACCATTGAACCATTAAAATGTTGAACCATTTTTGGTTCAATGGCTCAGTTCAAGGGGACATCCCAAAGATGAAGGGTAGGTGCCCTTACAGAGGTTATTTTTTGAGTCAAAAAAGCCCTTGTAGAGGGCAAGGAGCTTTTCAAAGGCAGCCGAAGGGTAAGTTTTTGAAATTTTGTTTGAGGCCAAATTATTTCAAAAAATTTGTCCAAAGGAATTCCTTCAGTCAAAAATTTTGAAGGAATTTAGAGGAAGGCCACCACCTGAGAGAAAAGCCAAAGTACCCAAAGATAAAAAGAGCCAAGGAGTAACAAAGACTAGGACAATTCTTGTAGAATTTTGTCTGTGGGAAAAAGCCTGAAGCAAAAAACCCACAAAAAAGACCTGATGAAATTTTCCAAGGATGGTGACATCCTGAAAACCATCATTTTCAAGGAGATGAATTAGCCATTATTTTAAAAGTGATGATGGATACACGAACATCAAATTTAACATAGTGAAATAGCCATTTGCTTTTGAATTACCTAAGCACCAACCATGAAAAGAGCCTAAAGAACATAATGACCCACCAAAAGATTTCCCCCGAGGGTTGAAGGAGCAGAATGAGACAAAACTAGGATAAGACAAGGTGCAAGAAAAGACAGAGCATCTACGTGGCAAAGGGAAGGTGATTTATTACTAGATGATCACCAAATAGTGTGAACAATAAATGATGTGGCTTGAGTGGACAAAATATAGTCTGTTTGTAGAAAATAGGCATGGCCATGTTTTTACATTAATATGGAATGCCAAAGTCAAAGCAGGAGCTGACAATTAGATGGCCTCCTCTTCCCAAAGTTTAGGCACACATGGGCCAGCTTGCAAAAAGAGTGCCAAAAATATTTCCTAGGAAATGCCAAGTTCTCTTCCTCTTTCTATATATTGTAAAAATTCTCATTTGAAAATCATGGACTCTTTTAGCCTTAAGGCAAAACTCTACCCAAAAATCTCACGAGCTTGTAAGGTAGAGCTGCAAGATTTTTACCTTGAATTAGGACTTAGCATTTTTACCTCCATCTAGACTTATAATTTAAATTATATGTTTGTTTTCTTCTTTTGTGTTTATTCATTGTCTTCCATGCTTTTCACAGATTTATTACAACATGTCCAGTGCATTGTAAAGTCTCCTTTCTGTAGGTCTGCTAGAAGTGTCTACAAAAAGAATATAGGTGCCTATGAATAGGCTGTCAAAGTGTGTCCTAGAACACCTTTGCTAGTTCCTTCCTCCTTGTACTTCCACGGACCCCTAGGTGACTATTGTAGAAGAGTTTCCCACTTTAGATGAAGTGTATGGGCATTTCTTCCTGGTGAAAAGTGTATATTTAGGCTAGGTGGATCATCACTTTTTTGGTGTATCACCTTTTCATTTTTTAGACTTAGGTTCTATTTTCAACATCTCTCTCTCTCTCTCTCTCTCTCTCTCTCTCTCTCTCTCTCTCTCTCTCTCTCTCTCTCTCTCTCTCTCTCTCTCTCTTCATCCCCCCAATTTTTTTCATTTTATTTGTTAGCAGTAGGAGAAACTAGGGCCTAAAAGATACATCAGAGGGAGCTAGCCCTTATCTAGAGACTCTCCCCTCCAGCTTCACCGGTCCCATAGGTGAGAGGGGAGTTTTTATTATTGCGTGTGGAAATGCAAGAGCTCGGTCTCCTACCCTGGGTGTAATCCACTACGTCAACAGTTAGCTAGGAGAGTACCCACTTGACAATCTAGAATCTTTTTAATCCTTTTTTATAGAGTGGGAGGTGTGTTTATGAAGAAAAGGGAGATTTTTTGAAAATTGATATATTGATTAGACACATTTTCATAATTATTAAGGATGCATTTGATGTTTTTAGCTTCTTTAGTTAAAGCATCACCTAGAATGATAGTGTCATTAGTGAATTGTTGATGGGTGAGCATATCCATGCTTTAAACAATTGTGATTCCTTTTATTTGACCCTAACTACAATTCTAGCTCAAAATTCTCCCTAATGATTCATCTAGTATGATGAAGACATATGGGGAGAGGGTGTCACCCTATCTTAAACCTCTAGAATCATGTAAAAATCCTTTAGGAGCCCTATTTATAATAATGGAGAACTTGGGGGTAGTAATGCAATTCCAAATAATTTTCTAAGTATCATGATTAAAACCAATATTTTCTATAATCTAAAGGATAAACTGCCAAGAAACACTATCATAAGATTTGGACATGTCTAGTTTAAGTAGCATACCTTGCCTAGAAGATTTGGTGATGGAATAGATTGCTTCATAGGTTACGATGGTGCCATCAAATATTTGTATACCATCTATGAAGGCCCCATATTATTCCTCAATGATAAAATCTAAGAAGGGTTACATATGCTTGACCAGAATAAAATAAAAAATATTATAAATGGTGTTATAGAGACTAATGGGTCTAAAGTATTTGATGTTATGCGCCCCTTGTTTCTTAGGAATTAAAACCAAGAAAGCATTATTGATTTCTTTTAGGATAGATTTGGAGTAGAATAATTCTTTGATCACTTCTTCAAATTATAGGTGAATGATGTCCCAATATTTTTTAAATAAAAATGGGGGGAAGCCATCAAGTAATGGGGCCTTCAGCCCATCTATAAGAAAAATTAAACTTTTAATTTCTTCATCAGAGGGGATTTTGGTTAGGGAGGCATTGTTCACAACTAAGAGTAACTTATCAAAATTAGATAAGGCTAAGGAGACAATAAAATTATTTAGATTGCCATATTATGAAAGGATATTATTGAATAAGTTGAGGATATGCTAAGATATAACCTCTTCATCCTTACTAGTGGTTCTATCCTCCATTAGCAATTGAGTGATTCTATTGGAACTCCTACACCTAGAGGTTGATTGGTGGAAAAAACTAGTATTCGTGTCTCCTTATTTCAACCATAAACATCTAGATTTATATTTCTAATAAACTTCTTATTTTGCTTCCAAATTGTGTAATGTTCATAGAAGTTATTTTTCCCTCTCAAACCTCTGTTCATTTAAATTTCCTATAGCACTAGCTTCTTCAATGTCTGAGAGTTTTGCCTCAATAGATTTTTCTAAAGGAAGATGTCACCAAAGACTTCTTTATTCCAAAATTTTAGCTTGGTTTTCAAGAAGATGAAATTTTTGGTGAGGATAAACATAGCTAATCCTAAAAAGGGTTCTTTCCACCACTCTTGTAAAGAATCTATGAGACTATGATGGTGAGTCCACATGCTCTCAAATCTGAATGGGTAGCATTTGGGTTTAGTGATTTTATCAACTTTGAAGATCAATGCGTTATGATTGGACCCAATTTTGGGAAGAGAGGAAAGTCTACTAGAAAAGAGGATATCCTAATTTAGGGAGATGAAAAATCTATCTACGAAGACCTAAATTAATTTTTATCCCAACATTTTATTGGACCAAGTATAAGGGATTCCATTTAAGTCCACATCAACTAAACATGTATTAGAGATGAATTCATTGAATTCAAATATGTTGTCGATGAGTGTAGAGACACCTTAGTTTTATCCCTTGAGGAAAGAAGAGTGTTTAAGTATCCTAACATAATCTAATTCTAATCAATACAACCTTGATGAAAATCCACAAGGGCCTTTCGTAGAAGGTTTTTCTTAGATTTGGAATTGGGGGTGTAAATATGCATGATGATCCATTTATCCTTGCTTATAATGTTTATATATAATACAAAAAATTTATTAGAGGATTTCCAAATTAGGTCTCCCTCTATAATGTCAGGGTTCTAAAATATGGATAAACCTCTTGAGGGTCCTATGGACTTAGAGGTGAGGGCCTAGGCATTATTCCAAATTCTAGCCAAACTAGTCTTGAGAGTAGAATATGACATTTTAGTTTTTTTGAAGGAGAAAATTAGAGGGATTGACCCTTATAACTATGTTGTAAAGAGTCCTTTATTTATTTGTGTTGTTTAGACCCCTGATATTTTGGGAAAGCACTCTCATTTAGAATCCTGATTGATCTTAAGAGTTTGCTGAGAGCCATTAGCAATCTCTTTCATAGTTTCCAAGATACGAGTTAAGATATGAGGGGATATTCCCACTAGATTAGGGGTGAACCCAAGAATAACTTTTTTCTATCCTCTTTTGGATTTGGGACAACCCATTTTCCCTTATTCTAGGGGGTCCTAGGAGGGAGATGGGGGTTATGAGGGAGACTACCAACTAAGCCAAAAATAGGGTGAGGGAAGTGAGAGGGAAGGGAAGGGCCCTTAGGAGGGGTCAAGGGGATAGGCCTAAAATATAAAAAATGGGGCTTATACAAACAACGGCCTAGGTAAATAATGAAGGGGTAGAGGGGAATAAATTAAGAGGAGGAAGCTAAGGGTGGAGAATCAAGGGAGATAGGGATGGTGATTAGAGGGGAGAAGGAGGGGGAGGATCTAAGGGGGGAGAATTAGGGAGGAGGGAGATCAGAGGGGATGAAGAGAGGGAGAGGTCACTACAGGCTTGGGTGATAGGGGGAACATAGGGGGGAGGGGAGGAGGGGGTGGAGAGGATATAGGGGGTGAGAAGGGGAACCCAAGGGGGGAGGGGGAAAGAAGGGGTAATCCCAACTCACCAGGGGTGAGTGGGGATAGAAGTAGATAAAGAAAATAAATGGGAAAAAGGGTTAGATTATTCCGTACATATTAGATTATCTAAAGAGTGAGAGGATGGTAGGGTCTAAGGAGGAATACAAAAAAATGGGTTGAATGAGATGGAGCCTCATCAAGACATTAAATAAGAGCGGTTGACCTTCTCTTTATGCACAACTGAGGGGGCACCTTTGGATTGCCAAAAAGTTGATTCTTTGGATGACCACTAGGAGAGCCAATCCTTAGTGGGCACTTTGAGTGAGAAGCAAGCTATAAGGAACCACATTTGTCCTGACTCAGAAGAGTGATATCTGAAGGATGTCATTTTTTTGGTATTCATGTAGTGAATGACTAGGGATGTCACATCTGGGGCAAATGATTGAGTTGTTATTATAAACAATACACTGAGACCAAATCCCATACTTAGATTTAATGTTGATCTCATGAAGAAGGGGTTTTTTAGCCAATAGGAAAACATGAAAATGGGCTACCACCATCCTCTGATGAGAGAGAGGAATTGGGTCAATTTTGATGGGTTGAACTAGAGCTCTAGATATGTTAAGAATGATTTTTGGGTACCAATATTCTAGGGGGAGCTCAGGCAAGAGGACCCACATGGGGAAATCATTTAGGGTAGAGGAGTTAAGGGAAGAGCTAACTTTCCATCTCTTGATACAAACCCCCACCTTCCCCATGAACTAGGGGCCTTTCAAGAGAACCTTGATGAAGTCTTATTATAGAGAGAAATGCATGATAAAAAATCCATTGGCTAAGGTGAAAAACTCTAAGTGACCCTTTAATTTCCATCTTTCTTTAGCCCATTTTTGAAATGCATCAATGTTTAGACAAAAACCATTCACTCGAGTAATAATAGATTTAGCCAACTCCATGTTAGATTGTTCCATAAAAGAGTCTAAGACTAGGATGAAGGTGTCATTATCCTAAAAAATGAGGAAAATGTGGAATACCGAAGTGGCCTAGCCCACCTGATCTTGTCCCTTTACCATGTTAGCCCATGAGGATTTTAGAATACTTGACATAGATTCTTCTTAAGGATGGGAAGAGATGATCAAGACTTTTGGGTCCAAAAATAATAGGGGGAATGTTGTCTTAGGATCCTATGGGATGTATCACCTTGTGAACACAAACATGTGATTCTAGAGCTATGTTAACTTGATGCAAAGTAAAGGTAGATCCATTGTGCATGCCACTATTGTAAATATATCTAGACAAGGAATCCCACCTAAATAGGAATTCAAATTACTAAAAGACCTCCGTAATGGTTGACATGAGAGTTTTACCTTGTGTTATTTTGGTGGAGGCATCAAGTTGTAGAGCTATGTATTGGGGTTTTTTTTAGAGACATAAAATTGTAGATTTTTGTTGTGAACTATTTTAATGAAGACAAATACATTAAATAAAACAAGAAATCTTTTATCATTTTTATAAATAGTTTGTAAATAAAAAATTATATAAACACTTAATGATTTGTAAAAATATGCATGATCTTATCTTACCTTATTCAACTTGTGATGTGTCATGTGTGTTGATTTAATTGTACATTATTATGGTTTCATTGCTTACATCCAATGCCATGAGTGATACACATCAAAAGATTACTAAGATATTATTTTTAAAAATGAAGCATGATTGGAAAAAGTTCAAAATGTTATGCACCTAGTATTGATTGAAGTGGTTGTTATGGTATTGGTTCCCTTCAATTTGTAATAAAATTATGAAATTGAACATTAAAAATTCTTTGTTCTTCAATTAATGTAATACAAAATAAATTCCTTTTCGATTTTGTACAAACACACACCAATAAAGCTATTGTACATACTCATATCACATCATATGTATATGAATTGTTGAATGTAGATATTAGTCTTTGTTACAATAATTTATCTATCTAATTTTTTAATGTACTTCTCATTTTTTTTTGAATCTATCATTTAAAATGTTGGTATGTCTTTATTGATGCCAACACCTTCCTCCAATTTACTTTATTGTGAGTGGAGAATGAAATATTCAAATTAAAAATTAGTGGAATCTTGAGAAAAATAGATCCATATAATATTAGTCCAATTGAATCCATCACTATTTATACCCCAAAGAATGACACCTTTATTTGTGATATATTTAAAATCACCAACATACAAATTTCTCAAAGAGTTCTAAATGCCAAACAAATGGTCAACTTTATGATTAATGAATGCGTTGAAATCCCAAACAATAAATTTATCATTTAAAGCATGAATATATAGTCAAATTTGTTATTCCTTAAAATGTTCAATTACATTCAAAATATCAATAATTATCAAATAAACATCCATACCGATATTGAAGATTTCACTAAAATCTTCTAGAATAGATGGAAAAAGAGATGGGGAGCCATAATGGCAACTAAAAATTTTATGTGTCTATCCTTGGAAACTTACCTCCATCACTATCTAGATATTTCTCAATATAGTTATTGAATTTGGAATTAATTCTTCCCAACTTTTTTATTTTTGATATACTTTGATTCAGGACACATAAATCATCCAAACTTTTGGCATAGATTTTATAGTGTTCCATTACTTCTTCAGGTACCATTATTTTCTATATTGGATGTGTCAAATATTATTAGTGAAACAATATATAAATTTTGACAATATGTTACTTTTTAGCTTTTATTTTTCACCAATTTTCCATGTTATTGCACTTAGGGGTTTTCAAGAAGGAAATACACCCTATTTCAAATAATTTTGCTAGTTCTATTTTCTATTTTATAAAATCCCTTGAATATATTTAAGCATTAATGTAATAATAATATTAAAATCTTATTTATCTAAGCTAGGTAAAGTACCAATTTCAAAAAAATACAATAACTTATCAAAATAATACCAAATGTGTTGTTTCATGAAAACAAGGCATTTTCTCTCTTGCAGTTATTATGCTAAACAGTTCATTTGTGTGAACAAGTTTATATCTTGTTCATGTATTTATTATATCATTTTCTCCCTGTCTCAAGATTCTTCCAACCCTTCAATTGGATAATCTCACATGTAGATCAAAATATTTAATAAATGAATCCTTATAAATTATCTCATTCGCTTTATTATATTGGTTGCATATTTTGTGAACAATATGGAATAGAATAATTGTTTTCAAAAATATAAAACTTATAATATAATTTTTTTTCTCAAATCAATGGAATTATATTTTACTTTTAAATAATTATCTTTTGTGTTGGTCATATATAATTTTGAATCTTATAGTGTTTTTCTTGAACATTTTTCAAGGACATATTTTGATTCTATAATAGATTGAGGGTTATTTAGATAAAAAAGAATTAAAAAAACATCCCTCATTGTAACCTAATTATGTTTTATGAATGAATGAATTATATAATTCACTCCTCTTTCATTCAAATTTCATATTTTGATATTAGCATCCCCCAACTCACAAAGCTCTATAAGGATGTTCAAGGCATAGCTATTAGAGGAAATATGCCATTTAGAGAATTCACTATGTATCTGATCAAAAATATATGTTAATAAAAGCATATAAAACTTTTGTTTGATCTTATATTTCTCCACTAGAGTGAGTTTTGATATATCCTTTTTCAAATCTGTAAACAAGTAAGTCACCCTTTCTTGTCTTATTTTATTCAATGTTATTTCTATCATGTTTGTAGGGTAACTTAAATACATACGTATATGATGGAAATATGAAGTATTTGGTGACCTTTTTTCATGTTTTTTCTTCAATATATTGTTTATTTTAAGGAAAAAATCATCTGCATCTATAAACCCAAACATTACAAGGTTGTCATAACTATTCAAATGAAGCCCAAATGTTTCACAAAAAGAAGAAACATTAATTTTTGTTATCTTTATTTTATTGGGTGTAAATTTATTAAAATTAGTTGTAGGATAGTGGATCATCCCTTCTTTTCCATGCCATACTTCTAGTTGTAATTTAATGGCATCTGCAAGTGTATCCTTATAATAGGCGAGGATAATTCCAATATGAGTAGATTTTTTTCCAGATATGGTGTTAAACAAATAGATATTTTAATTCATATTTGTTGGGATAAACAAATCAAAATATTAGTCACTAACAAGAATATTATTTCCACCATAAAATAGAAGGTGTTGATGTAGTTTTAATTGAAGTTTGGTTTTATATTATACTATTTCCAAGTTATCTATGATTGAGGTCTTCTTCTTCCTTTAAGTGTTAAAATATATTTTTCACCTAAAGACATTATACAAAGAAATTTAAATGTCATCAATATTAATATTTTGTGAATTCTTATTTACATATTATATCACTTAGGCCATTATTTTTGATTAACTAGTGATTAATTGTATTTCAAAAAAAGTTAATTCTAAATTACACCATAAAAACATATTAAACCTTTGAAAGATATATTTTAAAGTATTATACAATGCTAAATTAAAAAATATTGGATAGTGATAACAAATTTTTTTAGGTTTAAATAACATATACACATTTTTTAAGGCAAACACAATGTTTACTTATTGATGGTGATGAATTTGGTAACCAAGGTGTCTCTTGAGAGATACCTTAATAGGTTTATCATATGAAATACTTCTCATATCTCTAGGTCAATTAATTGAGAGATATTTTTTAATATTTTTATTAAAATATAAATAGAAGTTGATGGATTTGAAATCATATAAATTTATATACAATCAGTATGACCCTAATGACACATTTGAGATGTATAATTTAATGATAAATGTGCAAGTGTTAATTTAATTTATTATCTTTTGATATAAGAGGTGGGCTTTAAAAACAATCAATTTAAATGTAAGAGGTATTGTCACAGAGATACCCTAAATATATCCCTATTTACTTATTGATGATTGTGGACTTGGATTCCAAATTATCTCTCAAGAGATACCTTGAGATCACATTTTATAAAATTTTGATAGTACATGTTAGCTTTCAAATTATGAAAATTTGATTTAATAAAGAGTTTTATAAAACATATAATTTTTATTCCAATATGGTGTAAGGTATAGGTTTTTGAAATATATGATTTTTATGCAAGAGATATAATCTAATATATACCTTGAAAGTATTACTATTTATGTGTTGATGGTGTTGAATCTAAGGGCCAAAGTATATATTGATATTTACATTGAAAGGTATATTATTTTATTAAATTTGAGTACAAGATGTTACATTTTAAGTCATGTCAAATTGATATAAAGTGTGGGTTTGTAAAATATATAGTTTAAAATAAATTATTATAATATATGATCTACCTTGAAGGTAGTACTATTTAATATTTAACCATGATTGATTTGATGTCCAAAGTATATTTTAAAAAAATACATTGTTAGGTATCTCTTAGGTGACATGGATGTCACTTTATGAAGTTTATTTTGAGTGACTTCCAATTTTTACCTTGAGAAGGTTCTCATAGGTGATATCTCTCAAGGTATATATTAGAATATACTTTTTAGAGTTCTCCCATTTTATAAAAATTGGATTTAAAATGTAAAGTTTGAAATCATATGAAATCCATGTAAGGGATAGGTTTTTAAAAGCATATGATTAAGACACAAGATATTTATATGAGATGAATTGAGGGTAGTATTATTTACATGTTTGTGGTGATGGTTTTGAGGGCCAACTTATCTCTTGAGACTTACCATGAGAGGTATCTATAGATTTAAATGTTTAGAGGTATTTTATAGAGATAAATTTTAGGTCTAAGATATATATTTAGTTATATGTTTTTGGTATCACTTGCGTGTTATTTTGATATATCTCTTAATTTTTTATAAAATTTGTATATAATATGTTGATTTTTTAACCATTTGAATTTGATTTAAGAGGGTGGTTTTAAAAATACGTAATTTTAGGGAAGACATATCTCCTCAAAAATACCATGAAGATATTATTATTCACTATTTGATGGGTATAAATTTATGCATCAATGCATGTCTTAAAATATAACATGAGAGGAATGTTTTAGGTGATAGTTTGAAGGGTCTTGTAGGACCTTCAATGTATTTCCTTAGAGATACCTTGAAGGTACTGAAAGGCCATTAAAGGGCCTTATAATATCATCAAATATACCTTGATGGTATTATAAGTCCCTTCAAGTTATCTCAATGTTTCTCCTAGGATATATCTTGAACATCCTTATAATACCTTCAAGGCACCTTTTGGGTCAATATATGTCTTGAGATACCTTAAAGGTCCTTGTAGTACCTTCAAGGTATTTCCTAGGAGACACCTTGAAGGTACTACAAGGACCTTAAATATATCTACTATGATATACCTTGAATGGCTTTGTAATAACTTAAAGGTTACCCTTGAAGGTATTAAAAGTACCTTCAAGGTATATCAAGGTGTCTCCTATGATATTTCATAAAGGGACTTGTAATAAGGTATCTCTTTATGCCCTTCAAGGTATCTCCTAGGAGATACAATAAAGGTCCTTGTAATACCCTCAAGGCTACATTGAAATTATATTAGATGAGATACCTTCAAGGTACTTTTTATCCAAAATTGGCCACCATTGGTGAGTAACATCCAAAACTTTGGTTTTCATGATCTTAAATTTCTTGATAGCCATCATAAGGGTATTTAATTAGCCATGGTTTGTCTCAAGATTATAAGAATTGTCTTTCATGGTATCTTCAAATGTATCCTAGGATGGTTTAGTTGAAAATAAGGTCAAGTCATCTAGTCTTGTCATCAAGTTCATTCTATATAGTCTCCTTCCTATGTTTAACATAAATTAAGGTAAGTTTGACAAAGTTGAGATTTGAGTGTGAAATCAAGATCAAGCTTGAAT
>JARHVA010002903.1:1967500-2132500 GCA_037957365.1 Torreya grandis
CCAAGGAAGCACCATTGATTACCAAGCAACTAAACATGTGGAAATAAACTAGAAGTGCACAAGTAACTAGAATTCAAAAATAACACAGAATATGAGAGACAATAAACAATTGTATTAATACTCTTCTAGAAAAGAATTACAACCAAGAAGATGCCACAGTTATTCTTCACTTTACAGAGGCTTCCCACACCTCAAGTGTATAGTAATTCACCTTTAAGAGTTCTCTCTCAATTACGGTCCCAACACACAACTCAAACACAGAGTTGGTGTTCACCTCCAATCAGTCAGTATCACTACTACCAGTACACAAGTGCTCCATGCACTCCACAAGTGCTCCATGCACTCCACAAGTGATCCATGCACTCCACAAGTGCTCCATGCACTCCAAGTACTCAACGTACTCCAAGTAGATCTCCCATGAGCTTGTAACAACCTACAACTCAAATGATCTTACTTATGGAAGGATCTACCTTGCCTTCCTATTTTCTCTCAAACTGAGTACACACCGTACTCCAAGTAGATCCCACCTAATACTTCTAATTGTTGTGTTGATGTCACCTTGATCTTGCTGCCACCTACAAATCAACCTGGTTTTACACACCTATAAACCTAGACCTTGCACACACAAACACCTATATATCAATGATCTTACTTACCATGTAGATCTCCAAATGTGGCCTTGCACACCTGCTGACCAAGATATTACATACATGAAGAATCCTTATGATTCTCCAAACTAGCACCCATACTTAGCACTGTGGCACTAGGAGGAACACACCATGCTCTCTTCTCTTTGAAGGAGCTAATTTTTCTCTCTTACTCTCTAGCACAAATTACAATACAACCCATGAGTCTATTATATAGATCTCATGCAAACAATAATTAGACACCTAATTACAATAATTAGATCCATAACTCAAGACTATAATTAGCCTTCTTACATGCAAACAACTGGTTCATTAACTAACTATCCGTGAACTCGTAGTTCGGAACCGCATAGGCGATCGACGTCAGTCCCTATCTACCTGGGGGTGACTGACATCAGCCGATCTCTGATTGTCATCAAAAGCTTCCTATCTCCACCTGACCGATGTCGGTTGGCCTGATCGATGTCGGTGACTGTGACACTCAGCAACCTCCTCCCCTATTTGCATCAATGAATCTTTTAGCTCTACAACCTAACAATCTCCCACTTGGAGATAAATAGCTACACTGTACCTATACCTGTACACCATCTAATTTGTTTCTTGGCTTGTATCCCTCTTCAAGCTCAACCTTGAAGACCAACCACCACAACACCTATGGTGAACCTCCTATCATCCAAGTAACCTACCGCATCCGCATCTACAAACACATGTAGAAAAGAACTTGACCTTGCATAGCATGTGCACCTGCTGTTGGTCCCTCTCAGATACCTGAGAATCCACTAAACTGGCCTCTAGTGCTTCTTTCTCAGATTAGCTCCAAACTTTTTGATAGCTCCCACTACGTGGTCAACCCAAGTCCAGTACGCATGTACTTAACCTCATCATGTGAATCAGGACCCTATTCTATGAACTGTCCAACCATTAGCATGGTAACCAGTATCACACAATCATCCGGAGATAAAATCAACCTATGATCTCCCATGTCTCTAGAACACACTCATGCCAAAGAATTTTTCTACTCCAAATTCCTCATGACATGCCACTGAACTAACCTTACCCTTAGCTCAGCAAAACCTTGTATGTCTGAACCTGCACCAAGCTCATCCTCCACATACAATAATAGGATAATGTCATGACCATCATCCACCTGGTAAGACAAACATAATGGTTACACTGACATTGACTAAATCCTTACTTTGTCATCCACCTGTCAAACCTGTACCACTATCTTGCAGCTTCCTCAAGACCATATGACCTAGCCTTCTGTCTCACGTGTCCATTCTCTCTATTCTTTAACTAAGGTATCCATTGATTTTTTGGTGCTTTCTTCTGGCTGGCAACCCTACCAAATCTCTCATTTGGTTCTGCATCCTATTCATGCCATGCTCCCACTATTTCCTGGATCCTTCCTGCTCTGCAGTGAGCAACGAGTATAAAGAAGAGGAACAATGAATTTGAGGCTTACCACTTTTAGTCCTACATATGGGTGTTTGAGACTCCTTGACAGCTTGTTGTCCACCCAAAATCTGTCTTAGTGATCGACCTTGGTCACCACACAATCTGCATTCAACTGACATCAGTTCCCATGTGACTATCCTTTCTACCGACATCATTTTTATGATTGACGTCAGTCTTACTTGGTCATCGACGTCGATATCATGACTAACACCGATAACCAACCTGCTCAACACCACCAGCTCTAGTCTGCACATGACTGACATTGGCACCTATCTGTTCGATGTTGATTCCCCTTGATCGACGCTGATAATTGTGTTCACCTGTGAGTGATGACTTTTTACCTGTGAGCTCTCCATAGATCAAAATATTTTCCAAACTACCATACTCAGAGGTATCTAGCCCCATCCACTAGTCTCTATTCGTCATCTCCTCTAGAAACACTAAGGCTTTCTAGTTCTTAAGTCTTTCAAACACATCTGTCTTCTGCTTAAGAACATGCATCTCCTTCTTGCTCATGTGACCAAGCCTACAAAGCCACGTCTTCACAACAGAAGAAGAATCAGTAATATAAGTAGATAGATAAAGGATACCTACTTTCTTACCACCAGCTAATTCAAGTGCATCCACTATGAGAGTTCTTGTGCATCTCTCATCACCCAAATTTCTTGAAGAAATTAGCCACATCTTCAAGACTGGGACCTGCATGACCTCCTTTAACACCCATGTGTTGGCCGCCTACAATTTTAGCTTCACTTCCCCTTTGCCAATTCTTTGACAAGGCACACCAGCCCCTAAATAAATCTTTCCAAAGTCTCCAAGGACCTTAACATGGAAAAATACTCTATTTCGGGCTGCATGGAAAGAGGCAACAAAATCTGTAAACCAAGATTCTACTTTATCCAAAGAACATCCCAGAGCATCCTATGCAACAACACCTGCAACATCTGCTTCTTCAGTTCCTTCATGCTGATCTACCACCAACCAGTAATATTTCTTTACCTGCTCTTTCTTTCCATAACACCGTAATTGACCATTCATACCTTTGAATTCCTCCATTCTTAGCTTACTTTCTTCTATTGTTGCTATACTCCCACTCAATCAAAAACCCCTGAGAGTTACCTGTAATCAAACACAAACCTACTCCCTGTAACCTTAGCTCTAATACCACTTGTCAGGAATCTAGAATAACAAACATGCTCTAATACCAACTGTTAGGAACCCAAGGAAGCACCATTGATTACCAAGCAACTAAACATGTAGAAATAAACCAGAAGTGCACAAGTAACTATAATTCATAAATAACATAGAATATGAGAGACAATACATAATTGTATTAATACTCTTCTAGAAAAGAATTACAACCAAAAAGATGCCACAGTTCTTCTTCACCTTACAGAGGCTTCCCACACCTCAAGTGTACAGTAATTCACCTTCAAGAGTTTCTCTCAATTACGGTCCCAACACACAACTCAAACATAGAGTTTGTGTTCACCTCCAACCAGTCAGTATCACTACTGCCAGTACACAAGTGCTCCACGCACTCCACAAGTGCTCCATGTACTCCAAGTACTCAACGTACTCCAAGTAGATCTCTCATGAACTTGCAATAACCTAAAACTCAAATGATCTTACTTATGGAAGGATCTACCTTGCCTTCCTATTTTCTCTCCAACTGAGTACACACTATACTCCAAGTAGATCCCACCTGATACTGCTACCTATTGTGTTGCTATCACCTTGATCTTACTACCACCTACAAATCAACCTAGTTCTGTAGACTTGCAAACCTAGAACTTGCACACACAAACACCTACAGATCAATGATCTTACTTACCATGTAGATCTCCAAATCTGTCCTTGCACACTTGCTAACCAAGATCCTATATACATGAAGAATCCTTATGATTCTCCAAAATAGCACCCATACTTGGCACTGTGGCACTAGGAGGAACACACCATGCTCTCTTCTCTCTGAAGGAGCTAATTTTGCTCTCTTACTCTCTAGCACAAATTACAATACAACCCATGAGTCTATTATATAGATCTCATACAAATAATAATTAGATCTGTAGCTCAAGACTATAATTAGCCTTCTTACATGCAAACAACCAGTTCGTTAACTAACTGTCTGTGAACTCGTAGTTTGGAACCGTACAGGTGACCAACGTCGGTCCCTGTCTGCCTGGGGGTGACCGACGTTGGCCAATCTCTGACCATCATTGATAGCTTCTTGTCTCCACCTGACCGACATCAATTGGCTTGACTGATGTCGGTGACTGTGACACTCAACAACCTCTTCCCCTGTTTGCATTAGTGAAGCTTTTAGCTCCACAACCTAACAACCAAGAGTAGGAGGGTTTGTGTGTGTGTGATTTGTATGAAAAACCTCTTATGATGATTTAGTTTTTATGAGTGATTTGGTTGTTTACTTGATTTTATTATGCTAGAATGATTATTTGGTTATAGCTTTAATGAATTCTAGGTTTTATTATCTAGGGAAACTTTTTTAATTTTACATTCTTGTATATTGAAGATTATAATATATAATCTATATATACCTTTTTTAAATGTGGATGAGGTTGAAAATTTCCCCCAATTTGACCCTGCCACTTGGTATAAAAATTACCTCTATTAGTTAGAAACTATTGATGAACATCTCATTGTTGGATTTTCTTCTAGGTGGTGATTGCAATAGGTATATCTTGTATTTGATTCATGTCATATATAACAAAACCTTGGCTATAGTTTTTAACAATGTGTTATATTTATTTACATAAACCCTCATGTTTATATTGTGGTCATGTTGGCATAGGCTACCACTTAAAGTAAAAATTAAAATATCTCGGCATTACTTGTTGAGCTGCATTCACTTCTTATATGACAAATATTTGAATTTAATTGACAAACTATGAAAACTTAATTCTAGGAATTGGCATTCAGGTTGATTTACCTATTATTCATCCATAAAATGCTTAAGTGTTTTAATTTCATAATGCTTGCCTATTATAGGTGTTACTTGTTGATCTTACAACAATTATGGATTGTATGGTTTGGTATACAAAAAATAAAAGAGGAAGAATAGTGTAAGACTACATAGTCTTTATGTTTATATGTGTTAAAACACAATTAATTATGGGAGGAAAAGTTGAAGATGCATTTTTTGTATTCTTATTAGTAATGCTTAGATTCATATTTAATTTTGAGTAAGGATTATTGTGAGAGGTTGTTATAATAATTAAAAGTGGTACCATTGATATTTTTCTTGTTCACATCTCTTACTTTTGGCATTACTTTTCCTTTAGTAGTGGTTGAAAATGCTTAAAATTTTTATGCTAATCAAGAGGTAATTGGTTTCCATATACTTTTAGCTATGTTATTTCACCTTGGATGGTTTTAATAGCTTGAGGGTTAACTAATTATTTGAAAATAATGGATTAGTTATGATTAGATGAGGATTGGATATCTCTTGGCTATTTTAGACCTTCATATGTTTGTTATGTTCATTATTAATCTTATCTTACAAGAGCTACTTGGTTATACATTATCCTACTTATTTAGAGGTTTTCTATGATAGTGCATTGATGATTATTATTTTGAAAAAGATAGTATGGTAGTAGGTATTATGGGTTGCCCAAAATTGGTTAATTTGGAATTAAGTTTATTTGATTCTTTCCCTCTTTCTAGACTTGTATTATTAAAACATTATATAATTTCTAGAATATTCACTAAGGAGGGAAGACACATTGTCATCTTTATGCTGACACATTTATTTTGACCCTTTTTAGTGTAAGGATTTTTATGCAAGTTTTATCTTCTTTTATGAATTTTGATTACATGTTTACCTTTATCACTTGCTCAAGTGTTTTATTCACCAACCCATGAAGGGTTTCAAGATGATAAAGTTGTTGGTTAAACTTATCATAATGCAATAATTATTGTAGTTGACATTAATTATAGTGACTACCTAGTTTAAAAATTTATATTTACATGTTAGCATAATGGATCCTTGTGCATATGCCTTCAGGCTTGTATATATTTATATGTTAAAATTATTAAACTTGAAGTTTGTTCAAGATATTTTACCAACCTTTTTGTGTGGAATTAAGACTCAATGGTGTATTCTATTGTATACAATAACACTTGTATTCTATAACATCTCATGTTATACTTATAATGTAATACTTATATTAGGGATCAATCTATTATGTGATAGTTGTGCATTTGACTGATTCCACCTTGAGCATGGTTAATTTTAAGTTGTTGTAAATTCCTTTGTTTTGAGGAGGGTTATCCATGTGGTTTGGTAAATAAGGCTATGATAGCCATGGTTGGAATGTGTGTGTGTGTGTGTGTGTGTGTGTGTGTGTGTGTGTGTGTGTGTGTGTGTGTGTGTGTGTGTGTGAATTTTATTTAACTAGTATCAACTATTAAATTATGTTATATGAGATTATTATGCTATTTACTTTCCTATTGGTTAGTTGTGAGGTGCTTGAGACATTATAATTATATATATTAGCATTCTTAATCTTGTGAACACTTTTTGATTAAGAAATTAAATGTAGATATTTATTTCATATGTGTGTGTATGTATGTATGTATGTACACACACACACACACACACACACACACACACACACACACACACACACACACACACACACACACACACACACACACACACACACACACATTGTTAACTAGACCACCTCATTCTATCAAGTCCTATAAATTTATTTTGTAAATGCACTATGTTATGGCCTTGTAGAAGACTTGAATTTTAGATAATATTTTAGTTGTTCACTTTACCACATTAATTTATGGAATAGGATTAATTCATGTCTATTTTCATGATACTACCTATGCCAATATGGGATGGTAATCCAAATGTATTATGTGTGGTAGTACAAGAATGGAGGATTTTTTATTTAATGGGAAATTGAGTAAATGTATTGTTTTTAACTTGTGATTATATGAGATCACTCATGATTAATGGTTGTTACCTTGAATTATGGTTTGAAGTTACAATACTCAATGTGATTCTAATTTTGGTACATTACTCCTTAGAATGCATGGTTGGCCATGTTCAATCAATAACTTATTTGTCAATTGGATATTCATTAATACAACCCATAGCTAGCCTAAAATTTAGATATTAAAATTATCCTAATGGCTGAATTTGTCATCCAAATAAGTCATTACTCTTTTAACTAAATCATTCATTGTTATTAATTTAAGGAGTTTTAATTAAATATTATTGCGGGGACCCTATGGTTGGAGATCTATTAATATGATTATGATTGGGTAGCACTATTAATTATGGTTTAGTATAAAAACTAGTGATTATCCTATATTGGGTAACAATCCTAAATGGATGAGTCCTTGTTTATATAACAAGATGGTTAAGGTCATTGTGTCCTTTTCAACATGTGCACTTTTCTTGGTGAACATTAATTATTCATGTTGGTTAAAGTTATGTGGTTATCTAATGCCCATGGTAAATATTGTAAGGTTGGCATAAGCCAAATTTTGGCTTGATAGTGTATACACATAATATTTTTAAATTTTATTGATTATTGACACTTTGTATCTTGTAAGAACCCATCGAGTCTCAATCTCTCTAACTAAATGCCTTAAAGTGTGTACTAGGAAAGGGGTAGATAGATCATTGGTGATTCATAAGATCATTGTCCCCTTTTCCACTTACCATCTACATACTCATTTACTAAAAATATTAACCCTAAGTTTATTCTTCTTAGACTTACCCATTCTGGTATTTTTCCATGCTTTATCCTCCTTTTATTTCTTTGATTCCCTCTTGGATAGTTAGCTATACTAGGTCAGTTTGGTCAACCCTATATAGTTTAGAGGTATTTTTCACTCTTTGAGTTTGTTAGCCTTTTGGTCGACTTAGCTCAGACCTAGTAATTGTCCTTGAAAACATATAGGGTCAACCCTATAGAACCAAAATTTTTGGGAGGATTTAGGGTAAGATCCACCTATATATACAAGTTAATTTATTACAACCATTTATATAAAGAGAAGAGAATAATGATAAGTGTGAATGCACATATACTTTATGAAAATTTTACTTGAGGAATATATCTTAGGGTTCCATACTTTCTTTGAAGATATAAATTTTATCTTGTGGAGAAGTGTTTTGGATGAATATATAGGTTATGTAGCCTAGATCTGATTTTTCTTTGTTATCTTTACATACCACAAAAATATCTTGTGAGTCACTTTGGCCAAGGGAGAGATTGAGGATCAGTAGGTTCATCTTCAAGGTAAGTATTCCTAACTTTATTTTTCCTTTGTAAGAGTAGATAGATAATGTAGTTGTGCTTCTTTCCTCCATGCATTAAGATTCCATAACATTGACATGAATATATGTATTTTATGCATGCTTAGTTTATTTTTTATTTCTAACCCCCAATTTATGCTACAATATCTAATGTGTACTAGATTAGATTTTCTTTCTTGTTTATTAGAATAGATTAAACATTAAACCTAGGACTGTTTTAGGGTTATTGCATGATTATAATAGACTTCAGGCTTTGGAACCCTTCCTATCATGGTGTATTATGACAAGTGATCCCATAATTAGGTCTAACAGATCCCCATATTGGTCATGCCCATACTTAATAAATATATCCCCAATAGGAAGTGTAGGTATGTTCAATCTTCTTAAAGCTAGGATTGATTTATAAACATGATGCATTTCTAATTGCATACATTCTGGTGAACCTGATGTGAACTAACCCTTGAAGGATTTGTTCATTTTATTTCATTTCTTACATTATTTCATTATTATTTTTATCATATATTTTTCATACTAGATCAACTCCCAATATCTAACTTATGTGTGTAGGTTTTTAGGTACAAGATAATAGATTGACCCTATCAACCTAGTATAAATTTTTAGATTTCTAGACATCCAGTCTATATTACTAGGTCGACCCAATTGACCCTATACTTTTTTAGACATCTATTTCATCATAGTAGGTCAACACAATTGACCCTATACATTTTAGGCACTCAAAAACAAGTTTATGTAAATCTTTATTGACCCAATTGAACCTATTAAATGAATTTGTAAGCATAAATCAAGGTTATTAAACAATAATATTCATTCTTCACATCTTTGATCCACCAAGGCTCCTTTCTATCTCCATTTATCTTTATTTATTGTCTTTCTTTTATTATTTTTTACTCTTAAAAACTACCCTTACATAGTCAACTTGATCAACCATACCAACCCAATTCTATGTTTTGTGTGTTGTCTAGATACCTAGGTTGACTCTACTAACCCTATTCATTTTTAGACATTGCTTCCATAGTATAATATTGACCATGTTCTATATTTTGTGAATACACTATTGACCATATCAACATTGTACCTTTTTTCAAAGTTAGAATTAACCTTATATGTTATTAATTAGTTCACAATTTCATTTCTTATTATTTGTATGCTTAGAATAGATCACATAGCTTAATTAGGTGGTTTTCCAATTAATCATTTAGTTAATTATTTTGTATTTTATGAACACATGGGAAAATAATATATTTGAATAAGTATTTTAACATTTATCTACCCAAGGCCAACCTATTTGGATTTCATCACTAAGGGGAAAGCTAACTTGATGATCTAGTCAAGTATAAAGCATGGTTAATGATATATTCTAGATAAGCACCTACCAACCTTATCATTTTAGTGTGTGAAGTGAGGGGGTAGGTCATGATACCAATCTTTTATAATTTCCACTATAGTACATTTCATCCCAATCTACTTGAAACCATCCTTATATTGTCATTCTAGTTCTCTGTTTACAACCAGCTTCCCATCACATTTAAAATCATATCTTAATAATCTAATTAAAATTTACCTTGAATAATTAGTTATCTATTTATTTTTAAATTTTATTTCTTGCTCTTTCCTCAATTTTATTTTGTATTGTAAAAACTTACATTAGCCAATGTTGGTGCAAGGTTTTATGTTGTGTGTTTCAATTGGATTGGCTAGTGTTAATCCAATTGACTATTTATTTACTTTATATAATTTCTTTTCAAATTAATTGTAAAATTTATCTTGTTTAGTCCACAAATATGTCATTAGTTTCTAAATTTCCATTTCTATTTTAAAAGGTCTACCCAGTCAACCCTATAACTATTTTAGCCTCTATTCACTATACTAGATTGACCTAGTCGACCATGTATAGTTTGTAGACCCTATCTCCTCTTTTTTCATTCCTTATTAACTATACTAGATTGATCTAGTCAACCCTATATATTTATTAGACCATATTTTTATGCTAGGTTGACCTAATTGACCATGTACTATTTGTGTCATTTTCTATTTCTTTGCTTTCTCAGCTCTCTTTTCTACCCTTCATCATGGAATTTTTATTTGATGACAATACTAAATTACAGTCAACAAACATGATGAATTTTACCAACCTTATAGGGTCTCCCATAGATAGAGTAAGGTTCCTCTCTTAGATGATAGTAATATTCATATTGCCACCCATGAAATGAACTATGGGACTCCTCCTAATACCTCTTAACAATGTAATCCTCTTTTCTCATTAGAATACAAAGCCAAATTATATTATACCCCTAAAATTATATTCTTTATCTCTAAATTTACTCAAAATTGAGGAAAATATCCTTCTACTATTTACAATCTTATGATTACTAGTCAAGTTGAAGATCCTCACTCACCTACTCCTACATTCTCAACTAGATTTGAGGGCACCACTTTCTTTGATTCTGAGCCTCTTCCTTTGATTATGACCCATTTTCATACCATAAACTCTTCTTATCTAAATTCTTCCACCTTTATGCCTAGTATATCCACTAACATGGTAGGTTTTATATCTAGTGAGCCTCTCATAAGATCCACTATCCTTAATCCTTACACTAGTGCATCATTTTATACCCAAGTTAATCATGTTATTAGTGCTTCTTCTTCTCAACCATTCACTAGTCCATCTTTTTCTACATAAAAAAATTTTGTCACTAGTGCCTCACATTCTGATAGTTCCTCTTAAGCTCCTATTAACACCAATAGTGGTACCCAAGCCACTAATACCACCTCTAATGCTTCTAATAATAATAATCAGACACATCAACTATTATTACAAACACTCAATCAAATGAATATTTTTCATACTCATAACACAAATAAAATGATGACAATATAAAACCACCTTCTTCATCTTCAATCTCATCCTTAACCAACATTTTTGATCATATATAGCTAGAATGTTACCCCTCCTCTTCAATATTGTCAAGGTAATCTCATTCCTCAACATACTTTAGTGAACAAAGCCATTAATCATCTCTGAAATGAACCTCTCACTACTCAAATAGATAATATTGATATAGGATGTATCAAATTTATTATGTCTTATAATGGATCAACTGATCCCACCCTTCATCTTAAAACATTTGAAAATATTTTTAAGGATTGGATCAAATTGAACACTTTTGGTGCTACCAAACTCTTAGCCAAAAATATCATAGGTGATGTCTTGGATTGGTACAACCAAATTAGAATTCATTCCATTACTAGTTTGGAGAATTTAGTGAATGATTTAGTTAAAGGATTCCAAACTAGTGATCTTCCTAAAAACACTTTGGCCCACTTCATAGATTACAAACAACACAAAAATGAAATTTCTCAAGCCTTTGTTAAAAGGTGGAAAACTTTGTCAAACAAATGTGAACATAACATGGTTGATGATAATCTTTTACATCTCTTTACCAATACCCTTTTTCCTCGACTTCAATATCAGGTCCATACTTTCTCTCCATGCACATTGGAGGAGGCTACTAACCAAGCTAAATGACAAGATTTCCTTATGTATCAATTCAAGCCACCCTAACTTTCTATGAGTCCTCATCTCTTACTTAAGAAAAAAAATCACAATTTTACCAATGATGGTGTTATATATTCTTATGACACCATTCATGATGTTCAAGTTGTCATTCCTACCCCTTCATCACAACTATCCCCTCCTCAATAATATATCAATCTTCATTTATCTTCACCAAACAACATTAATGTTCATAAACCTTTATCCTCAGCTAAATTTCTTAAGCATATACCTAGGCCTCTTCCATGATATCTTAACCCTACTCATCTTTTGAAATACTTGTATGATCCTAACAAATTTTATTGGTTTCATGCTAGTTAGGGTCTTCTCATGAGACCTATAGACAAATTCATAATTTAGATATGTAATTTCTTCTTGGTCCTAATTTTGATCATGATTATATCATTCAAAAGCATCAATAAGCTTATGAAATTGTTTTCAAGGATTATAAATCACATGATAAAACTCAAGCCTTAAATCAATAAAATATCATTTAACTATCTATAAATACCCTCTTCCTAATCATAAACCTAATCAAGATAATCAAGACAAATTTATCCCTTCCACCAATAATGTAGAAAGTCTTATTGAACCAAATTCTAAAGATAATGTGGTTAGAATGACTAATATGTGAAGTGTGGTTGCTCTTATTGATTCACAACCATCTAAAATCTTCTTTCATATAAAACATATCGTGTTATCTAGGATTCTTCTACAACTCATTTAAATGAGTTGGGGAAGGATGATATTATTACCTTTGATGATTCAATTTCTGAATCTCCCTTGGATAACACTTCCCATATATTTATACCATTCATCTGTCATCTTTTAAAATTAATGATACTCAAATTTATACTAACACTTCTTCTACCAATTCTCAAAATCAATTTGAACTAGATACTTCATCATCTTAACATGATTTACAAAATTGTTCTAAATCTTCTTCTTCTTATCAACAAAAGTTCCAATTTACTTTTAATCCTCCTTTTGAGGACCTCCTTAATCATTAGGCACCTATATATAACAACCTTATTATGGGTTATTATGAGTGGGATCCTATCATAGAACTTAATAATATCCCATCCAAAATTCCATTTATTAAGCTTATAAAGACTTATCCGCATCATAGAAACCATATTATGAAACTATTATTTGAGATGAATGTCCCTTATCCTTACCTAATATGATGGGAGGTATCCTTATCTAGATCTAAGGATAGTATATTAAAACAATGTGAAGAGATGTCTATCAATGTTGATGAGACTATAGACACTTCTCTTTCCTTAAAATTTCCCATAGCTTCTATAGTTCTTAATGATCTTTTGCTTTATTCAAATGATCTTACCTTATTCGTTAATGTTTAAATAGGTGATATCCAAGTTAAGCATGTGTTAAATGACAAAGGTTTTGGCACCTATGTTGCCTCTCTTGACTTCATTAAGAACCTTAGATATTCAAAATGTAATCTCAAATATACACACAACACCTACCAAGGATATGATAGAAATCAATACCTTCTCTAGGTTGTGTGTGGCTTCCCATTATTGTCCCGCCTATCACCATTCACATGAAGGTGATGATATTAACCTTCACCCTTTCTTATAACATCTTACTTGGTAGGCCATGGACTCATCATATGAGAATTTTTTCTTATTTTACCTACCAATGCTTTAAATTCCCTCATAATGGATCCATTTATAGGGCTCAAGGTGACACTAACCCTTGGAATTTTGAATAATTCCAAGACTATGGTGTCTTCAAAATTCCTACTCTTGAACCATTTCCCAACATTCCATTATGTGAGTCACATCATATTAATTTTCTTATTAATTCAACTTGAGGTTACAATGGGAATCCCAAACTCATTGGGAACATTCCACCTAACCTCTTATATTATGATGATGATGATCTTTATGAGATTAACTTAAATATTAAAACTTTCAATTTCTTACCTCATCTAATCTCATATCATCCTGCTTCCTTACAGCCTCATTCTCACAAGCCTCCTTGGAATGACATTCCCATAGTCTTAACCAAGACTCAACATTCTATTCACCACACTTCCTCAGATGAAAAGGTTATACCTACTTGTGTCATTGATATTCATACCCTAGATTACAATGATGGTTATTCCCTAGATGATCCATTCTTAGGTGGTCTTGTATAGGCCTATAATGCCAAGATTATATGTTATCATTCTTCTTTACTTGACTTTTTTAGTGTATCTTACCATCTTCCTTCATTTATAATTCTTCATTTTAGTATTTTTTCTCTTTATCATAGGGTAGAGATGGTACCAAAACCTCCAGTTTCTAAGGAGCCTCATAGGAGTATGCTTTTAGATCATGTTATAACTGATCCTTACTATTTTCTAGATTCCCTGATCATCATAGTTAGTTCACTCTTGATATTAGTGTGACCCTTATTATACCTTATGTATATCTTACCCCTCCCTCAATAGATATTATTCTCTCTCCTACTATAATTGAGCCTCTTCTCACTCCTAATATAGTTGAGCATGTTCCCACTCCTATTATTACCAATCCTACCCTTGTTGCTCATCCTATTGGTCCTTCAATTTATCCTAGTTCCATTCCTCCTATATCACCACCTTCCCTTGCATAAAATGGAACCTCTACCCACCAAATGGGCTGACAAGTGTTCTCTAACTTCTTTCACTCCTATTATACCTCCTTTTATGAGTGTTTCTCCTAAGACCACTTACAAGTGTATATGTTGCTTCCATGGGAAAATTAGTCATTATTCTACCCATTATCATAAGTTACAATAATGTATTGCTACTTTACATCCTTACTCACTTTCCTTAGACAAATCCATACCTCTTTTAAAGGTTCTACCTGAATACGTACCTAAGTATGGTGAGGTGTAATTTTTGTGGCACCAATGTGGCACCCATCACACTAATCATTGTTGCATCCTTATAAAACATCTTAAGGATAACATTATAGCTATTTCTAAACCTTATTTTATTCATCCTATATATTTTTCCCATAAGAAAGCTCCTCCTTCTTCTCCCATGGCTCCACCTCTAGTATTTCTATCCACTCTTGTAATCCCTTCATCACCTTTTGTGCCTCCACCCATGATTCCTTCACCTATGGACCTTTCCTCAAAATGTGGATCCTTCTCCACCCATGAGTACTTCATCTATGGATCCTTATCCATTGGTGATTCTTGCATCTCCCATAGATCTTACTCCCACCCATTCTACCAAGCATCCCTTACCTGATTTTCCTCAACATGATCCTTAGAGCATTCCTACTTGTTCAGTTGAGGAAATTAAAAGAAAAGTCTTTTCCCAATTTTTAGAAAAGATTAATAAGACATTAGCATTAGTTTTTATCCAACTTCATAAATATTTTTTTGATGTCTTGGATAATGTGCATGTAGATTTATCATTATCTATGAGCACATGCATGGTGCCTTTACATATACATTTTGATTAGATGTATGCTAAAATTTCATTCTTATCTATATGTTATATCATTTAACACTGTGTCAAATCCATATTTTTATTATATGGTGATTCTTTGCTATTTTATACTATATTTTCCTTATATTTTCATTTATATCCACATATGATTGTCTTTCTTTATCATTTCTTTCTCTTTCTTTCTTGAGTTTTTCTCAAAACTCTCCCTTTGTCTTCGTGATTTTTTTCTTTCTTATCTCTATTTTTCATAGATAATTCACATTGTGACTTATTTATACAAACCCTTTTCCATTTGATTATTGTATCCTTTTACCATGTGATTAGTTAGCAAATAATGCATCTCATTTTACTTTCCTTTTACCGATTCACCTATGGATCTCCTTTTTCCTTTCATCTTTTTTCATAAACTAAGCATATAAATGGTTGAGACTTGAGATCACATGTTAGTTCACTGTTAAGCCTAAGTGTTCTAGTAAGTCTTTATCCTTGGTTATTTAGCTTCCTTTAGCCTTAGCCTTTAGCTCATTTATGTATATCACTACATCTATCATGACTCTTCATTCCAAATACATATGGAAGAGGGATCTTTAAAATCCATAAGAAGTGTTATAAATGGATATAAAAGGAAAAAATATTATTAAATTTCAAATCATACTACAAGATGTGATTCAAAGCACATCTCCTTTTTCTATTCAAAGCTCAAACTACACGATTTGTCTCAGAGTAGAGTCAAGGTCATTTGGGGTGTGGTAGGATAGTAGATTAGAAAAGGAGAATAAAAAAATCTTTTAGTGCTACCTAATTTCTCATTCAAGTACCCAATCTTCATAGTAGAGTGATATCTCTGTAAGGGGTCCTAAGGAATGAGGAACACTTCATGGGAAGGTAAGTCCATATTAAATTTCTTGTAACAATATACCTTTATGAGTTGATCTTAGTAGGACACTTATCTACTTACAAATATTTGTGTCTATAGAAAATATGTTTCCTTTGTACATTGATGGTCACTAGTCACTTAGTGTCTTCTCATGTCCTTAGTATGCCTCTTGTCTCCTAAGGTCTTCTCATAATATGTATAAGTCTTGATTTTTATATTCCCTTTTTCATTCCCTATATCCATCATATTTCCTTTTGAGAAATATATTTTTTTCTATGAATCACTCCCCTTGGGATCTCATTTGTGATTTGCATTATAAGACTATGGATAGGACCTGACCATCCTCACAAATTACCACCTTTTCCCTTCCTATTACCCACATCCTTTATTACATGATTTTTCCACCCTAATGGTTTTCTCTTTGTGATTTTAAATATAAGACCATAGATAGGACCTAACATTCCTCAATTTTTTTTTGAATAATATAGGTCATAAACAAAAATACATATCTCCAATATGAGATAAGATGTGATTGATTATGAACTTACAAATCATTAACATGTTTCCCAACTTGATTTAGTATGTTTTATGATTACTTAATTTCTCTTTCACTTTTATATTATTATTTTTTGTGCATGTAGGAATACAACCATTTATTTAATTTTTCATACTTACCGACTTGAATTAGTGTGATAAATTTAAGACTAATCTTTTTCCAATTTTGTTTTTGTCTTATACTTACCAACATTATATCATATGATTTATTGACTTAATTAATTTTTTTATATACCATTTGTGACCTTTTACATATATTAAATTTTATTACATTATTTTCATACTTCCCAATGAAATTTAGTATAATTTTACTTGTTTTAATTTGGTGCAAAAATATTTCACTTTGGTTTCAAGAAAAAGTTCTTCTACCATCTTGTTTTAACATCCCTTGGTTCTTTATACTTAGTAATTTTCTTGTTATTACAGATTTAACAACTTCAAATAGTGGGTACTACATTTTTGATTGATTATCTTTTACCAAATCCTTTTGTTATTGTTTATTTTTAACCATACATATGTTCTCTATAATTCTAAAAAAGAAACCACATATCATATATTTCCTATAGCATATACAACAAAATCTAAATACATGTGCTAGAAATAAATATATCCAAAGAATCCATAGACACAACCATAATAATGACAACATACAAAATCGACATCAATATAACATCTCATGAGTTTTTGATACAAAAAATACAACCATATATAAAATTCTCCAGCTCTATTACTAAGCCCCATCTTATCTATCTCATGTCCTAGCCATGCTACCTATCAAGGCCTTGGTCTACCTCCTCTAAATAGTACACTATAAAGAGGTCATTTAAGATCTCAATCCCTCTACTCATCCTTGTAGATATGGTATGTTGAGGTCAGCATACCCCCATTTATGAAAATTTGGACCCTTGAAACACTTTAAACTTTAACACTGAAAGCATGGCTTGTTTTAAACATCATTAGAATTTAAAGATAGGTTACCTAATGTTTTTAACCACTACCCTTCATGTTATAAGTTTTAGTTTTCATGGAGCTCTTGTTAATGGATCATTCTTATAATTTATAGATTGACTCTATTCAGGCTTTCAAAAGCATTTGGCTTAATAAAAATTGAACATGGATTCATATTATAAAAACCCTAGCTCAAGTCCTTGGTTCAAATTTACATTTTGTTAGAGAAAATTGGTGGGAGCATTTCAAATTATTTTAGACTTAAGCTTAATTTTCATGTTAAGGCTTAGTCATATTTATTAACACAACCAAACCTTAACCTAAAAGTCTTATTTAGTCCTTTTTATTTCCCCCCTTTGTTTCTTATATTTTTAACCAAGTCTAACTTTTGTATTGGTAGGGTTCATTTAATTTTTCTAGCATGGTCGCCTTTTTTAAAACTTCAGCCTAAATTTTTAACCCTAAGGCCCCATTTATATTTATTAACATGAATGAGCCCTTAGTTTTAATTCTTTAGCCTAAGCTCTTATTTCATCTTGAGTCCTCACTCAATTACCTTGCTTATTTGTAGATCTGATAGTCTATGTTTTATCACAAGGGGATGATCTTATTTAGTCAATAAAGCCTACAAAATCTAATAATTTTTTCCTTTAGACAAATCTTGTGAGATCACCAAGATCATGATCGATGGTCTTTGCTTTGGTGGGAACAATGACCAAATAGAGTGAACATAGTGATGAAAATTCAAAATTCCCAAGAAGCTCTATGGAGTCATCACATAATACTCCATAATTTGAGTCTTGATAACAAAGGGTCAAACATAGTAAATGGAACCACTTTTATGCAACTACTTGGATCACAATCGATGGTTTATGCTTCATCATGGAGATTAATCTGATAGAGGATATCAAATATAAGGTCTATTGACCAAAAAGGTTTCACAAGCTTAAAATTAATGTTCATATCACCATCGTTTGACATCCACAAGGCCATCATTGATGTTTTCAAGACCATCAACTTTAATCCCATAAATCCTAATGATCTACTACCTCAAATTTGGTATTCATACGACTATCATTTGATGTATGTGAGGCCATCATTGACATTTATGAGATTATCAAATTTAAGATAATGGATTATTTTACTTAAGACTAGGATATACTCCAAAATGTTGTCAAGAGCTCATGGATTAAATTTTAGACCAATAGGACCCCTCAGAGGATGTTCACAATAATTGAGATATTTGAACTATAAATAATGAAATGATCTCATAGTCTAAATATATGCAGAGATGATTTTAGTCTAGGTCTATATCCTAAGGTCCCCATTGCATTGGTTTGAATTCCATGAACCTTAGGTTAGAGATCTATACAAAGTATTATTTCAAAAGGGTCCTTGTGACATAAAAATTAACCCAAATTATTTTAACTTAAAGTATCATCATGTTTATTAACATGATGAAATCTTAGGTCAAAACTTGACAGTTGGTCCTTTTATCATTTGGCCCCTTCGCACATGTCCTAAAAACATAGCATGAGTATATTAGCTTAAAGTATATGTTGTGTTTATTAACACAACATAAAACTTAGCCTAATAAATTTATCCCAGGTCCCCTTTGTATATATTTTGAAAATTTAAGGTAAAATACTTTAACTTAAATTTTATAACATATTTATTAAACATGAAATAAACCTTAGCTTAAAGTATTTGAGCCTAGATCCCTTCCTTTATCACAACACTAATTAAAGTCCTCACCCTTTTATAGGATCAATGGATCACACTTCATTGGGTTCAGACGATCCAATGATGTGAAATCACCGATGACTATTTAGCAAAGCTCGAGAGCCTGCATACTTGACACATGATAGATGATCATTTGATATACAACTAGTCTAGAGGATAAAGATCAAAAATCCCATGGAAATTCCAAGTGGTGCAACCATGAAGCTCAATACAAAGATGGCCAATAATAGGAAAGACCCCAGATTAGGATCAATGGTATATATTTCATCATAGAGATAGATCAAATGGATTTCAACTACTGAAGACTTTTCAATGAAACCTAGGATACCCATGTGATCAACATGTGGTGAGCATGAATTCACTTCATAGAACACAAAGCCCATAAATCCCATGAATGTGACAAGTGTCATAAGCATATATCTTGACATAAAGTAACTCCTTGACACCGTATTATCCAAATCCTACAAAGTCTATAGCCCTTGGAATTATGAAGGATGATGAATTCAAATAAAGGGATAATTTGGTAGCACAATAGATAAAAATTAAAATCAAGGCTAGCCTGGGGCAAATAATGGTAAGATCTTAGACATGATCTTCAAAGCAAGTGAAAGGATCATTGAGGCCAATAGAATCAAAGAAGCCATGGATATAAATAATAGAGAGTTGAATGATCTAAATGAAAAGAAAAAATAGTGTCTCTTAAGGCCAGTTGTGGATTTGGGGACATGTTAATGAGGAGCATCAAAAGGTTATGAATATCCTTTAGAAATGATAAGTAAGTTCCTCGATACAAGGTCCATCAACTAGCTAAATAATATTCCACTTATGTAGAGCATTGTAATATTTTTAAAATGGAATATTCTTTTGTAAATACATATGCTAGTTTATTAGCATATTTTCCTCTAGGTCAGTCTATTTTAGAAAAGTAAGTGTATTCTATAAATTTGTAGAAAAAGGATAGTTGTCCTTACTTCTTGTACAATTGTATCTTGTAGTTGACTGATATAATTCTTCGTCCTTCTATAAAAGGTAGTACTACCATTTTTTAAAGGGGGAGTTATTAGATCCAAAATTACTTTATAAACATATAGCAAGTAATATAAGCAAGGAATTTTACAAAAATTGTCTAGTATTTGTGTATGTGTTCGCTATCATGGCTTTTCTCTCATTTATTGGTTCTAATTTTTAGATTTGAATGATTATTATAGATTTTTGGTGTGAAAATTTGATTGTATAGTTGTTAATATGTGACAATTCTAGGTTAAATGAAATTTCTTAAGTTCATTTCATTTTCTTAATCTTCTTGCATTTGGGTTAATGTTGTTTGCTTGTAGGACTAAATATGAGTAAATATTTAAAGTGAGATTGATTCTTATCTTCATCTTTCCATACCTTACATTAAATTTTACCTAATGTGTGATGTGATTTGGACCAAGTTGTTTCACTTCACATGTTAGTTTTAAGTGCATCCTTGGATGAAATCTAAACTTTATCATGATGTTTGGAAAGAAGATTAATAATATTTATTTTTGCCCTACCCTTACTTTTGCTATTTTTTGACTTGGATCACCTTAGTTTAGCTTTTCATTCTAAATTTACATCCTAAATTAATTATTAATTTAGTCCTTGATAATAATTCACTATTATTTGCATAATTACTACATATTTTACATAGATCTATTATTTGACCATGGGGGCTCCCAACCACCAACTAATATAAATATTGTGAAATAGTTAGTTTTTCTACCTCTATTATACCAACAAGTAAAATGATTACCAAAACTTACAACACATTCATTGGATTATTAGGAATTTATAAATGAAATGTGTTTCTTAACACTTTGGGAACCTATGGTACACATTTAGGCATCAACATGTTATCTACACTTATGCCTATGCCAACTTGGTCTAGGTTAATGTATGAGCCTACATCAACTGGGTCTACATCATCATATGGGCCTATGTCATCTATATCACTATAACTAGATAAATAGCTCTCTTCTCTACCAAGGCCTACCATGATTTTATCTCACCTACACCCATCTTAGTTGGTGGTTACATCCTCTCTCTATGTACTCATATCTACTTTACTACCTCTCTCACTAATCTAAACTAGCTCACCTAAGATGGGGAAGATGGTACACTAGGGTCCTCTAATGAAGTAGGGTCACATGATTGTAGATTCTTATCTAGGATGTCATGTATTGATCCCCTCACAAGAGACCCCAATCTCTCTTCCTTATCCTCAATAATTCCTACAAAATCACACCCAGATAGATATTATATCACTACCATATCTCATAATATCTATATACCTCTAGTTTATGTTTTAAAATAAAAACTTAAGCAAATAGTTTAATCATCTTTATTACCTATTTTTGTCTAAGCCACTATGGTCTCACCATCTACATGACCACATAACATAGTCTCTCCATCTACATAACATCCTAACACCTCCTCTATAGGTCATATACTTAGCTAAAATATAACTATCATAGCTTGATTCCATTTCAGCCTATGCTTGTGTAGCCTCTCTATATCTATCTCTTCTCTAGATCATCTATTAGGTCTTTAGGGATGGTGATAGTCTCTACTCTCTCCTGCTCTTCCTACCTCTATCAATGTTGTTTCCTTAGTGGTCATATCTCATCTCACTATGGAGTTGGTGGTGGTATCTCTAGTGATAATACCTCTACATCCATCTCTTCCTACTCTAGTCGTTATTGTGCTCACTGAATCTATGGTTGTTCATAATGTGGTTTGAGCATTAGCCTCATCACTAGTGACCCTAGTCCCCTCCTCTCCCATGGCTCTTTCACATACCAAGCCCACTTCTTGAGAATGAATATTAGTGATATTGGATGAGTTAATCCCATCTATCCTGGCACCCATTCCATTAGATGTGGCTCTCTTCATCAAGTATAGTGTCTAATCACCTCTATCCTCATTGTAGCTAGTGTAACTCTATACTAGCTCAGCCATGTAATCGCTATATCCCCATATGGTTACCACATTATGTATACACATCTCAAATTATATAGTTTTATCATGTGGGGCATGTCCTATGCTACTTATTCTTCTCTCCATCTCTATACTTGAGGTGATCTATCATTGATCGCATGGGGTAACCCAGTCAACCAATACATGGGAAACCTCTCATAAATCTAAATTGTCAACAATATGATTGATATTATAGATTTATTCCCTTTAAAAAACACCTCATATATATCATGTATGATCTAGACCTAGAAGACATAACTGAGAACATATAGTATGCCCTCCTCTAGAATCTTCCTACTCAAGGTTACCACAAAAAATGGTACCTTGCCATCTAACTTGTGACATAACACTCACTATGTCACAAGTCTTATCAAAACCATCTATATATATAAAATATATGATGCATACATACAAAACATGTTAATTCACCTACCTCTTAATATCATATCTGAGCTTGTAGCCCATATAAATAAGGCTCTTCTCTCCTCTAGGATATTTGTTATGCCTATAGTTACTGGTGATCCTGTCATTAGTAGACCTAGGATAGAATGCACATTCTCAATCATGATAGATACCTCTACCACATCCCCATCCACCTCTCATATAAATTTATTAGTCAATCATTCCTAACATCCAAGGAACATGACTAATAGATTTGAGCTCAAGGGAATCCTACACATGTTAGTATCCTTCATAGGCCTAAAACTAATAGCCTAGATCTATCACCTGTGGTTAGATGATTTGATAGATTTGGTAGCCAATACATGTCTATCAATCTCTAAAATTGGGGTCATCCTTGCAACCAAGAAAAAATAAAAGATATATTAGATCCTCCTTGTCATGAATAGTCAAAATACATTATTTTTTCAATTTTAATCAAAAACAAGCATAAACTACTTTAACTCATTAAATGTTACCTATTTTTAGACTAATCAATCATTTTCACCCTTACTTGGTCATTTCAATCCATTTTATTCTTCTTTCAACCTTTTACATGTATTTCCATACAATTCTAGTTCTTTGGTCAAACTAGTTTAACCAAAATTTCCCTGGTTAACTTAATCAAAATCAACCCTATTATTTTCCCCTCCCTAGTACTGCATTTTCATTTTAGACTTTTTAGATTAGTTGGAAAAATTATACTAGTTTGATAGTCTATAAAATGTATAGGGTTGGCACACACCTACTTGGTCGATAGTGTGGATTTTGCTTTTTTTAGCTTACTAGGTTGACTGGGTCAACCCAGTTGTTTTTATCTGCCAACCCCTTATATTTTCCTTAAAAATTACAATTTCTCCATTTTATTCTTAATTTATCTAAACCCATTTCTTGTTTTACTATTTTCTACCTATAGAATCTAATTTGTTTCCATTCTGACATCTAGAAATGCTAAAAACTACATTTTTCTAAAAATTCACTAAATTCAACAAAATACTCAAAAAATATCTTAAGATTCATAATTACATACCCATAGTGCACCTACTACTGCTCCTAGAGCTCCTCTTCTTCTAGCCTATCATCTTCTCACCATCCTAGCTTGTTTGGTCTCCAAAGATCTTTTTTCTCTCTTTCACAAGTCTAAATAACAAAATGACTTCTCTTTCCCCTATTCAAAAACACTTTTCAAAATTCAAATTATTCAATTATTTTTCTATATATTCCTTGTTTTATCCATATCTATGTTTTTACTCATCCATTTTCAAAACCATAAAATTCATTAGATTTTTGATGATGTAGAGAATATTTTTCACTATCATATTTCTATTTTATAATTTTTTTGATTTTTAGCTATTTTTTGCACTAACTTCTATAGGTTCTCCTAGTGTTATTCACATTGGATGCCTTCACCTTTCTCTTGCAGTCTACTTCTTTATATACAACACTAAGGTAAGTAGATGTATGCATTTTTAAATTAGATCCTTTCATGTATCTTATTTTCTACTTACTACACTTTGCTTAGCATAAGTGTTGTGTGTTATCATGTTCTTTTTCCTGAAACACCATCTTGTGTTACTCTTACATGACACATGATGAGCTTTGAGTGGGGCATATGTATACACAATATTTTTAAATTTTATTGATTATTAATAATTTATATCTTAAAATAACTCATAGAGTCTCAATCTCTCTAAGTGCATGTCTTAAGGGGTGCATTGGGAAATGGGTGGGCAAACCATTAGTGATTCATAAAAAATTTGTCTTTTTTTCTAGTTGTCATCTACACAATCATGTTCTAAAAACATTAACGCTAAGATTATTATACTAAAACATACCAATTCTAGTAGTTTTCCATGATTTATCCTCCTTTTCTTGACTTAATTCCCTTTTGGATTGGTTGTACTATGTTGAGTATGTCGACCCTATATAGTTTAGGGGTATTTTTCACTTTTTTAGTTTGTTAGAATTTTGGCTAACCTAGCTCAGGCCTAGTGAATTATCCTCAAAAACATATAAGGTCAATTGGGTTGACCCTATATAGCCAACATTTTTGAGAGGATTTAGGGAAAGATCTGCCTATATATATATATATATATATATATATAAGTTCATTTCCAACCATTTATAAGAAGAGAACCAAAGAATAATAAGTGTGAATGAACATCTGCTTATTGATGATTCTAATTGAGGAATAAATCTTAGGGTTTAATACTTTCTTTGAAGATATGGATCTTGTCTTGTGGAGAAGTATTTTGGATGCATAGATAGGTTGTGTAGCATGGAGTTGATTTGTATTTATTATCCTTACATAACACAACAATATCTTATGAAGCACCTTAGCCAAGGGAAAAATTGAGGCTCAATGGGTTAATCTTCAAGGTAAGTATTCCTAACTTTATTTCTCCTTTATAAGAGTAGATAGCTAATGTAGTTGTGCTTCTTCTTCCATGCATTAGGATTATATATACATTGAAATGAGTATATGTATTTTATGGATTCTTAGTTTAGTTTATTATAACCCTTGTTATCATGGTGTATTATGAGAAGTGATCCCCTTATTAGGTCTAATGGATCCCCATATTGGTCATGCCCCTTCTTAACAAATGTATCCTGTAATATCCCCATTTCTCTTCAATTTGGAAACCTGATATTTTTCTGACTATTTCACTATATTTTACTTTTGCATGAAATAAGATACGATTTTGCAAGATAAATTCAAATAATAAATAAACCATAGTAAATCACTTAACTAGAAAATTAGTGCTCTTATTATTCTCCAGAATGATTACAATAATGAATCTATAGCACGAATATAAATGAATAATAATATCATCTCAAAATCTAATCTTTTTGCAAATCTGGGACGGCTCTAATACAAAAGATCTTTATCTGTGCAATATCTGAATAAAAAATATAATGAAATAAATTCCTATAAAGCTCTGTGACAACTTCTGTATGAAGTTGCCTCTCAAATCTGTAAACCTCTGTGATAACTTTTGTATGAAGCTATCTCTCAAATCGGCAATAGATCAGCTGATATTTCACAGCCTCTGAATTGCACACACTGAAGAGTTGATGTTCTCGAATGCAAATGGAATCCTAGAACCTTTGGCTCAGTCTTCACAGAAGAATTCTTCAATATCAAAATCAATAATCAAATCATAATCAATAATGGCCTCCATGAGAAACCCTTATACCCTCAAAAGATATACTTTCCCTAATTAGGATTTTCTTAAATTAGAATTAGAGTTTCTAATTTAAAATAGGCTAAATAATTAATATTTGATTAAATCAATCAAATATTAATATCTCCCTCAATATATATCAGATCCTCGAACCATTCGAAGCTGGTGAACCAGGGAGTGATTCTGCATATGACCATACCAAAATAAGGGCACTCTGCTGCATGTCAAATATCCCCAAATAATAGGAGCTCAGGCCAAATGTGTCTGAAATAACTTGAATGAAAGCCAACTATAGGAATTCTACAAATCAAAGCCAAGCCAATCTCCATCATGACCCTCTATCCATCCTATTAGCCTATGAAGGTCGCATAATAGGCTAATCATCAAGTCTGTCAATGTCCATGAAAAAGGGGACATGACAATCTGCCCCTCTAGAAATTGCTTGTCCCCAAGCAATCTCAGAACAATGAACCCCTCGATCCACCTAGATCCCAAATGTAGTTATGCTCTACACTGTTGTAAATCAATGTAAGTACCTGTAATATCATCAAAAGTAGAACAAAGAGGAACCCATAATCAAATTGGCAAATGCAACTCAACTAATCTCTGAAATCACAACTACCCTGGATGTGTCGATACTGTAGGCTATGTGATTGGCAACTGGTAATTCCATCTACTAAATATGGTGCCAATCCATCCCATAACTGATCCCTCTGTAAAGGTGGCACAACCAACTATACCAAACTATCATCTGTGTGAGAAGAATCAATCTGGAGACTTGACTCCACTGGTATCTCAAACTCATCAGAACTAGGTACTCCCAAATCTTGAATCGGTGTGTCAACCTCAACAACATGTTCCTCAGCTACAACTATAAGAGCATACTCACCAACAACAATCAATGTACTAACCTCTGAGTCTGGGGCTGGTGAAGACTGCAAATGCTTTAACTCCATGGTCATCTCAGCAAAATGAAATTATGACTCCTCATAATCTAACTGCATACTCTCAAGAATCTTAGAAGTCACCTCAAGCTGCTGAGTAAGCTCACTCACTTTATCTTCCTTGGCCAATAATGCATCATACACTATGCTACCCCACTCTATAAGATAATCTCTATCGGTGACCAACTGCATATAGTCCTGTCTCAGAATCTAGATAGCCTGCCATAAAGAGTGGATCTCTATCAAGGATAAATAACTGCCTCCCTGCTCGATGCTAGTAGGAGAACCCCATCCATAAACTACTAACAATTGATGAGCATCATCGAAATGCTTGCAAGCGGTAGCAATGTCTCACTCACCAACTCTTAGCTGACTAGACACATGATGGCACTGGCTAGATTGTCTCCTACAATCCTCCACTGATGCATGGCCCAAAAGAGTAGACTCAAAATCACTGACCTCTATAATACTACCATCCATACTCTATGAATCAAATCCATAGCTCATATCAACATCTAGAGTATCAACAATTATAGCATTACTGTTGAACTCCTCCATACTGAAAAAAATTGCTGAGGAAACTGAATCCTCAAAACTGTCCACTGCATCCTCCTGAGTGTCATCTGCAATAATCAGATCATGGGATTCTTCTACAATCACTTCCATAGCTGAGAGATCATCACCCCTCAGTGCACTAAAATTTGAGCACACGTCTACACTCTGAGTGCAAGCATCGTACTCATCTTCATCTTCACTAACTCATATCTCATAATAATCATAATAATCATGGGACATGCTACTCTCTTGTCTAAGTGATCTGTAGTGCTCTCTCCTCAACTTAACAAAGCGATCATAAGACAACCTCCCCTGAGCTTGCGGAGTTAATAACTCCCACTCATCCCTCGTTGTCATATACCGTGTGGATTTGTCTTTGGATGTAGGATATGAAAGAGATTCATTTAACCTCTTCAAACTTAGTTTCAACTTCTTCATCCCATAGTCCTACTGTATCTGAGCACTTGAGGTACCCATGATTTACTAACAAATTCCCTGATGTGTACTCAAGAAAAACATAACTCACTTAAAAAAATAAAATAGCGACTTAAAAAATAATAACTAAAAATTAGCTAATTTAAAAAAAAAGATGTCATTTGCATGCCTTCCAAAGAAAGTAGGCACTGTTATGCATGACCACGGATTTGCACTATAGGTGTTGTTATGCATGTAATCTGAAACTTTGCAGTCTGGTTAGTTCGACAGCCAACAGTTGGTTATGATGAGTTTTCTGTAAGCTTTCAAACACACAGGCGACGTATAGGCCTCTATTCAACTCTTAGCACTAATTTGGACTACCAGCGTGTGAACACACATGCAACATATAGTCTGAGTGTCTTTTATGAGCTAGGCCTCAAATGACATTGGATCTGCTTAAAAACTTAATTGATATGTTTCAACCTTAGTCTTCCAATGAGTCCCTCCAACTCTTTATGGCGTAAGATTCCTTATGGCCTGCACAATATTCATACCCTGCAAACCTCTGTCGCATATTCTTTCTATCTATGCCTTCTGCAATATTGGAGTGTGCCTGCAATACTTCTTCAACCTCTACATTTCTAGCTTCTGTTGTTGACTATCATGCAGGTAACCCACGTTCTTGGCTTCTTCTGGGGAGAAAAAAATCTGCATTCCACTCTTCTTCCTGTATGGCGCGATTCTGATATGAATTTTCTAGCTTCAGGAGTTGATGCTGGGTGCTTAGGCTGAGCCACCCTATGTAGTTGTGCTAGGACTATCCATCTTCCACGATCTGCCCCATTTTTTTTTGTTTTGACAACCTCTGTCTGCTGCTGTCTATACGTCATCCGTATGCTATCCTTTAACTGCTGGTTGGTAATTTAGTGTGGCAAATATCAGAATTAATCTATATGGCTCTCTTAGCAAAGTCCATGCCTTGTATGCAGGTGCAGGTTGTACCTGTACAGAATATATATATCCCTTGAAATCATTCAATCTAGTCAATGATTCAATTGGCTTTTTTGGGGGATGCAAAAATTATTTAATCTTCAAACTGAACCTGATTCAATGTCCAATTTACCCAATAGGATGGTAGAATAAAGGATCTGATACCACTGTAATATCCCCATTTCTCTTCAATTCTGAAACCTGATATTTTTTTGACTATTTCACTATATTTTACTTTTGCATGAAATAAGATACGATTTTGCAAGATAAATTCAAATAATAAATAAACCACAATAAATCACTTAACTGGAAAATTAGTGCTCTTATTATTCTTCAGAATGATTACAATAATGAATCTCTAGCACGCATATAAATGAATACAAATATCATCTCAAAATCTGATCTTTTTGCAAATCTGGGATGGCTCTAATAGAGAAGATCTTTATCTGTGCAATATCTAAATAAAAAACATAATGAAATAAATCCTTGAAAAGCTCTGTGACAACTTCTATATGAAGTTACCTCTCAAATCTATAAACCTCTATGATAATTTCTGTATGAAGCTATCTCTCAAATCAGCAATAGATTAGCGGATATTTCACAGCCTCTGAATCGCACACAATGAAGAGTTGACGTTCTCCAATACAAATGGAATCCTAGAACCTTTGGCTCAGTCTTCACAGAAGAATTCTTCAATATCAAAATCAATAATAAAATCATAATCAATAATGGCCTCCATGAGAAACCCTTATACCCTCAAAAGATATGCTTGCCCTAATTAGGGTTTTCTTAAATTAGAATTAGGGTTTCTAATTTAAAATAGGCTAAATAATTAATATTTGATTAAATCAATAAAATATTAATATCTCCCTCAATACATATCAGATCCTCGAACCGTTCGAAGCTGGTGAACCAGGGAGTGATTCTACATATGACCATACCAAAATAAGGGCACTCTACTGCATGTCAAATATCCGCAAATAATAGGAGCTCAGGCCAAATGTGTCTGAAATAACTTGAATGAAAGCCAACTATAGGAATTCTGCAAATCGAAGCCAAGCCAATCTCCATCATGACCCTTTATCCATCCTATTAGCCTACGAAGGTCACATAATAGGCTAATCAAGTCTATCAATGTCCACGAAAAAGGGGACATGACATATCCTCAATCTGAAGTGTAGGTATGCTTTATCTTCTTTGAGCTAGGATTGATTTGTAAATATGATGCATTTATAATTGCATATAGATAGTACCATTGCTTCTCCTTTTAGGACCTATTATACTTGTTATGGTACCTCCTTTTTATTAGGATCATATAATTAATAATATCTAGTAAGATGACTTGTTAGTATGTTAAATCTTTACCTTGGGTTAGTAACCCTATTTGAGGATATCTGAGGGCTTGAGTGAACCTTCTAACCTCATGAATTTCCAAGTCATAAACATATAGGGTTATTGGATGCTTATATTTGGTTGAAGATCCCTAGGTGGTATGATGGGAAAATTGAGTGCCTTTTACAATTTTGAAGGTTATTAGTGTAGGTCCACACACCAACACCCCTCGAATGGTGCATCATCCTTTAGTCAACCCCTTTTTCTATAAAATATTGTAATGATGGTCATCCTTACATAAGTATCTCATTAACCCAATAAATTTATGGGTTGTCTACTCATCTTATGTAGTAATGTGATGACTACATCATGCTTGGTAAGTTTGTGTAGTGGGATCTACAAATAGTTCTATTATGTACTCTGTCAGTAGTTCTCAAATTTTTATGGGGGGAAATTTCATCTAGTATCAGAGTTTATGCTATGAGTATTAATGAGAACAATATTTTTTTTATCTCACTCCCTAGAAGATAAGATCAATTTTAATTCATTTTATAACTAAATTAAGTTGTACTTTCTATCAAGTTCTTACAATTTACTGATCCAAGTGAGGTTTAATTTTGGCAATATACTTATAAGGTTATCTTATGATTCACAAATTAAGGATAAAGTTAGATCTGATGTTGATCATGTTGAGTAAATTTGAGGCTTGGGCGGCTTGATAATTAGGAATAAGTCTTCATGAGGGATGTAACCTCTTGAGAATCCATTCAAGGTATGAATGAAAATAAGAACATGTACTGAGTAATATCAAGGATATTTCATAGAGATTTCCTAATCTGAGTTTGGCTATGCAAATGGACCTAGGATTCAAGTAAGAGTGTTGATGGTGGTTGACCAAGTATCAAGGAAATCAAGAGGTTTCCACCACCTAATTATATGGGTATAAAATTTGATGATGCAACTGATACATGAATGTGTACACACATGAGTATATCAACCTACAAAGTGTGATAGCTAGTGTGATTAAGTTGGTGTTGTATGATACTGGGTTGATGGAAGTCTAATTTTCCATGATGGTTGTTTATTTCTACCTTGGTGTTGGTTGGGTTAACCCTTACCAATTTTGGTTATGTTCGGGCAAGCCTCACTTATTAAATATTGGCTTGTATGGGTGGCTCAATAGGGGATAAGTGGCAAAGGCTTCACTGGTAGAATAAAGGAAAATAGTGTCTAGTATCTTTTGATTGGTTGTATTATATCCCATCACTAGACACTTGGAACATTATAACCTAGGTAAGACCAAGAGTTTACATCTAACCTATAGGGCTAGATTAGGTATGGGGATCTAGTCTACTTGGGTAAATCAGTAAAGATTACACCTTCCACTAGTTAGGGGAATGTTTTGAGCCTTTGAAGACTTATGAAGCATGAATGGTGGTGATAACCATTATTATCCTCATAGGCAATACTAATGTAATTTATTGTTTAGTAAACCAAATATTCAATTTAGTTTGTTGAAAAGATTTGAATGTTGGAATTAAGGAACTAGCGTGCCTCTTGTAAGTTTTATAGTTGTATGTGGAGTAAGAATGTCTCCATGGGTTTAATATGATCCTAGTTGGGCAAGGCTATTCCAAGGAAATTTTACGTTTGGGGAACCTTGATAGTAAACCTTGGTAAAGGTATGTTGAACTATTGTGTGTATACAACCATTTTATTTATATATACATACACACACACACACACACACACACACACACACACACACACACACACACACACACACACACACACACACACACACACACACACACACACACACACACACACACACATATATATCAATTTGGTTAACTCATTTGTACCATAATGAGATCTGAAACATAAATATCCTTGTAAGGAATTATTAGATCCTCTATGGTTTTGAATAAACATCAAGGGCATGATCCTTACTTATTTTGCTCATTTTATTGGCACTCATTATGGATAAATTATGAGTTTGATATGGTTATAATTTATTGATAATTGGGGAAATTAATCATAAGTTCTTGTTTAGCTTGTGTGTTACTACATAGGTGATTAGTTTCAATAAGAAAAGAAGTTGCTAAGAATTTTGTCTAGTAATTTGGGAACATTATTTATTTCTAAGTAATGGACTTATCAACTAATTTTGGGAAATGTTTTAAGTTGAAAAATCTGATACAGTTTGTTGAATTGTAACCATTATAACCTAGAAGTGATTGAGTATTATGCATCATAATACTCATGTACTAAAAATATATGTATTTAGATGAATTTAGACTTCATTTATTTTAAATAATTGGCCCCTTGAGTTGAACAAAGGAGCTTATGGTTTCATCACTCTAGAATCTTAGAGGCTATTAAGTGTGTGGATATATTTCGACTCCATGATGTTTTTATTTTGATCATGGGTATGTTTTAAATCCATAAGGAGGTTATGATGCCCTTACTTATGTTTCATTTCCATGTGGATGTCTATTTGATTTTGGATTGAATTTTTCATCCATGAAGACATTATCATGCTCATGGATATATATTTTACATCCATGAGGATGTATTTTGTGATTACATTTATATATATGGTTTTGGTAAATATAATTTTCATGATGATGATATGATATTAACCTAGAGTCTTGGTTATGCTCATCCTTTCCCAAGATCATATTGTGTTAAATCAGGCATTGCTAGTCAACCTTTGATTTTTTGACATAAGTCGATTGGAAGGAAAGTGATAGATCTTCTTGTTGGTTTAAGAAAAAACATGCTGATGATCATTGATAGCTTGCATGGGAAGCCGTATTATGATGATTGAGTTATAATACTTTTAGGAGGTTTACAGATATAACTTACGCTTGGAGGGTCTAGTGAGTGAATATGACTTACTTGCTTGGGCAAGTGAGGATGTTTTGGGGAATCACTTATTATTAGAAGGTAGTGTGAGCCATCTGATCCATGAGGTGTGAATTTTGTTGGTAACTTTCTCAGACTCATGGATATAGATTTATGGGCTATGTTGGAACACACCCTTCCTTGAAATAAGGTGTTGATGAGCTTGAGATCCCTAAAACTAAGAATGATGTTATATGTTGGATATTTATGTCATCTTGGATGACATTTGGACATCGGGTATACCGATGAGGACCATAAACCCTTGTACTTCACTTACCATTATGTTTAAGTGGTGTGATGTGAAAATACCTTGGAATAACTTAACAAACCTTTGAAATTGCATATGTGACATAGTATTTTTTTTCCTTCCATCCATATAAATTGTTTTATGTTGTGTAAACATTCTACATTTTATTGATTATATTAAATCATGTAAACTTATGATTTCTCTATTTTTGTGTGAATGTAATTATCTTGTGAACCTCCATATTTTCCCCTTGAATATTAGTATTTTTATATGTATATGATTTGATGTGATGTGATCATGAGCCACATTATGATGTAGTTTTCCTTTAAGAATCAACCTTTAGTAACTGAAAATATACCAAGGTATAGTGAATGCATTGTTTATTGTAAAGCTATATCACTGATCTAGCATTAAACTTTGATGCAAGTATGAGGTTTAGGGTGAATAAAAAACCATATCCATGATGATTACACTAGGTATGGGATAGGGAGTGGAGTCTCACATAAGCTAAAAACCCACTTCTCTCCTTTGTCTAAAGTAGTCACCTGATTAGTTTAGGTTGTGCACCATGAGCACCATAGGATGGTCATAGAATATTCATGCATAATGGTCACCTCTTGGATTGAGTTTTACTTTAAATACCTCTTTGAGGTTGTTGTACAAATGACCTTGTGAAATTTATTTATGTAGCCTTCTAAAAGCACTATTTGGTCCTAGAAATTGGACTTTTATGAAAAATTAGCAAGACTAAACTTATTGAAATACAAGCACATAATAACTTGTAAAGTCAATCATGTTATAAATGAGGTAATGGTTAAATTACTTGATAATAATTTTATTGAATACATATTATAATTAATGGCATGTGTTGACTAGTAAGAAAAACCATGTTGTGTATAAGGTATTGTTTACGTATACCTAATACTATTATTATTATTTTGAAATGAATATTTCTATTCTATTTGAGCATGGATGGAATGTATACTAATTGTATGCATAAAAGGAACAATGTAAAGTCATAATAAAGAAGATTTTTTTAAAAAATTGTACTTTTTTATGCTACCATGAGGTAAGTGTAGTGAGATGATGGGATTGTAATCCTTGTAACCATCATGTGATCTCACAATTTATGGAGAACATGCTGAGAACCTTGGGCTTGCATGTGAATGCTTGATGTGTATTCTCCAATGTTTAGTGTGGTTGGTGTGGGATGCTTCACTAACCCAAAGATGGTGAATGGTGAAAGATAAATAACCATAGATAGTTGGATTTATATTCTTGTTAACATTTGGTGATAGATGTTACCAAGAAGGTATGCATGTATAACACATGTTGTGGAAACTGTAGTAGTATGGTTGATGTTGATTATTTTCATATTGGAATGAGTGATATAAGTTATGAATGAATCATACTTTTAATGTTGGCAATACCATGTACTTTTATGATTGTGGAATTATTTCACATTTTGTAAAAATAATATAAGTTAAGTCCACTTATATATATATATAACTTTAAAACATTGTGGGAAGACAACTTAAATCCAAGGATTTTGTGAAATTTTTTTGGACTACAAGTTTATCAACTGCTGTTATGAAGTTATAGTTTTATGTGTTAATGTTTCCTCATAATGAGAGGAAAGCTTTTATTGAAAAATGTCTTACTATTAAAATTTTGATCTTGATTTCATGACTAAGATGTAAAATTCCTAAATATATTTGTTTTATATCAGCTAAAAACTATAAATTATGATTTAAAGAGTACTGAAAGACTCTTTTGTTGTTAAATATTGAATTGTATATGGTAATGGTAGCCTAGAATGCATAAATTGGCATGTATTAATTGACTTTATAGCTACATAATAGGATCTAAATTAGGTTATGTTTAGTATTAATGCATTAAAAATAGAATTTCACTGATAAACTTACCAAAGGGAAAGATTAAGATGGAAAAGCTTATTTCTATAAGTGTTAATGTTTTCTAGAGTGAAACCATGGCCTTTTGAGGCAAAAAATATGAATTTTTATTTATGTTTAAGCTCCATTATTGTAGAATTTCATGGCTGGTAAGGCTGCATGCAACACCTCATCTTGCTTACCTTAGACTGACAAGGGAAACCAAGCTAAAAAGGGTAATTTTTTTGCCTAGTTAAAATGAAGGGCATGGTTGTCTTAGAGGTAGCATATGGAATTTAGCAAGGTAAGGTTGTGTTTTTACTCATGATATGAGTAAATAAATCTATTTATTATACTGGAAGGTAAATCATATGACAATATCCTTTTTTGGATGATGTAATATGCAAGTACATAGTATGCATGATTGTTATGTTGATAATGATTGATAAAGTTTATCAATCTAGTTATTTATATTCTTGTGCTTATCTATTGTGTTCTTGTAAGGAGTAAGTGATGGTGAAAAGAGTGATAAATCCTCTTTTCAATGTAGTATGGATTATCAAAGTTATTTTAATCACCATAATGACTGCTATTTAAGGAGGGGAGGACTTCATGACTTTGCCAGTTGGTGCCATTCATATAATTGAATTGATAAGATCTAGTTGTGTGTTTTATTGGTCATCATTCAGAATTAGACCAATCTTTACAATTAGAATATATGGATATATATGTATGTATGTATGTATATGTATTTATGGCCAAGGGATCTATATATGTTTTTACATATATAAATATGTTTATATATATAAATGTATATATTTTAAAGAGGAGCTTATTTGATCATGCTTTGAAAGCTTATAAGCTTATGCCTATGGCGATGGGCATGTGTAGTTAAAAGTATTTTTAATTTATTTATGGCTTTGTGTGTTGTGTTGAAGCTTAAATATGTTGGCATCTATATTTAATGAGACCTTTGCTTGTTTCATAATTTTATTGTGTAGGAAGGATGTTATGATTGTTTTAAAATTAATGCATTAGCATAATTATATTAAGTATTTTAAATTTAATATCAAATTCATGATACTTTGGATTTTTGGAAGGCCATTTAAACTATTAATGTGTGGCATCTGTATATAAAGGAATACTAAATAATTTGATAATTTTATTGCTTGATGGTCCTAATCCATATAGGAAGAAGGGTGTTCTTTTAATGCCTATGTAGGAAAGCAAGTTAATACAAAAGAAATGTTTTATTCATCCCTAATCCACCAATCAACGTATGGTATTATTTTTATACTTAGGGTTGGAAATAAATAGTAAATGTATGTAGTAAAATATGTTTCCTCCTTAATGTGAACTTGAATGTTGGGTAGAACTTTATTTTTTTTAGTTGTGGGCTTGTCACAGCCTTGGACTTAGTTTGAATTCCATTGCATTAGGGTTTTTGGGATGGCATCTATGGGACACCATAATGCTCACTGACTTCCTTAGGAAGATGGAGGAAGAGGGAGAGGAACAAGAGGAGTATGGATAAAATGAAGGGTTTTAGCCCTATGTTTTGATCACCACCATGGATAAATGAATAGAAGATGAAAAAATAAGAGGGAGGAATTAAGATGGCTACTATATGACATTGGAGGCTGAGGTGTTACTATTGTTATGTCTAGGATATGGTGCCACTTTGGAAATACTAGAATAAAACCATGCTTTTATAATTTACAGGCATGTGAATTTCTTTCTCAACTTAAATTTTGTTATTTGTATTTTATTTTAATATTACAAGATCCATTGAGAGTCCTATCAGAGTATATACCCATGGGGGTATGTCTTGTCATACCCACATGGATCTATGACATGGCCAGGAGTGGGAGGGTTTGTGTGTGTGTGTGTGATTTGTATGAAAAATCTCTTATTATGCTTTGGTTTTTCTAATAAAGTAGGGTAGTTTCTTGATTTTATTATGCTAGAATGATTATTGGGTTGTATTTTTTATTAATTTTGGGTTGTACTATTTGGGGAAACTTTTTAAATCATGCATACTTGTATATTGGATATTATGATATATAATCTATATAACCCTTCTTATATGTGGATGAGGTGGAAAATTTCCCCCAATTTGACCCTACCACTTGGTATAAGCATTACCTCTATTAGTTAGAAACTATTGATGATCATCTCATTATTGGATTTCTTCTGGGTGGTGACTGAAATAGGTATATCTTGCATTTGATTCATGTCATATATGTAATGAAACCTTGGCCCTAGTTTTTAACAATGTGTGTGATTTCTTTACATAGACCCTTATGTTGATATTATAGTCATGTTGGCATAGGCTACCAATTAAAGCAAAAATATAATATTTAGGCATTACTTATTGAGCTATGTTTACTTCTTGTATGACAAAGATTTGGATTTAATTGATAAACTATGAAAGATTAACTCTATGAATTTACATTCAATTTGATTTACCTATTTTTCATCCATAATATGTTTATGTGTTTTCATTGCATAATGCTTGCCTATTAGAGGTCGTACTTGTTGATTTTATAGTGATTATGGATTGTATAGTTTGGTGTACAAGAAATAAAAGAGGAATACTAGTGTACAACTACATGGTCTTTTTGCTTATATGTGTTAAAACACAATTGATTATGTGAGGAAAATTTGAAGTTGCATTTGTTGTATTCTTATTATTAATGCTTAAATTTAATTTTGAGTAAGGATTATTTTGAGAGGTTCTTATTGCAATGACAAGTGGTATCATTGATATTTGTCTTTCTGACATGTCTTAATTATGGCATTAATTTTCCTTTAGTATTGGTTAGAAATGCTTAAAAATTTTATGCTAAGAAAGAGGTAATTAGTTGCCATATACTTTTAACTATGTTATTTTACCTTAGATGGTTGTACTCACTTGAGGGTTAATCAATTTTTTGAAAATAATGGATTAGTTAAGATTAGATGAGGATTATAGCTCTCTTGGTTATTTTAGACCTTCGTATGCTTGTTATCCTCATTGTTGATCTTGTCTTATAGGAGCTACTTGGTTATATATTATCCTACTTATTTAGAGGTTTTATATGATTTTGAATTGATAATTATTCTTTTAAAAAAGGTAGTACAATAGTAGGTATTATGGGCTTCCCAAAATTGGTTAATGTGAAATTAATTTCATTTGATTGTTTCCCTCTTATTGGAATCTTACTATTAAAATAGAATTTAATTTATATAATGTTCACTAGGGAGGAAAGACACATTGCTAGCTTTATGATGACACATTTATTTTCACCCTTTTTAGTGTAGGGATTTCTATGCAAGTTGTCTCTTCTTTTATGAATTTAGATTACCTACTTACCTTTATCACTTACTCAAGTGTTTTATTCTATATTTTTAACCCATTAAGGGTTTAGGGATGATAAATTTATTGGTTAAACTTATTATAATTCAATAATTATTGTAGTTAACAAAAATTATAGTAAAAATTTATATTTACATGTTAGCATAATGGCTCTTTGTGCATACGCATTTGGGCTTGTATATATTTATATGTTTAAAAAATAACCTTGAAGGTTATTTGAGCTATTGTACCAACATTTTTCATGTAGAATTAAGACTCAGTGGTGTAGTCTATTATATACAATAACACTTGTATTTTACAATATCTCATGTTGTATTGTTAATTAACATCCTTATTTTAAGGATTAATCTGTTATGTGATAGATTTACATTTGAGTGATTCCAACTTGAGCATGGTCAAATTTAAGTTTTTGGAAATTCCCTTGCTTTGAGTAGGATTTCGCATGTGGTTTGGTAAATAAGTCTATCATAGTCATGACTAGAATATATGTGTTTTAATGTTATTCAACTAGCCTTAGTTACTAAATAATGTTATGTGAGATGATTATGCCATTTACTTCCTTGTTGGTTAGTTGTGAGGTGTTATAGGCATTTCAATTATATATACATACATACACACACACACACATGTATATATATATATATATATATATATACATACATATATGTGTATATATATGTCTATATATATATATATATGTATACATATATATATATATATGTATACATATATATATATATGTATATATATATATATATATATATATATATATATATATATATATACATATATATATGTATACATACATACATACATACATATATATATATATATATATATATATATATATATATATATATATATATACATATATATATATATATATATATATACATATACATATATATATCTATATGTATACATACATATATATATATATATATATATATATATATATAGATATATATAGACCACATCATTATAGCAAGTGCTATAAACTTATTTTGTAAACACACTATGTTATTGCCTTATGGAAGATTTGAATTTTAGACAATATTTTGGATGTTCACTTTACCACATTAATTTATGGAACAAGATTAATGAATGTTTATGTTCATGCTACTACCTATGCTAATATTGGGTGGTAATCCAAATGTATTATGTGTGGTAGTAAAAGCACATGATCTTTTTGATTAAATGGGAAAGTGAATAAATGTATTGTTATTAACCTATATTTATATGAGATCAATCATGATTAATGGTTGTTAACTTTAATTTTGGGTTAAATATCCAATTTTCAATGTGATTCTAATTTTGGTACTATTATCAATCTAAAGTGCACCATATTTGAAGATGTGTAGATCACACCTTCTCTCTAGCTGATACAATTGGATCTTCTCAGAGTGTGGGTGACTCTAAAGTGAGAAGAACCTCTAGAGAGGGCTGGTTCCCTTAATATTTATTTGTAAAACTAATCTACTTTGATTTTTGGGGGTGAAAAGGGGAAGAAAGAAGCTAAAAAGGGAAATTCTACCTATTTTGATGATGCACCTGATTGTTATTGTTCATTTGAAATATTTTGAAATTAAATAACACATAAATAAATAGGAAGTCTTCAAATTGCCCCTAAAAATTAGTATTTTAGAAGAAGGATTGAGAGGATTTTGGATTGTAAAATTATATTTCTATCTCTTCAAATGATCTATAGAGGGTGAGATTTTATTACTACATGTGGAAAGGACCTATAAAAATGGGACATAGATATCACTTGTATACTAGTACACAATCAAAATACACTTTGATTTAATATCAAACTCATGCAAAAGATCTTCTTTAATTGCTAAATGGTGTCAATTATAATTTATCTCTAGCCTTTAAGAATTATCCCAAAAAAATATCTTTAGAAAGCTAATAAATATGTCTAAAAACTTAACCTAAATCCAAAGTGGAATTTAATTTAGAGAAGGATTAGTCTTTGTTAGTTAACTCAAGACTAACTCCTTTTACAATATTAAAATGATCATGAAAACTCCTAAAACTCAATGAAATTTGCATGGTCTTCAAACTTTGGCATAGAAGGGAGATGGTGGGCCCATGGACATGTCAAGATTCATTCATGCATGAAACCACACCAAAATATAAAATTTAACTCCACTTGAAGTTATTAAAAGTGTTTGAAAGCTTTAAAGACATGTCCACCTAGGAGAGATGCATGATATTTATGAAAAGTGAACTTGAAGCTTGATTGGTCAACTCAAATCAATTCCACCATGCATGAAAAGGAACTTTGAATAATGAGATATACATTAAATATACATGGAAAAACATTAAAGTGTAATGGAAACTCTTTTTATAACTCCTTGATATCCATTTCTAATGCCAACTCAAAATTGAGCAATGGAGTAATTAGGCAAACTAGGCCAAATAGGCCTAAAGGCTTCTCTATGCACCCAGAAACCATGAAAATTGAAAAAAAGAAACCTCAAAACCTGAAAAAACCATGAATTTGATTTGGAACAACTTTCCACATAACAATATATGTAATTTTGATGATAAAACACTTGTCATTCAGTCAATGAGGTTGACTAGGCATATTGTACTCCATTTTCCTTCAAAATGACCATTTTGATTATGCTGGTAGGGGCACTTAGAGGATGATTTATTATCAAATAAATATTTTAGGATGACTAATAAGTCTTATCTTCGAGCTCCATTGATTATATTTCATTTAATGTCTAGTACTTCATTTTACATGCTTTTTTCCACAAGAAACATGATTTATGCCCTCATCTGTACAACTCCATGGATAAAATTGACATTTATGGAATCCTCTCTAAGTTTAATTTATGTATGAAAATATATTAGGTTTATCCATGATGATTTTATGGCAACAAAAACCACTTTTTGTAAAACTATTTTTTTGAGGGTTTAAGAGGGTTTTAAAGTTGAATCTTGAAACTGATGATTCATGAGGTACAGACCTAAAAATCAAAAAATATTTAAATTCATGTGTATCAAACTTACCCCCATAACATCATTGAAAATAATGGGTTCCCATGTAAAATATATGCAACATTATCATGTGGAGGAAATTTGCATGTAGGATTTTGCTTGCATTTTATACTACCTACACTCTTAATGATTTCTCATAAATTATATCCCCTAAAATTATCTCAATTTTTCATTAATTATATTTAAATATGTGTCCTCAAAACATACTAATAGCATTCATCTATACTCCTCATGTGGTGAAATATGCAAGCATCTAAACATGAGGCTTGGAAGGGTGCCTAGAATTATAAAAAGTTGAAAACTTCACCAAGATGAAAAATAATATTACCCTAATTTATAAATCCTTAAAAAATAATTATGGGATCTGTACCATGCTATCAAAACACTCTGTAAGCATATTTTTCTTGAAAAGTAAAAAAAAAACCTTTTTGCCCTATATACATGTTTGCTTGTAAAAACCTATATGAGCAAGGTTTACATAAAAAAATTATTTTTGACACTATTTAAAGGTTTTATGATGATTTAAAAAATCATCACATGCTTATTAAACTTTTACCTAGACTTAAAAACCTCTATGACACTCCATAATATTGTCTGCTCCAATGGTGACCTCATACATACATGCTGAGGATTGTGACAAAAAAAAGAATATCTCCACTAATAAAATGGATTTTTAAAAAATTAAGATTATTAATTAGTTATTTATGACCATGTGTACAAAATTTCAAGTCTTGATTCCACTTGTAGCTCCCAAAAACCTCAATTTTCTTTCAAATTTGACCTTTGTGCATGGATTGTTTGCATGTTTGATTGTGTTTTAAATTTTTTAAAGTGATTTCATGATATTTATATGTTTTAATGGGTCAAAAACATATTAAAATGGATTAATATTCCATTTAAGAGTTTTTAAAACTCCTCTACCCCTATTTATAGCTTACTTTGACCTTCCAACAAGGCAATCTTGACCTTATAAATAGTGCTTTGTTGTTGTATGTGCATGTGAAAAAGATTTTATAGGGTCATATAAGACCATTTAGATAAAAATATATCTATTTACATATCTATTTATATCCATTTTACTAGATTCAAGCTTTTTTCCCCTATACTATGAAAAAATAGGCTTGTAGGGTACTTGATTGGGATAAACCTGACTATTGCCATCTTTGAGAGTGCACTTTAGTGTGTTTAGTCCCTATCTATATCACCTCTCACTAATTTTTACTCCTATCCCATACCCCCTCATCATGAGATGCCTATACACTATAATACCCCCATATACTTTTGCCATTATGGAGATATGGTTGTAGGTGATGATTTTACAAGCTTGTATAACCTTAAGATCCCGATGATAATGATTGTAGGGTGATACTTGATTTGGTATTTTCATCCTTCAAACCCTCATGTAATTACTTCCATGATTTAGGTCACTTAAATAAAAACCCTTATGAAAAATTCAAAGCATTCACTCCCTTCTTGTAGCAGTTGTAGGTCACTTTTAGGTGTTATAGGTGGTATTGAATTAGGCCTATTATAGGGTATGATCTTCCATAACCCTCTAAAAACCCTACTATAATTTTTACCTTTGCATTCCTTACCAAACAATGCCTAGGTTTTCAAACCTTTGATTGGTCTCTTGAATATAATAAAATATCTTTCAAACCAACTACCCTATGTGACTTCATTGCCCCTGTATGGATATAGCATGATTTTTTAAGGCTTGTTTGAAACTTGAAAAGCCTCCTCTTTCATGTTTGTTCTTGTGGAAGTTTATTTTACAAGTATCCATCATTATTAATACAAACCCTATTTCTAAAAACCTTCAAGACCTAAAACACATATAATTAGGCCTCCTTAGAATATAACATAGACCTGTAGGTTTTGTATAGGCTATAGGTACAACTAGAGCTGACTGCAAGTGCACTTCATGGTTCCTCAAACCCTCATGATGATTTGGTATACATTTTCTTGTTTGAACATAATGAATTTTTTTTCTACTTGAAAGGGCCATTCTTTGGAACCTTAGAATACCATTTTTAGGAGTGATTACATCCATGCCTTTTGAAAATGGTTGTATGATGTCACTTTGTATGGACTGAGCCTGTAGGTCCTATTTATTCAACCTTAAAATAATTTCCATTAAAAATTCATGAGAAATATAACCTTCATTCTTAATTTATGCCTTGACACTTTGATATATTTCTTCATGGAAAAGTCTTCTTATTTTATATATAGGCCTTGAAATAGTCACAACATAGGCTTGTAAGGTTCACTAGGGCTGCCTATAGGTTGTATTAATGCCTCATTATCCCTTAACTACTTCACATGTTTTGTACCCTAGATTTATTTTGAATTATGATCCCATTATGTACTCAAATCCTCCTTAAATTTTTTGAAACCCTTGAAACTCCAAATACTTTCTTGAATATGGAACCTCCTTGGTGGTTGTAGATGATGATCTTGTCAGTGTGTAAACTAAATTTGATGCTTGACTGGTCTTAAAACTCTTTTTTCATGATTTTATGGCCTTATTTACCATTAATATAAGTTTATTTATCTTAAATACCTTAAAATCAAAAAATTTCCATTCTTGAACCGAGATGGCCTTGCGAATCATACTTTGACTACACCCCTCTATTGTAGGTCATCATTTATAACTATAATATGTCCTTGAGTGACTTTCACCCTCTTATCATCTTGATGGTTTATCTATACCTATTTTACCATGATAATCTATGATATGAATTTGAAATGAGGGGTGGGGTGAATGTATAAGTGAATGAAAACATGAGAATGGAGATGGAAAAAAGTGAAAACATAGTGAAAAAGGGTAGAGTAGGACAGTGAGGTTGAGTGGGTGATGTGGAAGCAATGAAATAACATGGAGGAGCATGATAATATCAATTTAAGGAGTATCATACAACCATAAACATATTTACATCATACCATCACCATTTAGAATCCATTGGAAGAGGTTTTATAGATTAAAAATGAACCCTAGTTTTCTCTAAAAACCTCAAAATATGGAAAAAAATCCTTAATTTATTCTAAAAAGATTCATTGAGACAACTTTAAGCATAGAAATGGGAATTATCAGCCATGAAACAAGAATAAAATCTAATTATTATGCCTATAAACCATGAAAATTTGATCTAAACCTGAAAAACACAAAACTCTTGAAATTTGAGGCTACCTTCTCCTCAAAGACCATATAATTCACCTTTTGCAAGAATGTTACATTGTAGATTAACTAAATAAGTTTGTGACTTTATTTTACCTTTAATTAGATGAATAATAATTAAATTATACCATGGAAAGGTATAACAAGTCCTCAATATTCTGGAACAAGTTGATTTTCCTTGAAACTCTACACAGGTGAGGAGAAAACCAATTGTCTTCTTGGTTACAAGTTATTAAAATTTGACCTATCTTAAAATGAATGGTTAATGATATAAAAATTCCAATTTAGAATCCAATTGAACCATCAGGATGCCCTCTAAATCTAGTTTCTTCACCCCAAATTTTAGACCTTCACTCTCCTCCAGCAAACTATACCATTAGAAAACCTATAGATAGGTCCCTTTATGGCAATAAGAAAAGTAACCAAAGATAGACCTGGCCATGAATTACCATGAAATTAATCATAAAACTTATAAATTTCCTAAACTTGAAACCTCTTACCTTATCTATATATAATCCATATGATTTATGTACTATCACTTGTAAAATTAAGAAAAAAGGCTTATTTTGGCCTTTTAAAAGAGAAATTTCACTTTAAACTACTTGAAAAGAAGTCTTTAGAAGATTAAATTCCAATCAGGAAAATTTAGAATTTTTAACCTTTTCCATATTTCAAACTCACAAATTTGGCATGTGTGGGGTGAAAAAGGGCCCTTTTTGGCTTATAAGACATATCAAATGACCTTTTTATGACTTGAAACTTTAAACATAGGCTACTTTCATGATTTTAAACATGATCAAAGATAACATGGACAATTTAATAACATTTTATAGTCCATTTTTTTTGACAAAAATGAGTGTTTTTAGGCTCAAGTTGATCATTTTGACTAGCGATGAAGGGTTAATGACCAAAATTTTGAAATTTTCAATTGATAGGGGTAGTAATTTGGCTTTGATAGGTCAAATTACTAACAATTTTGGTGAATTTCAGGGGGTTGACCAACCTACTGATCAAAATAACTTAGAAAATCTAGCTATAATAGACTCAGATAAACACTAATTTTTTAGGATATTTTGTGAACAAAGACACAAACAAGATAACTAACACAAACAAAAACAAACATGTGCACATATGCACTTAGAGGAAAGGACAATAAAAACTATAAAAGAGGCAACAATTACTGAAAGCATGTGTAGATATGCACTTAGAGAAAACAAAAAAAGGTAGTTTATTACGTACAAACTAACCTCCACCTTGTTAGTCCTCCTAGATCAAATATAAAGATATTTGATGTACCATGGAACATTGAAAAATATTTACTTCCTTTTGATAGATTTGTTCTACAAATGGGAACATCTATATGTTCATGTGTTCTATATGATGTATCTAGGCATCCAACTTCCATTCTTAGGTGAATGGATTGAAGATATGGATCTAGGATCCATTCATCTTCCTCCCATATTATTCTTTCTTGCATCAAGAATATTAAATATGCATCACTCATAGGCTGATCATGATTTATAACATTCTCATTCAATGATTGTGTTGGCAATTCAACTGGCATAATTGGGTTTATGTCTTCATTAGGTTCCATTTGAGGTAGTACTTTATGAATGTTTTCAAATTCTTGATAAGTATTCATACTTGGTTATAATTCATTAATTTGTTTAATTTTTTCTTGATTAACAGTTGTAATAGTACTCTTTATAAGACATTCATCAATCTCTACTTGAGGTGGAGATGGACTATCAAAATTTGCCCAAAAACTCTCCAAGTCATCCCAAAAGGCCTCTTCATTATGATCAACTTAAATTACATAAAATTCATTTGTAATCTTACCATTTGAAACATGTTTATCACACATTTATACGTTTTGGATAGATTCAAATGAAGATTTTTGATCTACTGTACTTGTCTCATCTTCTTCAATTATATTCTCTATCTTAGCAATGGCTTTATGTGAGTTGTCTTCATGGCTACTTTCTAAAGAAGTATTTGTTTTTACTTCATATATTTCAACCACTACAAGATCTTGAGAAACCTCTTAGAAGTCATCTTCTTGTTCATCATGCAAAAATGAATCATTCATATCCTTGCCAAGTGGTGTCCCAATTATGATTTATTCTTCTTCATCACTAGAATTATCATCATTCTCTATCTCTTTAGATACATCTTCTTCACTTACATCACAAAGGAGAGGTTATTACTCCAAAATTTTAATGGTAGATCCATGAAAGTATTTAATAAGATGTGAAAGGTCTATAGAAATAACCATAGATACCTAATTTTTCTCATGAGGCCACTCTTCTTGGATCACCTTCACCTCATCTCTATACATTTTTTCTTGAATGGATTTCTATAAAGGAAAGCACTTTGGCTTTTGAGGAGAAATGAGTGGAGGATGAATGATCTCTTACTTGAATTTAGAATATTAAATGATGGTTGATTGTTTGTCTTTCTCACTTGACTCTTGAATCTACTTCCATGTCAAAAACTAGGGTTTATGAATCTCTATTTCTATACTTTTTATAGCCATGGGTGTGAAAGAAGGAATTTTTTTCGGTGTTGAATTTATAGATGCCATTGAAAATTGGAGATGTTAATTTTCAAACTCAATTTGCATGGCTAAATTAGCCTCAAAATCATGGATTAGATAATTGGGAATTTCTTATTGAAAACTTGAATATGTAGGATCTTGTATGATCTCTATAATCTAAAACTTAAACTTATCATAACAAACTTTTTCAACATTTTGAGACCTCTCTTGGATAGACTTCTAGTGAGGAAAACTATGCAAGGTTTGGTTTGATTCATGAGGGTTGTGATAAACATTTTTTTATTGATCATAAATGGAAAAGAGTAGTTCTATGGGAACATACTTGGTTTGATTCATGAGGGTTGTGATAAACATTTATTTGTTGATCATAAATGGAAAAGGGTAGTTCAATGGGAACACATTGTTGACTATGATAACCCTGGGGTTTCTCATAAACCACCAACCTCTCTTCAATGTTTACTATTAAACCTACAATGTATAAATTATCATAACTAGATTTTGAGTAACCATACCTTATATAAGTTGTACATACCTCTTTAGTGCACTAAAAATTTTCTCTCATACTTTGAATTTCATACTTAGAAATCTCCTCTCTATAGCTTTTTCTAGTGTCTATAATTATCATCTCTTTCTCATAGCCAAACAAAGTTTTCTTAATTATTGAGTTGGATTGGGTAGATGAAAAATGACCATGATTAGGTTGGCTATATGGGTAGGATGGATTGTGATAGATTGGTTGTTCATATGGAGGATCTGGTTAGTACTCCTACATATATACCTAACATAGATCCTCAAACTCTTGGTGAGGGTGATAGTGTGGTTGGTCATACTGATCATTGTGAGAGTAATATGGATCTATATTGAAATAATCCATTATAGACCATTAGTAAACTAAATGCTAAAAGTTTTTAATATTTGAAATGATACCTAATATTTTGAACCAATTTTGAGTGCCTACAAGTTGTACTAATATTTTGAATGCCTTCAAAGGCTAGTGTGTAGAATGAATTCCCACTGGGCATTCTAGAAACTATTATCACTCTAGAGTGAACCTTATTTGAAGATGTGTAGAACATACCTTCTCTCCATCTGATATAATTAGATATTTTTAGAGTGTGTGTGACTCTAATGTGAGAACCTCTATATAGGGTTAGTTCCCTTAATATTTATCTCTAAAACTAATCTACTTTGATCTTTTGGGGTGAAAAAGGGAATAAAGAAGCTAAAAAGGGAAATTATACCTATTTTGGTGATGCACCTGAATGTTTTTTGTTCTCTGAAAGATATTTAAATTAAGGTACACATATAAATCAATAGGAATTCATCAAATTTCCTGTAAACATTAGTATTTCAGATGAAGGATTCAGAGGGTTTTGGATTACAAAATTCTATTCATATCTCTTCAAATGACCAGTAAAGGGTGACATTTTAAAAATAGGTGTGTAAAGGACTTACAAAAAGGGGACATAGATCTCACTTGTATACTGGTACATATTCAAAATACACTCTAATCTGATATCAAACTCATATGCAAAATATCTTCTTTAATTGATAAACGGTGTCAATTACAATTTCTTTGTAGCCTTCATGAATTCTCCAAAAAAAATGGATTAAAAAATCCAATAAATATGTCTAAAAACTTAACCTAAAGCCAAAGTGGCATTGAATTTAGATAAGGATTAGTCTTGGTTAGTTAACTCTAGATGAACTCCTTTTACAATATTAAAATAATCATAAAAAATCACAAAACTCCTTGAAATTTACATGGTCTTCAAACTTTGGTGTAAAAGGGATATGGTGGGCTCATGGACAAGTCAAGATTCCTTCATACATGAAACCATGACAAAAACCAAAAGAGAACTCCACTTGAAGTGCTTGAAAGCTTGAAAGACATGTCCACCTAGGAGAGATGCATGATAAAGAAATTTAATCAATGGAACTCCACTTGAACTTAAAGCTTGATTGGTCAACTCAAATCAATTCCACCTTGCATGAAAAATAAATTTGAAGAATGAGATGAAACATGAAATATCCATGGAACAATATAAAAGTGGCATGAAAATCCTTTTATCACTCCTAGATAGCCATTTCTAATGCCAACTCAAACTTGAGCAATTGACCAATTAGGCCAAATTGGCCAAATAAGCGTTAAGGCTAATATGTGCACCTAGACACCATTAAAACTATAATAAGAAGACATGAAACCTTAAAAAACCATGAAATATATATATATATATATATATAACAACTTTCCACATCACAAGATATGTAATTTTGATGAGAAAACACCTGCCATTCAGTCAATAGGGTTGACTACGCCTTTTGTACTCCATTTTCCTATAGACTATCCATTTTGATCAAGCTGGTATGGGTACTTATAGGATTATTTTTGATCAAATAAAGATTTGAGGACTAAGAAAATGTCTTAGGTTTCAAGTTCCATTGATTAAATTTCATAGAACTACCCAGTACTTCATTTTACATGCTTTTTTGCACAAAAATGTGATTTATTCATTCATTTGTACATATCCATGTATAAAATTGAAATTCATGGAATCCTATATGATCTTAATTAATGTTTGAAAATATTTCAAGTTGATCCATAATGTTTTTATGGAAATAAAAACCACTTTTTGCAAAACTAGTTTTTGAGGATTTAGGAGGGATTTAAAGCTAATTCTTCAAACTAATGATTCATGAGGTACGAAAATCCAAATCCAAAAATATTTCCATTTATGTGTATCACACTAATCCCCATATCATACTTGAAAATATTGGGTTCCCATGCAAAATATATGCAAAGTTATCACATGGAAGAAATTTGCCTATAGGGTTTTGCTTATAACTTGGGCTACCGACGCTCTTAATTATTGTTCATAAATTACAACCCCTAAAATAATACAAATTATTCATTAATTATAATTATATAGTGTTACTCAAAACATACTAATATAATTTTGCCAAACTCTTTATGTGGTGAAAGATACAAACATCTGAACAAGTGGCTTCAAAGGGTGCTTAAAACTACAAAAAGTGGAAAACTTCACCAAAATGATAAATACTCTTCCCATACTTCAAAAATCCTAAAAACATCATTATTATACCTTTACGATGCTATCAAAACACTTTGAAAGCATATTTTTCTTGAAAAGTCAAAAAATACCTTTTTGGTTTGTATGCATGTTTGCTTGCAAAAACTTGTATGGGCATGGTTTGCATAAAATTTTGAGTTTTAACACTCTTTAAAGGTTTTAATATGATTAAAAACATAATACCATTATTTTTAAACTTTAAATATACTTAGAAACCTTTGTGGCACTCCAGAATACTACTTGTTCCAATGGTGACCTTAAATGAACATGTTAAGGATTGTGACCAAAAAGTGAGTATATCCACTAATCCAATGGCCTTGAAATTTTTTAATATTATTAATCAAGTATTTATTACCATGTTTAAAAAAATTCAAGTCATGATTCCACATGTAGCTCCTAGAAACCTCAATTTTACTTCAAGTTTGACCTTTGTACATGGACTATCTGCATGTTTAATTGAGTATTTCATATTTTAAAGTATTTTCATGATATTTATATGTTTTAAAATGTAAAAAACATATTCAAATGGCTTAATATTCCATTTAATATTTTGATACACTCTTCTACCCCTATTTATAGCTTACTTTGACCTTCCAACAAGGTAATCTTGACCTTATAAATAGTGTTTTGCTATTGTATGTGAATGTGAACAAGATTTTAGAGGGTTATCTAAGACCATTTAGATAAAAATATATCTATTTACATATCTATTTATATCCATTTGACTAGAGTCAATCTTTTTACCCCTATACTATTAAAAAATATGCCATCTTTGACTCTGGTCAACCTTAGAATACCATTCTTAGGAGTGAGTACATCCCTACCTTTTAAAAATGGTTGTATGATGTCACTTTGTATGGATTGAGCCTTTAGTTCCTCTTTATTTAAACTTAAACTCTTTTCCATTTAAAATTCATGAGAAATCTAAACTTCATGATTAATTTGTGCCTTGACACCTTGATATGGTTCTTCATGGAAAAGTTCTCTTATTTGATAAATAGGCTTTGAAATAGTCACAACATAGGCTTGTAGGGTTCACTAAGGCTGCTTGTAGGTTTTATTAGTCCCTAATTTTCAATTAAATACTTTACATGTTCTATAAAATATCTTTCTCTTGAATGATGATCACCTTATGTACTCAAAACCTCCTTGAATTTTATGAGACCCTTGAAACTCCAAATACTTTCTTAAATATGACACCTCATTGGTGGCTATAGATGATGATCTTGTCAGTGTAAAGACTGAGTTTGATGCTTGATTTTTATTAAAACTCCTTTATCATGATTTTATGGCCTTCTTTAAACTTAATATAATTTTCTTTATCTTCAGGACCTTGAAATAAAAAAATTTCCATTCTTGAGCCAAGATTTGATAATCATACATTGACTACACACCTCTGCTATAGGCCATCATTTATGATTGTACTAGGTCTTTGAGTGACCTATACCCTCTTCTCATTCTTGATGGTTTATTTATCCATTTTTCTTCCATGATCATCTCTGAGATGATGGTGAAACGACAGGTGGGTTGAATGGAGAAGTGAATGAAAACATGAGAATAGAGATGGAAAAAAGTGAAAAAGGGTAGAGTAAGATAATGAGGTGGGGTGGGTGAGGTGGAGATGATGAAATAACATGGAATAGCATGAGAAGATCAAGGTAATGAGTATCATACAACCACAAAAATATGGACATCATACCATCACCATTTTGAAGCCATTAGAGGAGGTTTTAGAGACTGAAAATGAACCCTAGTTTTCTCCAAAAACCTCAAAATATGAAAAAAATATTTAATCCTTTAAGCATATATATGGGAATTATTAGCCATGAAAAAAGAGTAACCTTTGAGGATTATTCCTGGAAACCATGAGAATTTGATGTAAACTTGAAAAACACAAAACTCTTAAAATTTTGAGGCTACCTTTCTCCTGCAAGACCATATAATTCACCTTTACAAGCATGTTACACAACAGATTGACTAGCTGAGTTTGTGACCTCTTTTTGACATTCAATTGGATGAATAAAACCTAAAGGATACCATGGAAAGGTATAAAAATTCTTCAAGATTTTGGAACAAGTTGATTTTCCTTCAAACTCTGCCTAGGTGAGGAGAAAGTGGAGAAAACCGGTTGCCTTCCTAGTTGTAAGGCAACAAATTTTGATCTATCTTCAACTAAATGGTTCATGATCCTAGAGAGTCTAATTCAGAATACACTTGGACCATCAAGAATCCTTATGAGTATAGTTTCTTCATTTAAACCTTCACTCTCCTCTAATATACTATACCATCAGAAAACCTACAGATAAGTCCCTTTGTGCCAACAAGAAAAGTAACAGAAGAAGGCTGGTTTAGTGCTTGTATGGCCATGAATTTCCATGAAACCCATCATTAATCTTATAAATGTTCTAAAATTAAATCATCCTACCTTATCTATATGGAATCCATATGGATTGTGTACTATCACTTGTAAATTGAAGAAATAAGGCTTATTTTGGCCTTTTAAAATAGAAATTTCACTTTCCACCACTTGAAAATAATTATTTATAATATTAAAATTAAAATCATGTAAATTTAGACTTATTAACCTTTTCTATATTTCAAACTTGCAAATTTGGCATGCTTGGGGTGAAAAAGGGCTCTTTTTGGCTTATAAAACATATCAAATGACATTTTTATGACTTGAAACTTTAAACATAGGATATTTTCATGATTTTGAACATGATCAAAGATAAATTGGAAAATCTAATAATCTTTTACAATTTATTTTTTACATTTTGACCAAAAATAGTAATTTTAGGCTCAAATTGACTAGTTTGACCAGCTACAAAGGGTTAATGACCAAAATTTTGAAAGTTTTAATTGATAGGGGAAGTAATTTTCCCTTGCTAGGTAAAATTGCTAATAGGTACATTAATCTTTATAATTCATGGTTGGCCATGTGCAAGTAATACTTCATGTGTCAACTGGTTATTCATTAATATGACCCATAGTTGGCCTAAATTTTATGATATTGCAATTAGCTTAATGGCTGAATTTGTCATCCAAATAAGTCATTACTCTTTTGACTAAATCATTCATTTTTCTTAATTTAAGGATTTATAATTAAATATTAGTGTGGGTACCCTATGTTCAAGGATTTAATAATATAATTCTAATTAGGTAGAACTATTAATGCTGGTTTAGTATAACAACTGGTGATTATATTATATTGGATAACAATCCAAAATGGATGAGTCATTTTATATATAATGGGATGGTTAAGGTTGTTGTCTCCTTTCCAACATGTGAAATTTTATGGTAAATCTCAATTGTTCATGTTGGTTAAAGGTATGTGTTTATCTAATGCCCATGGTAAATATTGTCAAATTGGCATAAGCCAAATATTGGATTGATGGTACCATTGGTTCTCCTTTTAGGACCTATTATACCTATTATGGTACCTCTTTTTTATTAGGATCATATCATTAATAATATCCAATAAGATGACTCATTGGTATGTTAAATATCTATACTAGGGCTTAAACAAACCATCTTGCCTCATGAGCTACCATATCATAACTATAGAAGGTTATCAAATTGTTATATTGGGTTGAGGATCCCTAGGTGGTATAATGGGGAAATAGAGTACCTTATAAAGGTCTAAAGTTTATTATGGTAGGTCCACACACCAACACCCCTCAAATGGTGCATCATCATTTAGACAACTCCTTTATCTACAAAATCCTCTAGTAATGGTCATCCTTGCATAAGTATCTCATTAACCCAATCCATTTATGGGTTGTATAATAATATTATGTAGTACCTTTATGAATACATCATGCATGGTAATTTTGTGTAGTGGTATCTACACATGGTTCTATAGTGTACTCTATTAGCATTTCTCAAATTTTGTTTGGGGTTATTTCAACTTGATGCAGTACATCACGCTTAAATTACATAAAATAGATTGAAATGGTTCCAAAAATACTTTAATGGTCCCTATGCCTCTCCTAGGAACTTGATAGAGTAGGATAGTGGCATGTGTGAGCTAATAATGTACATAAAATGGCCAAAGAAGCTACTTTTGAGCCTATTTTTAGGGTTTTGAAGTCAACAAATCCTCAAAAACACTTACAAAAGATCCTTGAGCCAAAATATAGATAGTTTGGTCTTATAAAAGTCATATAATAAGCCTTCATGGTGACAACATAGTTTTCAAGTCACTATAAATACTTAGTGAAAGATTATGAGTACTCTTGCTTCAAAAGGGTAGAAAATGGACTAGTTCCAAGACCTCAAAAATAAAAAAAAATTTAAAAACACCTTGATGAGCCTATAATGTACTCTATAAAATATTTTAAATGTCATGAAACATAAGAAAAAAATGTCATTCTTGACCCTCAAGGTCATTTTAAGAATATACACATAAATGCCCCCTATAACTTTCTTATCAAGAAAGTGTGAAGACTCAATTGAAAGTTAATATTCAATGATCATGCAATACCTCTATGAACTAATTAAGTTCCCCTATTAAGTAAAAATATATGGTGTAGATCTCTAAAACAAAAATTTAGATCTTTCTTTCAAACTTATACCTTGATAGCAAGAGAGAGCATAACAAGAAGGCATCATGTCCAAGTTCAAATCTCACATGAAAGATAATTATTGTAAGAGGTGGAGGTTGGTGTATAAGGATCTCAATTATGCCAAGTTTCAATTGGACAACTTGTAACTTCCACCAAATAATATAATATGTAACTCCATGGATAATTAGATAAATTCAAGAAAGAATCAATCTGCCAAAAGAGTCTTCCATGCCACTCCTCATGAAGAACTTCCCTAACACATGGCCTAGAAGGTTAAGGAAAAATATGAAAACACATGCCAAGGAGATTTAGTTTAATTTAATTTTTATTTTTTAACTAACTTTTTGATGAAGTATAGTTGATGAGTTCTCTCTTTGGCCTATTTCCATCTCTCCTATTATTCCATAAATAAGGCCTTGAATGGTATTTGATGTAACCTCTAAATGTGTATGTAAAATCCCTACCAAATTTGATATTTTTTATTGCCTTTGAAATAAAATTCAAGCTGAGTTACACTTTATTATCTATGCATTAAATGAATTTGATATGAATTATCGATGAATTATAGTGATAGTTTTCTTGCTTCCTTGCAATTGCCTTTTTAATATTAGTCTTGAAAAAATTGTAGCTATAATAGCCTCCTTCATGGAGTATCTAATGACTTCAACAAGTTTTTAACTCTTTTCTACATACTAGAAATCAAATTTTCATGCCAGAGGCAAGTAAAAGGTCAAAGGATAAAGGTATTCCTTTTGATTTTGTTTAATTATCTTCATTTTTAGTCAAGATAAAGAGATTCGTTTATTTTTCTCCTTATACCAAGTTTCCTAGAAGGAAGCTCCATTTTCATCACTCTCCAAGTTATCCTAAAGCTAGAAAGATGGCTAGAAACCTACCCTTTTTTATTTTAATGGTGTATCACCTCTAAATTTTTTAAAAATATGATGAAATATTTGTGTCATATCTCAAAATTTTCCCATACCTTAGTATAGAAAACACCATTACCCCCATTGAGCACATTAGAGATTTGTCTAATTTATATAGTATTCACAATATCACAAAGAGAACATGACTATTAGGTTTTTGGTAATTTAATTCAAGGGAAAAGGTTTGGATTGGTATATGAAATTGGATCCTAATTCCATTGATTCATGAGACCAATTAGGAGAGAATTTGAGTAACAGGTTTGAAGACAAGAGTGATCACTTATCTCTAGTTAAATAATTCACTACCATCAAGAGAAATCCACAATAATTTATGAAAGAATTAAATTATAGGTTTCAAAAAACATTGGATAGGATCCCAATTCTTGTGATACCTACTCCAAACTATGCCTTCCTCTACTATCTCAAGGCATTGAATAGTGACATATCTATTATGATACAATCTATGAGAGGAGATACCTTATTTTAGGCCTATGATGTTAACATAAAGAATAATCTAATACAAGATATAAATATATCCCCAATACCTCCCATACCATGGTTTCCTATTATACATCCATCTATTCCAACTCTTTCTCTAACTCCTACATTAACTAGTCATGATTTGGCTTCTCCTAGTCAACAAACAAATCAAATGATGAAGATAGATAATTACTCAAGACTCTTGAAAATTATATGGTGGATATGAATAAATAGTTAAATTAGTCTTATATATCTTATCAATTTTAATATCAGTCCTATCATTATAATCAACCAAATAGACCACCTTTTCAAGCTAATTCAGAAGGGTAAGGGTATATTACCAATGTTAAACCATATAATAATTACAATACAATTGTTGCCTCTACTTATAGAGATCTAGTAGATAATCAAAACAATTTTTTACAAAATTGTGATTATTATTCTCAATGGGATCAGCCTCATAATTGTTCTTCCAATCACAATGAAGTGTTTAATCAATGTTTATTTCAAAAAATGGAATAATTCCTTCTATGACACAATATGAAGTTCCTCATCTTAAAAGGACTAATGGAGAGAAAGTTCAATCTAATGCTACATTGGTAAATTGGAAAGAGGAATATTGGTGTGTTGTCAATTATTTGGGAGGCACACGTAAAGTTGGTGATACTTTTATAACATCCAATACAAGGTCTAAAAGGAGAGCAATTAATGATGCTTAAGAGATAGGTAAGGGTGTAACCACTATTACTTCTATGTCTCAAGGAACCAAAGAAACTAATTCATCTCTTAAAGCTATAAAAAAAAAAAAAAATAGAATGGCAAGTGGGATTTTATACCTCAATCTATGCAAGCTCAAAATAGTATGATAACTCCTAGAGGACAATCAAAGGTTAGTAACTCTTGCATCAACATTGTAGACCAAATGAATAGGTTAAATGTGATTATTCCTATGTATGATACATTATCTCTCCCTAGACAGAGGGAGATAATTCAAGATGAGTTATCAAAAATTAGTCTTTCAACAACATTTACAATAATAGAGAATTTAGTTTTCATAAACACACCTACACCTACTAGTAGGTAGCCAATCAAGAATGGCAAATTACTTCCCTTTTATGTTTACATGATTTTTGGATATTTCATAGTGCATAATTGCATGATATATATTAGGGAAAGTATATTAGTGATTCTTAAACAAATAGATAATAAGTTAGGCCTAAAATATTAACCTAATACCAAAGGTGTCTTGAAATTGGATGTTTCAGCTACCAATACCATAGGTGTGATTAAAGGTTTGAGTCTTACTCTTCACTCTTGTCTAAAAATTTCAATTACTCAATATGTTGTAGTTGATTTTCCACCCTAATTTTTTCTATGATTGTCAAGATACTTCTCTACCAATATTGGTGAGTATTTATCATCTGATTGGTCATATATAGATTTTAGAACTAGATATGGTATAAAAGTTACAATCAAATCTAATCCTATATCTAAGTTTCATTCTGATCCATATAAGCCAAATATCTCAAATATGAATTTAACTATCATTAATGAATATGATCATCTTAATGATCAAGAATTAGTTGTACCCCTTGAAGACATATCAAACCTTTTCCTTCATGAGTGGGGAGTAGAAAAAAATGAGTGTGTTCCATATAAAGGTGTTTAAGAATAAGGTCTATGTGTTTATTTTTTGCATGAAGAAGGTATAGTCATAATAAAACTCTCCAATTCAAGTGAATATAGTGATGGTATTTGGAAATTATTCTTTAATGGTTTAAGAAGTAAGAATGGAGGAGGGGAAGGTGTAATTTTAATTTATACCTCCAATGAGAAGTACTATTCTACAATCAAATTCTAGTCTAGTTTCACTTGTAATACAATTGAGTATCATGCTCTTATACATGGGATTCAATGAGAAAGAAATGAAGGAGTGAATTAATTATAAGTTTTTGGAGATGGTGAGCTAGTTGTCCACCAAGTGAAAGGTAAAAGTTCTTCCAAGAATCTATCATTGAAGTCCTATATGCATAAACTATGGGACCTTATTAAAGATTTTGAATCCTTCAACATTAAATCAATTCTAAGAGAAGAGAATAAACATTTTGATAGGTTATATTTAGTGGGAGATCAATTTGGCATTCCTAATGATGTCAATAACTCAAAAACTCAGCCATAACCAAGGTGGTAATAAGACCATCAGTACCTAATAATGATGTCAATTGGAAATTTTTTGAGTGTGAAAATTAAATAAAATGTTTCCTTTAACAATAAGTTGAGTTTTTTTGTAAAAAACAGGCTAAGTTATAACATTAGTATGGATATTAGATTATGTAATTGAAATCAAATAAGCTTCCCAAAGTGATGGTAACTATTGAGAATATATTCAATGAGAGTGATAAAATGAGAAAGGGAAAAGTGAGCATGTCCAAAAAAGAATAACATCATGAAAGAGTGGCCACATTAAAGGATAAGTGTCTTAATATTGGAAAGTCATGTATTTTAGTTGAAAGAGCTATATCTATTAAGTTATGCAGATAATTTTTTGATATCTTTGCTTAGGAATACAATGATCTTAAGGGTTTTGATCCTAGATTATCCCAATATACCATAGATATTGATCTAAATTCCAAGCCTAAATGATAAATACAAAGGCATATTAATCTTGAAGTTGAGATTTTAATGAGGAAATATATAAATAAGTTGATAGAGTCAATCATCATTTTCCCTATTGAGCACTCCTCATGGATTGATAATCTAGTCCCTATGAGAAAGAAGTGTGGATAGATTATATTATGTGTAAATTTTAGAGATTTTAATAGGGTTTCATTGAAGTATAATTACCCCTTACCTTCCATGGATCAATTGTTTCAAGTAGTTGTAGGTTCTCAATGTTTCTCTCTCATGGATGGCTACTCATATTAAAATCATGTATTGGTGAAATAAGAAGATTGATATAAGACAAACTTTACTACAAAATGGGGAAACCTATAAAATAATGGAATTTAGGATATCTAATGTAGGGGATACATTACAAAGAGATGTGGATATGGATTTTCAAGGCTTGATCAATGAATGGTGCTAATCCATATTGATGACATAATGATTATTTAAAAGAATTTTAGTGATCACCTAGCTCATCTTAGACTATTTTTTTAAATATGTAGACAATATGGGATATATTTACCCCAAGAAGTGTGGTTTTTTTATTTTATGAGGTTAATTTATTAAGACACATTATCTCTAAGGATGGGCTTGATATTGATCTTGAAAGGGTGAGTGCCATATTATTTTTGTCTTTGCCAAAACACATAAAAGGTTTAAAAAGTTTTATTGGGAAAATAAACATTTTTATAAGGTTCATGCCTATTTTTTCCAACTTTGTGAATCATATTATATCCATGTTGAATAAGAATCAAGTCTTCAATTAGACCAAAAAAGGAAAAAATAGTTTTGAGGTTATTAAAAAAGTGATTGCCCAAACACTTATGTTGATCAATCCTAATTTCTCAAAATATTTCTTCTTGTATGATTTTTATAACATTGACACCATCCCTTCCATGTTTATGTAACACAATAGTGAAGGTCTTGATCAATCTATAGCTTTTTTAGTCAAGGGGTAGAAGGTTATGAAGAGAGATACGCCTTTATTAAAAAATAAGTTTTGGAAGTTATAATAAGACTTAATAATTTTAGTAATATGGTATATAATAATAAAATTCATGTCATGATGACACATCCAATAATAATATACTTCCTTTTGAACAAGGATTTAAATGAGAAAAGGGTTGGGTGGATAACCAAAGTCACAAAATATGATTTTTAGATCAAGATACCAAGTTGATAAGATGAAGAGGGTTATGTGGAAAGTTAGAATAAAACCTTAAAAAAGAAGAAGAGGTTATTTTGAAATTTCTATATTATCCTAATATAGTTATAACTTCATCCACTCTAATTTAAAAACAAGATATGGTAAGGTTTCTTCAAATAGGTGTCTTATATGCTTAGATCAAACAAAAATAAGGTACTTTAGATCACAATCCATCCATTATGTTCTTGTAGATGGAGTTATATAAGGATCTTAATGAGATGATATTGAGATGTTTTAAAATTAGTTAGATTGATAAGATCTTGCAGTAATTTCATGAAGGACCAATAGGAGGCCACTTTTCACCTAAGACCATAGTAGAAAAATTAATGAGAGTTGGGTACTATTGGACTAACTTGTTTAATTAATCTTATGCATGGTTACATAGGTGTCAAAACTACTCATTTTTTATAGGTAAATAAAGGATTGTATCCCTTACTCTCAATCATATTCAAGTGGATCAACCATTAATGTAATGGTGTCTTGATTTCATTGGCATGATAAACCCCATCCAATTGTTGGTCATAAATGGGTGCTTACAGGCACCAAATATTTCACAAGGTGGGTGAAATTAATAGATATCAAGGATTCCATCGAAAATTTAGTTATTAACTTCTATGAAGGCTCAGTGACTAGATTTGGAGTTCATTTAATAATAATTTATGATAATGCAATGGCATTTAGTGGTGCAATAATAATTGAGTGGGCTCTAAAACATTGCATTTATCTAAAATAATTTTCCAATTGCTATCATCAAATAAATGGGATATCTGAGTCCACCAACAAATATTTTATTAAAATCATTAACAGGATAATGGAAGACAATTATATAAATTTAGAAACCAAGTTGAGGACAACCCTATGGGCTAATAGGATCACTTTCAAGATGGATATTGGTACCTCACCATGCATGCTTGTTTATGGGAGACATGCCAAGATACCTATTTTTCTTGAATTACTAGACTTAAAGTTATCTCATAAACTTGAGATTATGGAGAGTGATCCCATGGGAATAAGGTTGAAATAATTGATGGAATTAGAGGAGACAATAAATCATGTTATGTATACCATGGAATGACATCAAGCCCAAATGAAGAAGACCTTTGATAGGAGGGTTGTTTAAAAAACATATAAATAAGGAGACCTTATTTTTAGGTGGGATGAGGATAAGGACAAACTTGGTAATCATACCAAGTTTTATGCATTGTGGAGTTGACCCTATGTCTTCATTAGTTACAAAAAAACATACTACATTTAAACTAGTAAATATTGATGGAGAGGAGTTGAGTATCCCAATCAATGGGATACATTTGAAACCATGATACTATTTTATTTTTTTTTGTAAATTTGTATTTAGTAAAATAGGTTTTTATTTTCTCTAAGTGCTTAGAGCACAAGTTTGTTTGTTTGTTTATGTTGTTATCCTTCCTCGAACTATCTTATGACACATGTGTACGTGTGTCACATGTGTCTTGAGTTTTGATTCAAATTGTAGTTTATTTTAAAGCTAATATAAAGTTTAGGTTATAGTTTGTCTTTAATTTAAGTACCATTCATGATGACATAGCCCAATGGATTGTAAAGGCCACTAGTTTAAATACATAACAAACATGCAATCCAAGGAGATTTCTAAATAGTTTAGCCAAACATAGCCACCATTAGAGAGTATCATTAAAATTTTTGGTTTTCATGATATTAAATTTATTGACACCTAAAATAAGGTTCTTTTCTTAGCCATGACTGGTCTGAAGATGATAGGCATTGTGTATTTCTTGGTATCTTTCAAAGTCTCCTGGGATGGTGTAGTTGAAAAAATGGTCAAGTCATCTAGTCTTGTCATCAAGGTCATAAAATATAGTCTCCTTCATGTGTTTAGAATAAATTAAGGTAATTTTTTCAAAGTTAAGGTTTGAGGGTGAAATTAAGGTCAAGCTTGAATCATGGTCAAAGAAGAACAATGGTGAAATTTCAAGAATAAATGTGTTTTAAGCTGAGCAAGAAGACCAAAGAGAATAAACAATAAGTTGATAACATTACATTTTGAGCATTTTGGAGAGGTTAAGGTACTTTTATAAATATTAAGGTTCTTTTACCTTGTCTTGTATTATTTATTGAAATGTTTTAATATGATTATTTGAGACAAGGTTAAATATTAGGTATATATTATGTCATATAACACTTTTTGGAGGTCATGGTACTAGTACTTATTCATGCATCTTACTCAAGATGTTTTAGGACTACTTTTCAAACATTGAATCACCTATTGTAACTACCCACTCATCTTTTATAAAGTTCAATTATGTTATAATGAGAAATTTATATGGAAATAACGGTGGGGAATGTTTTGACTCACTGATCTACCTCTATACAAGTTAGAAAAAGTTCCACAATCAGTTGGTTCATCATCCCTAATAGTTCAATAAGGTGGAATAGGTAATTTCTTGAAGAAAATACGCCTATAAATGCCTTTTTGCAAATTTTTATTTTTATTATAGACTTAAAATAATTTAAAAAACTCCTCCTAGATCCCTCAAATGTAAATCCATGAAAATTAAGAAGATTTAGAGGCAAACAAGGTAAAAACTATCTCATTTCTCCATCGGGTTCACATATCTACTTGGCAAGCTTAAGAAGGCCATTGGTTTGAGAATATTCCATAGAGGAGAGATAGAGTTGGATCTAAATATATTTGTAAAAATAAGGGAACCCTAATTATATTATAATTTATGGCATTAGGTATTTGATTAAGTCCCTTAACATTACGAACAATCACTAAAAATTTAGGGTGTAGAAAGGTGGCCTCAAACCCAATAAGCTTATTTTTAGACATTTTCAAGGCCTCTTTTATCTCATTAGTGAAAATAGGTGATTTTATGGGATCATTAAATAATATATTAACTATATCACACCATTTTACAATATCTACTTAGCATGTGCCAACATAAAAAAGAGTAAAACCTCCATTTGAGTGAGTTACAGACTTAGATGAGAAACTATAAGTAGGTTTTGTTTAGTTTTGCATGTTTCCTTATCTGAGGTCATCCTCAAGTAGTTTATAATATCCTCTCACTACTCATATTAACCTCATCAAGTGTTAAATAGTATCTCATAAAGATCATTAGTCCTAGTGTTCTCAATAATGTTCTAGTGTTGTTAAGTGAAAGAGTGAATATAGGCCTACCAAAAATGAACAAGCTCTAAATACATCCTTGGAAGAGTCACACTAATGATCAAATCCTACCAAAAATTGAGGTATCCATATTTATAATTAATCCAAATTAAATCATTAGAATTCTTCCAAGTTTTTTGAATAATATAGGTTTACTTTAGAGGACTGGTATGGTCACATGTATGCCAGTAAGTTGTAGGTCTATACATGTGAATTAAATGATTTAGAGAGTAGTCTTAAAAAAACATTAATGAGACTCAATATCCTTATCATATCCTTCTCTAGTTGGTGATTATTATAATAAATTTAAGGCAAGCTTTTAAAATAATTCCAAAAGAAGTTTTGGTTAACCTACAAGTCTACAAACTTATAGGTCAACATTTATACCCAAAACTAGTAATGTAAGTGTAGATGGATCTTGTTAAGACATTATTCTATATTTCCATACCCATTTAAAACTATACATGAGCTTTGAAGTTAGAATTTATAAGTTACAAGTGAGAAGATGGAGTGTGTGTGAGTCAAGTGTTGATTTTATTTTTTTACAAGGGGGTAACCCATAATAATATCATTTACAAGATAAAAATCATTTCCACACTCTTTGTGCTCTAAAGAGACATCAAGTGTAACAACCCCTCAAGTTGTACCAATTTTTTTTAAACAACTAAACAAATAACTTAATATTCCACAAAATAAACAATATAATAAATCAAAACCATAACTAAGAACAATAGTACTTCAAATTCAAAAATTGAATACAATATAAATCTTATACAACTCCATAGAAGGCAAATAAAATAAGACACAACACTCCAATTAATTAATGTATTTCAATATTTACCAAAAATATCCCATTTAAATGAAAGTGAATGTGAGGTTATATGAAGACTCACAAGGTAATATACATATATAAGACACATCACTAAAAGATACATGCTACCCACACCCACATTGATCTAGACACATACTACACATAGGTAAATAAAATCTTAGCCAAACTCAAACCTTAAATATTAAACTTTGGACATAATAATAATAATAATAATAATAATAATAATAATAATAATAATAATAATAATAATAATAATAATAATAATAATAATAATAATAATAATAATGAAATTAAAACCATTCTTATCTCTTTCCATGCAAGCTAAGACAAATTATTATGTAGCCACATTGAGATAAGATGCCACAATAAGTTAAGATGCCATAGTCAGGTAACATGTAAGCACAGTAATTTCCACATGGGTTAAGAAGTAAGACACATGGAATTTGATATTATGATGAGTTTTTAAATAAAATATTAGACTAGATTATTTTTTATAAGGTTGGGTGACTTAATAACATTGACTTCAACGATGCACAACTACATTTTTCAATTCTTTCATGTTCGAGTTAAGGCACAGTCCAATATAAAACATAACCTCCTCTATATAATATGCAGTCTATCTAAAGGTAACATAGATAAAGGTATATGTGGATTATAAAAATAAGGATGTTATATTTATTTTATAACCTATACATTGAGATATATATTCATCATTTTAAATTGATAAACTCAATGTTAAGGTTATGGCCAAATGTTTCACACAAGAGGCTTGACATTTCAATATATACAAGAAATTATTTAAATATTACTACATTCAAATTTATTATTTCATAATTATCCATTTAGATAACCAAATTTAAATTTGATACAATGATTTCTATTTTTAAAGACTCAGCTGGCATTCCTAAAATTTATTGTTTAACTAAAAATCCACTATTTATATTTTAAATAGCTTCATAAAGTAGAGACTGGACTTTTAGTATTATATATATATATATATATATATATATATTCACAACTTGGCATCTTAATGCTTAGCCTAGTTTAAATCTAGATGCTATCCAAAAGAGTGAATCCTAAACCAACTAAAGGAAGACACTAGAAAATATTTGAAATTCATGGTTTCTCAATATGCAACATAGGCTTAGACAATATAATACTATACAAGTCTAGACAATGGAAATGTTGGCCATGAAAGGAAAACTCAATCTTTCTACATTTAAAAGATTCAATATCATATTTTCTTCATATATATATAAAATTAAATGAAAAACTAAATTGATATGACATCACATGGAAAGAATATACCTAACTATCTCTTGCTTTTTATCCAAATCCTTTTGTCTTCTTCTTCTCTATCTTTTTATTTTTCCCTTAGTCCACCTGTGCATTTTTTTTCATTTCCAAGAGGCTTTATTTATAGAAAATAATTCTTTCTCTCCAAATTTTCATCCATTCTTGCATGCCATATTTTATTTTTTGTATGCATAAATCTTATTTAATTTAACATTTAGTTCCTAAATTTAATTTCTCAAATGACCTTCCATTATCTTTACTAAATTTAGTTAATTCTTTCTTTCACTTTAGTCTACCGACTAATATCCAAAACATGTTAATTTAACTAAAATAATTATAAAATATATTTTCTTGATTTTTAAATAGATTCTTACATTTTAATTCAAGATTAAATCTTTAAATTACATTTAACACAAATTTCATGCATTTTTTTCAAAACAATGATAAAAAATTATTTAATTAAAAAGATAAGATAGGTCATTAATTGTCTTATTTCAAAATTAATTATTTCCACAATAATTATTTTTATTATCACTATTGGGCCCCCTTTTTTACCAACTACATGGACCATTCCAACTCAACCTATCTTATCATGAGGCAATCTTGGGTTTGATTGATCCCTTTTGTACTTTCAGTTCCAATTAGAGGAATCCATGTGGATCCCATGCCAGTTGGTAGGTAGTTATGTGGGGCTAAACTTCAAAGGACATCCCTATAGGAACTTGTACATGGTAGCTCAAGAATCATGGGTTTCAAAAGAGTAGATCAGGTGGGATAGCAATTCCTTTAGTGACAACTCAACATACAACATGTACTTGTCTAACCTAGAAGTGTAGTGGAGTTGACAGACTAACAAACCCTATTAACAACTCATTTCTTAGTACATGCCCATCTGACCAAGCAAGGATATGCCTAGTTTCCTATAAAATAAGGTGTTCATTTGAAGAAGGAAAGAGATAAAACTAAGGCAGTGAAGCTCTAGAAAAATAGAGAGCCATTAATAACACTTTGTAATCTACATAAGATAGGCTAGGCATTTTGAATGTATCACCCAAGCTTACTTGTGAGCTTTTAGGAATGAGTAGTGTTAAGGAAGAGAATATGATTTATTTCTATGCCCTAAAATTTATATATTAAACTATGAATCAATGAGAATGGTGTTGAAGAATTGAAGTGTTGATTCTTGCATTATAGTTTACATAATGTTATGTTTATGACTTAGTTTTATATATGCAATGTTATAGTCTTAATCTAAATGTATTATTGTATAAAGTTTTGTACTTATATATAATGTCATTTATGTGCTATATAAAAACTTTAACCTACCTAAAATAGATTAAATGTAGGAAACTTAATACACTGAGGTTTTAAGATTGATGCCTCAAGTGTTATCCTAAAGAATGAGAATTTAAACCCCAACCACTCTCATAGCTTGTACCATTAAGAGCTCTATCTAGTCAAATATGTACTTACCCATTAATACTTTTTCCCTTGAAAATTATCATGCCTATCAAACTTCCATATAATAGCCTAGCATTGTCAGGCCACCTAAACTCATCCTACGAATGACTAAACCCCATTGAAACCCAAGCTAAGCCGTGTTTTGAACTATCCCAATGTGGGATCGATCCCTTCATTTTTATACTTTGGGTGAGTACACAAGGCTTATGCCTTGTGTGAAACTAATACTAGTGTAATAGTGTTTTAAATATTGTGTTCCAGACCCTATTATGCTTGTGCTTAGCTACATCAAGTCTAGAACTAACCTGGCTTGACTGCTAAGTGCATGACTAAGCACAAAAGCTAATCTAATGAAATTTTATATAATATTTTGATTTTTTTAACGAGATGTGTTGAATTTCATTAATGTAATGGTGAAATAGAGGGATGGTCTAACTATTTATTAAGAACATTGAACACTGGCTAGAGTAAGTGGAATATAGTTTCATGTAGAAACATCCTATATGCAGAGGATATGAGATAAGAAAATGGGTACAATCCAACCAGTATGATACTCTATATGAGGTATTATTTGGTAATCTATCTAATCATGTGTACTAGTGTTTGGTTGTCTATACTAAATTGAAAATTTGAATCTATGGCCAATGCATTGAGTGGAAAATAGAGCACATAGAGAGGCTTAAGAGATTGGATGAAGTTTGGATGCATAATGTAGACAAGTGTTAGAGTAGTGCATTAAATAGCTACATGTTAGAGTTCATAGTGTTGACCTTCTCATTCCTTAAAGAAGTAGAGTATGATTTTCTTCACGAACCAAGGGGTTCATTCATAAGAGGACTCGACATGAAACTAAAGAAAATTCTGGTAGAATATGATATAGAAATGATAAGAATAGAAGGCTAAAATACTTGCACATATGAGTAAGTGTATAAGGTGAGAAGGGGAAGTGTAGGTGAGGCATGATGGTAGAGGATAAGAAACCTAACACCTAAGAGATCCAAAGGATAAAATATAATAAGTGAAGGTGTAGACTAATGGAGGATTTGGAACCTGGAAGTGCTTAGAGGACCTATAGTGAGTGGGAAGGGCATGGGGAAAGATCCCTTAAATTATAGAAACACAAATAGAGAGAAAGAGGAAGAATTAAAAAACTAGGCTCAATACTTCGGTGTAGGATGTATTGGGTTCCTACGAGATGTGGTGATTGAGTATGTGAAAAATCACCTACCCCCTTTGAACCTGAAGTACAAGATCATGTGCTAAATTCTTCATCAAAAGATAGAATAATGGTAATTGAACCTATTATCGACATCAAATTTAATAGGATTTGAGATTTGGATCAAGATTTTGTGATTGATTAGGTGATTCCCTATGAGTAATTGAGTGAAGGTATGAATAACCTATCAAGCACCAACCCAAGAATTGTGAACATAGACATGAGCATTCTCATGTATAAGATGTCAAATGTGTTGACTAGGCAATAACCCATAAGAAGTGGCATTATGCCACAATTAAGTGGTACTATGATGATAAGTTTGATAATATAGATGATAATGATAGGTTCACTACTCCACCTTATAATTGGAGGCATTGGAGGGCCACCTCTAACATAGACATAAGGGGGACAAGTACCTCAAAACCATAGACCACCCCCTCAACAATTCTACTACAAGATGGTGATGCACTTGCCTAAGTATCATAGTGTAGATAATTCCATGGATCATGTGATTAAATTTGAGCTATAATGGTGTGATTAAGGCATCACTTAGTCTAATAAAAAGGTGTCTTAGTTCATAACCACATTACTAGATCATGCTCATACTTGGTATCAAAAATTTGATCCAAACTAGGCTATGGTTGATTATGATATGCTGAAGGAAGCCTTCTTGAAAGATTTTGATATCCCTAAGTCCAAATAATAGAGCATCATAGAACTCAAGGAAATCAGCAAAGGGTTATCTAAGAGCATGCACTTATATGATGAATGATTAAAAATTTTCTCTCTAAGATTTTGTATGGTATTCACCCCTCCTAACACATGCAATGGTTTGTTAGAGGCTTACTAGTACCCTGTAGATGAGTATTGTCTATGAAGACCTTCACAAACCCCCATAAATCTCTTAAAGCTATGCTTTAGGCTGAGGTAGTAGGTAGTGCTAATACTAGGATCAACCCATTCATGAAGGCATAAATCACATCAATTGCCTCCCAGTTATAGGAGGTAGTTTGTTTTTTGGCACATGACACTCATAGTGGGTTATGGTACATCAATTTTGAGATGGAAGGGTATAAAAAAAATAATTTCTTGCAAATAAATTTTCACACTTTACTTCTCAGCTATGAAGTTTGTCATGGGCTACATGACTCTTAGAACTATCCTCTATTATAGTGTGCTAGTCAACTGAACACTACCATTTATTACAAAATGTGTGATGCTTATATGTACTCAATATTAGACTATTGATTCATTGATGATATGTACCAAAACATTGAAAGAGGCACAAGGTAGGTGACAACATTAGCTAGTGGTTAGGTGGGTAAAGGAAATGAAGGCTATGGCTAGCACGATATGGGTTATGGGAACTAACAAGGTATGCACAGATGAGGAGGAGCACATGGTGGAGGAATATTAACACCATGATCATGCTACAAGTATGGGTTAATTTAGAATTATCAATTTGATTACCCCATGCACCCAATGTGTGGGTATTGTTGAGGACCACATGCCATCAAGAAATGTCTAAACTTGTACAAAAAGCTGACTCCAGGTTAGCCTAAAAAGGGTGATGCAATGGTTAGGCATGAATATAAAGAATAAAAGTGGGATCCAAATCCATAATAGACTCACAAGGAGCCACCTAAATTTTAGGCCATAATATAGTGTGGGTTCACCACTCAGTCAACCACTGCACCAACCCAATAACTATGCTTAGAATATGGAAAATCAAGATTCACTGAGTACATAGCATGACCTGAGCAAAAATTTTGTGACTTATCCTAACCCTACACAATAGAAAGATGTCCTACAATAAACCATGAGCATGATACAAAATTTTTAAGGAAAAATATAGCTTTCCAGATATATAGAGGCAAAAGCCACCACTTTGTATAGAAGACAAGACAACTAGGAGGCCAAAGTACAGGAGTTGATTGAGATCTTATGCCTCTTGCAAACTGAAGGGATGTTTCCCCTACTAAAAGATTAACTATTTAAACATGTAGGAAAAAAACTAAAAAAAAGGTTGTGCCTCAAATGATTGAAGTTATTATGCCACATATGGAGTAGACATGTGAATTAAGGCATACTCAGAACATAGAGTATGACCAAGAGTAATTGATTGATGCCACCATAAATGGATGGTTAGTTTGTGAAGTACTTGTAGACATGGGTACTGAGGTTAATATTATGACCAAAACTACCTAGGAGAGGATGGGATAGCCACCCTTGAAACACTCACCTCACATGTTGTTCATGGCTAACAAAACCCAAGTTCAACCTATTAACATCTTTAAGGATTCCATTGTAGATACCATGGGCACTGATTTACAAGATAACTTTAAGGTCATTAAGTTAATAGAGTTGGAAAACTACCAAATGCTCTTGGGTAGGCAATGATGCTACATGAATAACATAGAAATGTATTTTAATAAGGGATACATGACTTTCAAAAATGGAAAAGAGAGGGTGGTGATCCCCCTATCAAGTGAACAATGGCCCCCATATGAGGAAGTGTTGATCTCAAGGATGAGATCAACCACATTTAAAAAATTATGATGTAGGGTTCCAAAAAGCTCAACCCTAGTGACCAAGGCATGCTCAAATGGTAGGATGGAAAATTGACTTCTGATATAACTGATGTAGCCTATGAACTAGGGGTAGAAGAGGCTTATGAGGTCATTATCTGAAGGTGTCACCTAGTGTGCATATCTGAGCCAAAGCCAGCCAACATGGGACTGGTGAGGGTTGATCATAATCAAAATATATGGGTTCCCCATGACATAAAGCTAAAAAAAGGGTGTTTCAGATAAGTAAATGGAATCTTGTATCACTACCAAATTATGAAGGGATCCAACATATAGAGAGGTATTCCCATGACATTGAAGCTTGTGTTCCCAAGGAAATAGATAAAATGGGCACACTAGTGTATACCTTGAAGTGCACTACTACTCACTACTGGGAAGTACAAAGACATAACCTACCAACATGCAAAATGTAAATGTAGTAATATTCACTAGTTTTGGAAATATTAATGAGGAATTGTACATACCCACTTACTCAAGTGATTCTGACCCAATCATGCATGTGTAGTTGTGTGAAGAAACCTAGATTATGTGTGACAAGAATGTGCCAAAAGTATTGTGGGTGCACATTTATATAAGAATTTGAAAACATGGGTGTGATCATGGAACATTCTAAATGAAACATGCCATAAGATATGAAACTAGGAGATACTCAAGGAGAGGTTCATGTACACCTTCTCCTTTTCTTCATAAGACTTAGAACTACTAGAGCCACTATAAGTCCTTCACAGGATAGTGTTTGAGGACACTGCCATCCTAGAAAGTGCCTCAGTTAAATGTTGTCAGAGAAAGGAATAACACTCCTGACATTATTTTAATAGTGTGTGCTCAATAATGACTCCAACGAGGAAGATGATGAGACTTGGAAAGATCATAATTAGAGGGATCTAATAGGAAGACAAAAAATTATAAACCTTATAGATGATAATGTCCTAGACAAAGATAATCCAATGTATCTATTGAAACAACTAAGGGAAAAAGGCAAGTTGAATACTCTAATAAAGAGAAGAATGAGCCCTACCACACACCACTCAAGACCACTAAATTAGACATCAACATAGAAGGCAAGCCAAATATTGCCACTATAGGTGCTTAATAGTCTGAGGTGAATATGGTATGGATTTTAGACCTCCTAAAGGAATTCTAGGACTTATTCCTATAGAACTATTGAGAGATGAAGGGAACCTACCCTTCCTTTAGAAAAATGAGCATCAAGCTAGTGTATGTAATGATGCTGATCAAGAAGTGCTCATATCAGCATGAATCCCAATCTCCTCACCAGGGTAAAAATAAAAATTGATAGCATGTTTGTCATTGATATCATCTAACCTATACAAGAATCTAAATGAGTGAGCTTGATGGTCATCAACATCTATAAGGATAGGTCCATATGGATCTACATTGACTATAAGCTCTTAAATGCCACCTATGTTAATGACCCATTCCTTACCCCATTCATCGATAAGGTATTGGATGGAGTTACAAGATACAAAATTTATTCCTTCACTAATGATTTCTCAAGCTACCATTAGGTGTAGATTAAGGATGAAGATAAGCCTAAAATAACCTTTGTGACTAAATGGGTTTATTTTTCTTATAATGTGACACCCTTTAGACTCAAGAATGCACCAGTTGTATTATCTAGGGTAGTGATCACTATATTCAAGGACTTATCTATAAGTTCCTCTAAGTTTATCTTGACAATTAGACTATGTATGGTCTTGTGAAAGACCAATATGATAATATATACCTCATGTTTGAGAGGTACAGGTAGCTCTAGATATCATTAAACCTAAATGAGTGCATCTTCATAACCCCCTTTCAAACACTACTCAGGCACATTATCTAAAAATATGGTTTGCTTATTGATACCATAAAGATAACCATTTTAATCTAGCTCCAAACTCCTTGAACATAAAAAGACATCCATGCCTTTCTAGGCCAATTTGGATACTACAATAAGTTTATATAGAGCTATGAAAAGATCACAGTGCCTTTTGAGGAGCTCTTGCACAAAGATAGTCCATTTTATTGGGGTGAGGTGCAATAAGAGGCTTTTCAAATATTGGAGCCAAAATTTTTTAGTGCCCCAATTTTATAATTTCCATACTGGACTACTCTTTTCCATGTCCATGTTGATGCTTCATGCTCTATATTTTGTGTCATATTGGCATAACCAAGTAAGGGCAAGATGGACCACTCCATCACCTTTTCAAGTAGGAAATTGATGTAGGTAGAGTAGAATTACACCACCACTAAGTGTAAGGTACTATCAATGGTATATGCCTTATAAAAATTTAGACAATATCTACTAGTATCCCCATTCATCTTTTTCATTGATCACAATGTGCTCAAATAGCTCATGAAAAAACCTATTTACATAGGCACATATGCATATGGATTTTTCTATTCCAAGAATTTTTTTATCAGTTGTTGTTAAACCTAAAAGGTATAAATTAGGGCTAGACCATTTATCTTGCATCAATTATGGTGATGTAATAATGCCAATTGAGGATGACATGCCAGACACATTGCTATACTGAGTCTAATGTATCCCTAAATATTTAATATATATTACCACTTTTCTAATGTCTAGGTTTTCACCCCATTGCTTTTCAATTAAGAAAAAGAAAAAAATTATGGTTCACTAACCCTTTCTAGCTTATTAAGGGGGAGATGTACAAATTGAGTAGAGATGAAGTCCTACACTAGTGTGTTTTGGAACATAAACATGCATCCATCCTATAGGAAGTACACAAAGGGATCATAAGAGGTGATTTGACTATAAATACAATGGATCATAATCTATTATAGTCAAACTTGTGGTGTCCAAGCCTATTTCAATATGTTAAGGAGCACGCTAAAGCATGTGACATATGTTAGTGCACTAGCAAGCCCATTCACTAGGATGATATGCCTCTCATCCCTATTATTTACTAAGAACTATTTGAAAAGTGTGTCATTTAATTCATTAGGCCAATCACTCCCATATCATGGCACAGTGCTAGATATATTTTAGCAACCACTAACTATTTCACCAATTGGGATGAAGCTATACTAACCAAAGACTACAAAGTTGTAATGTCCATGTGCTTCATATGGGAAAAAATCATAAGCCAATATGGGTTCCTATTAAGTCTGCCTAGGAACTGGGGCACTCATTTCATGAATGATATTATGCACATCCCTATGACTAAGTATATGGTGGTGCACCACAAGACCACCCCATATCACCCCCAAGTTAATGGCACATCTGAAGCATTCAACAAAATCTTAGAAATGTGCCTAACAAATATATGAAATGTTAGCCACAAGGACTGGGATGAATATGTTTTAATGGTATTATTGGCATACCACATAACATATAAATGCCTAAACAAGGCTACACCATTTTAACTAGTGTTTGGTGTTGAGGTAGTTTTGCCCATGGAATTCATGGTTCCCTCCTTACATATTTCATAGATTATTCACTTAGATGACCAATAATCTTTAAGCACAAGGTTGGAATACTTGGAGCACTTAGATGAGACGTAAACCCAAGCTAAGTGGAGCTATTAGATTGAGAATATGCACTAGAAGCACTACCATGATAATCATATCAATCACAAAGAGCTAACTAAAGGAGCCATATAGGTAGTAGGATGGTGTTTTCACCATAAAGACTCAACTTCTTGGTCACTAGTCAGTTTGAGTTGAGTTTACTAGGACAAATTTTAGTGTAAGCCAAAGCATTCTTTTCATTTATTTTGTTACTTGTATAGCGTATAGAGGTAGTTAACAGTGTGTAGTGGCCTTAAGAACTTATCTATTAAGTAATTCATGAATAATTCCAAACAAGTGAGTCAAGCACTTGTGCCCTCTTGATGCATAAGGATAGACATCTAAGTGGTGGGTGTGTGAAGCTTACCAGGTATAAGTAGAAGATGTGAAAGACAAATATGTGTAAGATGAATAGTGAAGGGCACTTAAAGGCACAAGAACAAACCAATGTGGTGTTAAATTTACACCAAATTTAAAAGAGTGTGCATAAATTAATCCAATGTTAGAGACCCATGAGGAAGTGAAGATGGTCAACATGGTTGAGTGTAAGGAAGAAAGTGAATATTCTCAACATGGTTAAGTGCAAGGTAGAAATTGAAGAATCACACTCTAAAATCATGAAAGAGAGTTATATGAGAATCAAAGTGTTAGAGGGTTAGTGTAAGGGATTTGTATGGGTAGGACAAGCCAAGGTAGGATGACATGCAAGAAATCAATAAAGGTAGAGAAGTGCACTTGTAATAGGAGTGCATATAAAAGAGAAAGTGGAATCAAGGAGAATGAATCATGTGCATGTGAGGATTTGCACCTAGGATTCCATAAGAAAGTTAAATGTCACACCAAATTATACTAACACAAAAGGAAATCATCTAAGATAGTTAGTGTTTACCTAGAAATTAGTGGAAAGTGACTGTTTGAATGACATGTCACTTCAACAAAAAATCCATTCGGAGCATTCAATGAGGTAGTGGTGATGGCACAAATATATGAAATTAATTCATTAAATGCAATATATTCTTGAGGATTTCTTAGATTTTCATGTTTTCAAAGAAATCAAGGTGCTTATGCCATTAAGCCTACATTAATGATGGTAAATGAGAATGAAGGGTATAAAATAGCAAGTGATAGACTTTCTCAGGTTATAAAGTTTAAATTAACTTAGAATTAGAGCCAAATTAAAAAATAAATAGATATCCAAAGAGAAATAACCCTATCATAGTGAAAACTTGATCAATTCAAACACCTAGAGTGAATCGTAACACATTGAGAAAGATCACATTCATAGGAAGGCCAAGTTGAAGGGCTAGAGAAAGAGATTTGTGTATAAAATCGAGTTAGAATGAGTAGCTATCACCTAGGTTGTCATTAATGGCAAGTGAAGCTCAAAGATGAAGGTATAGTCATAGATCCCATGATTTTAGAAACACTAACCACCATTCAAGGCTTTAATAAGCCACATCTTCCAAAGTTTAACACAAGTTGATTTAGGATGGTGAAGAAGTGAAATGTAGCAAGCTCCAAAAAGGTGTAGAAGGAACCCATGTGAGTGAATATCATAAAAGAGATGATAGTTACCAAGATCAAAGAATAAATAATCAAAGTTATTAGTGTCATAAAGGTAGACACTAAGGTGCTAAAAAAATATCATACCAATATATGTAGTTTCCCCTAAAGGTTTAGGTGGGGGGAAGTTGGCACTCATTTGTGCATAGTTACCTACTAAAGAAATACAACATCAAATTTCAATTCAATTTTAAGACTTGATGTTGGATTGGGTGGTGGACATAAGGTGTAAGTTAGCACAAGGATATTCCCTCTTCCATGTCTCAATTCGAGACAAGTTAGAAGCTTTTGGTGTAACTTATCTCTATGAGTTTCCTTACTTCTAGAGGAAATAATCAAATTATTACTCTTATTCATCTATGATGAACACATATATTTTTTATGTTGGTGCATGAAGATTTTAGTGTAGTTATTCAATAAGATAATCAAGCTACCAAATGCTAGGTAGGGCATCCATAAATTTATGGATGATGATGAAGAGGTGGAACACATCACAAAGATCCTCAAGTAATTCAAAGGAGGTTTTGAATTCCCCATCAATAAGTTCAAAGATCCTACTATGAGGGTAGTGGTGGACCTCATGATCTCTAAATTATGCTCAAGTAGTTGGTAGACTAATGTTTTAAAGGCATACCTTTGCATCGCCTATCACATGACATAGGGAGTACAATTCAACATTATAAATTTCATTACAAAGGAGTTGGTGAAAAATACACTAGAATTATATAACTCTAAGAACACCTTTAGGTGGGGATCAATCCTCATATTTATTGTTATGGAGGAAATTGGGATCCCAAATAAAAGCAAAGATAATCTATGGGTGCTCCTAGAACACCATAAATATCATATGCAAAAAGTACAAAAAATACACTTACCCCACCACCTTGAGCCCCAACTATAAGATGTGCATAATGAAATAGTGTAAAAAGTAAATAGAAGCCTTTGGAATAGAGTGGTACATTCCCCAAGGGCTTCCCCAAAGTATGTTTAAGATGACATCTTTTACCATAATACAATATTATTGCCTAATGTACTTGGTGTTTTGGGATGGGAATAGGTTATGATGGTTGAATATCCCCTTCACCTTCTTAGTAGTGTAATTAAATGACATGTTGCGAAGGATCCTTAATGCATAATAAATGGGCATTCTAGTAAAGGAACTAGATGTAGAGAGGTACAAGTTAAGGCACTGATATCCTTACATAGATGGAAAGTCCATTAAGGATGAAGAAGATGCTTTAGATCAATCATACATCGATCCCATCTAAGAAGTCAACATCCTTGGCTTCATCCATAGACTATAATATGAGATGAAGGCATGAAAGAAGGATTCTAGCACCGAGCAAAACACTGAGTAGAAGGAAGAACCCCTAGTTTAAATCAGGGATGAAGGAAATCTAATACTGGTTAAAAATAAGAAGTCTCCAAAGAATAAGGGGGATACTTTGGAGGAAATAAGGGAGTGGCTAAGGCTAAATATCACTTCAAAATCTATATAATCTCCTTTGACCTATACATTAAAGCATGTGTACTTCACATTGAAGACTTCCCCTAGCACATAAAAAAAATGGGGAAGGATCCTCCTATGGTACAAAAGATAATCCTATATGAGGAAGAGGAGGAAGAGGAGTTGGAGGAAGAAGAGAATGGGAAGGGCACTTACATTGTACCCAAGGATGAAGAGTCCTCATCAAGTGAATGGATCCTCTCCCTGACACCTTAGATTAAGTTAGCAAAGTGAAGGTAGAGATTGAGGAAACTTAGCTTCAGTGAAGATAAAATGTAGAGGGCATAAGAGTTATAGGATCAAAAGGAATAAATGAAAAAGTTAGGGGTGTTGAAAGAGGTTATTGAAATGGTTGAGATAGAATAAAAAAGTAAAGAAGAGTGTAAGGTACAAAAGGTGAAAGAGAAGATGGGAGAAATAATTAAGGAAAAATGGGAGAAGAACTTGAGGAAGTAACACATTTAGGTGCACTAATAAAATAATAATTGAAGCACTAATGTAAGGACATGGGCCTGGACCAAGGACATATTGATGTGGTGACAATGTTTCACTGCAAGTGCAAGGATATGAAGGCCAAGGGCATGCCCCAAGTTGAGATCAATTGGTTAGAGGCTAAGAAAATAAAATAAAGAGAAAAGAAGTGCAAAGAACAAATTGAATAGAGGAAGGTTGAAAAGGAAAATACCAAGAAAGAGGAGGATGAGAGGAAGGACAAGGAAGAGAAGGCTAAAAGAAAGGAAAGAGAGGAAAAGGCATCATAGGAGGAAAGGGATAGAATGGTAAAGGAGAGTGGATAAGAAGGTTGTCAATAACACAAAATATAGAAGGGAAGAGGGACCTAAAAAGGCAGCTAGTACTTCCACCATGATGGTAGAGGAAGCTACACAACAAGAGTGCCTGAGTTTAGAAAGGGAGCCTAAAGATAAATAAGGTAATACTAGTGCCTTAGAGAAATAAAAAAAAAAGAAAATGGACAAAGGAGAAACATCCACTAAAGAACCCCCATGAGAGGAATAACATGATGGAACGTTAAGTGCTAAAGAAAGAGAAGAAGAAAAATACCAAGAATAAGAAGGAGAAGAAGAAGAAGGAATTGACACAGGAACTAATGCTAGTGAAGAAGAAGAGTTGAGTGAGGGAGAAGAATATGAGCTAGGAAATAGGGAAAGAGCACATTAGGAGTTTAAAGAGGGTGAGGACTTCTACATGATGGAGTGTATGTCACCAAATACTACCATGACCTTTACATACCACTAGGTTTCTTAGATGTTGGTTTCCAACATGAATGAGCCTGAGGTTGATGTTTAAATAAAAGAAATTTAGAGTGCCAAGAAGCTAGAGGAAGGGCATGACTACCAACTCATTAATCCTTGAGACATGAAACCTATGTACTCAGATAATGCCCTGATCAAGATGGCCTCCTCAAGAGTATGCAAGAATGGCCTCTTCAGGAGCATGCAAGAACATCATCAATGATATTCATACCAATAGCTAGAATAAGATAATGCAAGAAACTAATGAGTTGGAGGCAATAAAGCTCAATCTTAAAAAACTCATTGAGTGCATAGAAGAAGTTGAGCCATCCCTTTTAGATGGTGTGGATTCCTTAGGGATGATAGAAGTTAACAAGGTCTACACATTTCTTGAATAGATGTTCCCTAAGATGAGACCAACATTTGAAAACCAAGAAGACCCATACAAGGCCATAAGAAAGATTTGAAAATAAATTTGGATATGTTAAAAGACCTCTTTCCAAGCTAGAAGAGGGAATGGAGGAAGTAGATGCCATATTTTTTAACTTTGCCAAATGGGTATTAGTCATCGATGTGTGCCTAAAATAGGTAAAGGAGGAAAAATATTCCTTGTTCCAATAATACTTTTTAGTGAGCAAAACTAATCACATCTAAGTGATGGAAAAGGTTAACATTTTTAGCACCCAAATGAAGACCCAAGAGCAAGACCTAGATTTTCTCTTTTGTGCCTTCCAAATGAAGGCTAATGAGGAAGAGGATATCTTAGATGGTAGGGTCAAGTGAGTAAGGGAAAGCCTTGAGGCCTGTAAAAAAGAACTAGAAAGAATATACATGCTCACCCTTGAGGCTACCTCTAATGAAGTAGATGGTACCATCAAAGAAATCAAGGGCACTATACAAGGTTTTGAGAACTTCAAATTAGAATTAGAGTAGGGTGTGCTCAAGATTTGTGCACCAAATATGCTAAAAGACTAGTCTAGGAAGGAATAATAATTTTGTATAAGGTAATGTTGGGCCCCATTTTCTACCAACTACATAGACTGTGCCAACTTGACCTATCTCAATGTGAGGAAATATTAGGTTCAATCACTCCTTTTTGTATTTTTGGCACTAGTTGGAGGAATCCTCATGGATCCCATGCCAACTAGTAGGTAGTTGTATCATACCAACCTTGAAATGACATCCCTATAGGAACTTATACATGGTATCTTGAGAAATGTGGGTGTCAGAAGAGTGAATCAAGAGGGATAGTGACCCATCCAGTGATAGCTCAGCATACCTCATGTGCTCATCCAATCTAGGTAGCTTAGTGGAGCTAATGGACCCCAATGATAAATCATCACTTAGCATGTGCCCATCCAATCTAACAAAGAGATGCCTAGTTTCCTATAAAATAAGGCATACAGTTGAATAAGGGAAGAGAGGTGACTAAGGTAGTGAATCTTTGACAAAATAAAGAGCCATTATTAGTACATTATAATTTGCATTAGATAGGTTAGGCATTTTGAATGTATTTCCCAAACTCACTTGTGAGCTTCTTGGCATGAGTAGTGTTAAGAAAGAGCATATGTTCTATTTTTATGCCCTAAAATTTATATGTTAAACTATAAATCATTGAAAATGTTGTTGAAGAAATGAAGTGTTTATTCTTGCATTATAGTTTGTGTAGTGTTATGTTTGTGACTTAGTTTTATATATGCAATGTTCTAATCTTAATTTGAATATATTATTGTATAAAGGTTTATCCTTAGTCACTAATGGCATTCTCATGTGATATAATGACTTTGACCTACCTAAAATAGACTAATTGTAGGAACCTTAATGAATTGAGGATCTACAACCCATGCCTTAAGTGTTACCCTAAAGAATGAGATTTTAAACCCCAACCACTCCCATAGCTTACACCATTAAGATCTCTATCTATCTAGATATGTACTTAACCCTTAAGACTTATTCCCTTGAAAAGGCTCACACTTATTGAAATTCTCCAAAATAACCTACCATTGATAGGTTGCCTGAACACATCCTACGAAAGACTAAACCCCATTGAAACCCAAGCTGTGCCATGTTTCAACTAGCCCAACATGGGCCTGGTCCCTTTAGTGTTCCACTTTTAATGAGTTCAAAAGGCTTGTGCCTTGTGTGAAATTGATGCTGGTGCAATAGTGTGTTAAATGTTATGTGATAGACCCTATTATGCTTGCACCTAACTACATCAAGTCTAGAACTGACTTGGCTTGATTGCTAAGCACATGACTAAGCACAAAATCTAATCTATTAAAATTTTTTACAACAAACACCTAATATTTATTATTTGAATTTAAATTCAAAATACCAAATCAATTATGGTAAATAAATTAAATATTTACTAAAACTAATTCCACACTCACAAATATAATCACAAATAATATGAAAATATCATTTAGAATCTACAATGTGTGTATGTTCACTAACATTTCCCACTAATATTTCCCTCAATCACTCCATTTATCCAACCCTCTTTGATGATTCTCTCCCTCATCACACTCTGAGGGTATAACCTATCCTGCATCCACCTCACAATAAGTAGGTAGTTAGTCTAAGTTTTCATAAACCAATGATGCAAAACTAATAATTATACAACCTTAATGTAAAAAATAATCAAAATATAACTATCATACAATGTATACTAATCAACAATACCACTATCCCATACAAGTTTATGTCAATATTCTTAAATAAAAGTAATGATAATCATAAAATGATGATACTAATCCATGATTAAAGGTTTATTTGGCATATGGTGAAATTGGGATGTGAGATCCTCCCCCCTAAAACTAGTCATCACCCTAATGAGTCTTATTAAAAAAAAAGTTTTGATTAACAAACAAAGTCTAACAACATAAAAACATACTATCAATTAACATATCATGCAATTAAATGTAAAATTTACCTAAATAACTTACACTAGTTCTCCTACCTAGCACTATTATAGAGTATTGGTCCCACAAGTCCCTACATTGTGATGTTTCCATTTTATGCAAACAATTTTCATGATGGTCACTTTATGTTGACTAGTTTTATCATGACCACTCTAGGGTTTATAATCAAAAGAAATGTCTAATAACAATAACTCAATAAAATTTTAATTGATAACTCAATAACACATGAGATCATCACAAAAACCAAAATAAATGATCATACAACTAACTTTTGACAAGTCCCACTTGTCAAAACATGGATTCAACACATCCATCTATAAGATCCAACTTAGAAATAAATAAGACAATGTGAGGTTAATTAGGATACTTTCCTATCACTTAGAACTCACATTCTTATATCACCAATCATCCCTTACATCTCCATGACCAGATGATCTTGAAAAGGTGCACAAGGTGCACAAATCTATTCTAATAAGTCATATAAAGCAATTCTATGTGTTAAAATATTCCATATGCACTAGAATACACATAAGATAAATTATACAATCAATCTTGAGATTGAATTAAGTTGCTACTAATTAATCAAAACTAGTATCATATCCTACAAATTATCTTTTAGTTCTATATTCATAGTAAAAATAAATAATATGATAACTAATATAACATATAAAGGCTAAGGATTAGGCTATCCTTAATACCTTATAAGAGAGACAATGTCTCCTTGCTTTCACTACTAGTAAACAACAGTTAAAAAGTTTTATCTTAACCCTTTTAGATTTACCAAGATGTTTTTCACACCTTATACCTTAATTTCTCCCAAATATAGGTACACATATAAATCTTCAAAAAATATACTTCAAGAAGAGAATAATATCATCTAAGCAAAGATATATAGAAATAAAATAGTTATAATCAACTATAATTAATATAAATTCAATGTTAGCCATTCCTTGAAGTCAATTTCATAGGTTAGATAAAATAGTAACTCCAAATAGTCACAAATAGAAAGTAGAGAATTAAAATCTCAAAAACCAAAACTTTGTATATGACCTCACATGGTAAAAAAAGTAACATCGTAATCGACATTGTCAAACACTATTCACATACTAAACTTGTAAGTATAGTATAATCACTTACTTCCACAACTAGAAATAATATATGAACCACAAGGATGAATCAAGAAGAAGTAGAAAACACTATCCCATAAACTCAAGGGAATAAGATCAAGCAACAATTCAGAAAAAAAAATTGACTTAAAGATACTCAAAAATGACATCTATACTTAATTAAAGAGAATTTCCAATGCACTAGGTGGTGCCAAACTAAAATGGTCTTAAAGTATTCCTACTCATAGGATTTATGTATATAAGACACAAAATGAAAACATATAAACCTAAGTGGGTAGCACTCCATGCTTTTAAAATAGTCATAACACAAAACAAAAATCGTGAAGGTGATTTAAGGAAGATAAAATCACACTCAAGGTGTTTGATCTAAAAGATAAAGGATACAATAAGAAACATGTGTTCATAACTCATGATCTAAGCTATGCACTCTCCTACCAAACACCTTATAAAACCATCACCAATGAGACACTCAACAGACCAACCCTTTAATAATTATAAGGGGGTATGAATTCTCTTAGGGTAAACACTCAATGTACCACACACATATTCATAATTCTCCTCACTAATGAGTAGAAGGATATGAAAATGTTAATGGACTCATTAGGTCCTAGAGTTTGAGCTATAGCTTTGATATCACATGGAACAAACCCTCAAGTTGTACTTAATTTTTTTAAAAAAACTAAACAAATAACTTAACATTCAACAAAATAAAAAATACAGTAAATCAAAACCATAACTAATAACAATAGTACTTCAATTTCAAATATTGCATACAATATAAATCTTATACAACTCCACAAAAGTAAAATACAATAGGACACAACATTATAATTAATTAATGAATTTTAATATTTACATAACATATCCCATTTCAATAAAAGTGAATGTAGGTTTATATGAAGAGTCACAAGGTAATATACATATATAGGACACATCACTAAAAGATACATTCTACCCACACCCACAATGAACTAGACATAGGCTACATGAAGGTAAATAAAATCTTAGCCAAACTAAGACCTTGAATACTCAATGTTGGCCATAATAATAATAATAATAATAATAATAATAATAATAATAATAATAATAATAATAATAATAATAATAATAATAATAATAATAATAATAATAATAATATTATTATTATTATTATTATTATTATTATTGAAATTAAAACCATGCTTATATCTTTGCATGCAATCTAAGACAAGTTATTATGCATCCACAATGAGATAAGATGCCATAGTAAGTTAAGATTCCATAGTTAGGGAACACGCAACCATAGTAATTTCTACATGGTTATGAAGTAAGACATAGGGAAATTCATATTATGATGAGTATTTTAATAAAATATTATTCTTCATTACTTTTTATAAGGATGGGCCACTTAACAACATTGATTTTAACAATGCACAACTATGTTTTTTCCAATTCCTCCGTGTTCCAATTAAGACACAATCCAATACAAAAAAAAGCCTCCTCTATATAATATGCAGTCTAGCTAAAACTAATGTAGCTAAAGGTATATGTCGATCATAAGATAAGGATGTTATCTTTCTTTTATAACCTATATTATGAGATATATATATTCAGTGTTTTAAATTGATAAACTCAATGTTAATATTATGGCCAAGCATTTCACACAAGAGGATTGAGGTTTCAATAAATACAAGACATTTTTTAAATATTACTGCATTCAAATTTATTATTGCATAATGATCTATTTAAATATCCATATTTAAATTTGATATAGCGATTTATATTTTAAAGACTCAGCTAGCATTCCTAAATTTTAGCATTTAACTAAAACTCCACTATTTATATTTTAAACAGCTTCACAAAGTAGAGACTAGGATTTTAGTATATATAGTTGGGATTTCTATATATATAACTATGTATTTTGTATATATATCTCAGCTCTTACACAATGAATTTATTATAAATAGTCTGAAATTATATATATATATATATATATATATATATATATATATATGTATGTATATATACATATATATATAGACACACACACACACACACACACACACACACACACACACACACACATTCACAACTTGGCATCCTAATGCTCAACCTGATTTAAATCTAGATCTTGTCCAAAAGAGTGAATCCTAAGCCAACTAGAGGAAGACACTGGGAAATTATTTGAATGCAGGGCTGCTCAAGATACAATGTAGGCTTAAATAATATAATACTACGTAGGTCTAGACAATGGAAATGTTGGCCATTAAAGGGAAACTTAATAGTTCTATATTTTTATTCAAAGAATCAACATCGTATTTGCAGAACCAACCTGGTATGACATCACTTGGAAATAATATACCTATCTCTTGCATTTTCTCCAAATCCTTTTGTCTGCTTCTTCTCAGTCTTTTTATTTTTTCCTTAGTCCATCCATGCATTTTTTTTTCATTTACAAGAGGCTTTGTTTATAAAAAATAATTATTTCTCTCCAAAGTCGTGCCCATTCTTGCATTACATCTTTTCTCTTTTGTATGCATAAATCTTATTTAATTTAACATTTAGTTCCTAAATTCAATTTCTCAAATTACCTTCCATTATATTTACTAACTTTAGTTAATCCTTTCTTTCACTTTAGTTTACCAACTAATATCCAAAACATGATAATTTAACTAAACTAATTATAAAATCTATTTTATTAATTTTCAAATAGATTCCTACATGTTAATTCAAGATCAAATCTTTTTATTACATTTGACTCAACTTTCATTCATTTTTTTCAAAGATAAACAATTATTTAACTAAAAACATAAGTCATTAATTGTATTTTATTTGAAAAATAATTATTTACATAATAATTATTTTTAGTAGCACCTAATATTTATTTTTTGAATTTAAATGCAAAAAACCAAATCAATCAGGGTAAATAAATGAAATGCATACTAAAACTAATTCCACATGCACAAATATAATCACAAACAATAATCAAAGAATTTTTATGAAAAAATCTTTTAGAATATTCTATATGTGTGTAGGGTCACTAACATTTCCACTAATATTTACCTCAATTTCTCCATTTAGCCAACCGTCTACAATGATTCTCTCCCTCATCAAGCTCTGAGGGTAAGACCTATCTAGCATCCACCTCACAACAAGTAGGTAGTTAGTCTGAGTGTTTATAAACCAATGATGCAAAACTAATAATTATGCATCCTCAATGAAAAAATAATCAAAATATAAATATCATGTAATGCATACTAATCAATAATACGATTGTCCCATACTAGTATATGTCAAAATGCTCAAATCAAAGTAATGATAATCATATAATGACCATATTAATCCATAACTAAAGTTTTATTTGGCATAGGATTAAATTTGGATGTGACATCAAGTAGATTTTAACATTTTCAAAGGCTTTAGATATCAAATAATCCTACCCTCATAATGTACAGTCTATAGTTGTAGTTCTAGGAATGTGTTTTCCCACTATTTTGAATACATGTAAGATAACATGAGGGTATGGTCAGATGAATGAATTATTATATAAAACATAAAAGTTTATTATATTATTATTATTATGCTCATTTAGAATCTCATGATACCAAAAATTCACCTACAATCCTCTTTAGGCACCTTGCAAGTGGACTATACAAAGACAAATGCAGGATTGTGATGTATTAAGTGAATACCCAAGGGAGACTAAAAATATTAGAGGAATGTAAGGAGTAATTAGATCATACTTATGTATAATTTTTCATGATATAAAGTGATCAAAGGGTTTAAAATATGAAAACATAGTAAAAGAGTTAATAATCCTAATTAGGCCCAAACCAAGAGTTAATAAGCCTAATTAGGCCCAAACCATACTCAAACACCTACATGCCTACCTATACAAAACACAAGAAATAGTGTAAATTTTAGTTTGAGCATGGATTTTTAGGTTGTTTAAAGGTGTGATATTAATGAGATAATTATGATAATGTCTAAAAAAGAGTGAATAATAACAAAAATTGAAGAGATGGCCCCTTCTTGAGCTCTCACAAAATGTTAAGCCTTGAGGAGGACCTATAATTCCACCTTCAAAAGGCATGGAAAAGATGAATTTTAGAATTGATTAAAGATTATGATATTTATTTGGGGTGAAAATGATCATATATGAAGTTTTTAGGATGATTGGAACCCTTACTAGATTGAGAAAATGTCAAAAATAGGCTGTTAGGACTAGATGGTCTAATTTGTCAACAAACCCTTGATTCAATTCAGAACAACATTGAGGGTTTTCAAGAGATAAAAACATGAATATTTGTATGTAAATATATAAGTATTCTAGACCTCAATCAACCATTTAAAAACTAAAATGTGTAGTTTGAAGGCCTTTTTATCAAAGAAATACCTTTTCAATCTCTACACATAGGTCAACCAACATGAGAAGACTTTTCTTCTACTCAGTTATATGTTGACCTTATGTATGTGGTAAAATTAATTTCATATATGTTGAAGGGGTATATATAATTCAATTTTGTGGAATTATATTATAAGTTAATGTTTTGTCCTTTATGAACAATATTTAATAACCTAAGACCCTAAAACCCTATTAAAACCTTCTAAAGAGACTTGATGAAGAATATCATCTCTCAAAATGCCTAAAATGGATTGAGATGGTTCCAAAAGTAATTTAATGGTACCTATTCCTCTCTTAGGATCCTGATATAGTAGGATAGTGGTATGTGTGATTTAAGAATGTACATAAAATGGCCTAAGAAGCTATTTTAAGCCTATTTTTAGGGTTTTGAAGTCAACAAATCCTCATAAACACTTTTAAAGGATACTTGAGCTAAAATAGATATATTTTGGTCATAAAAAATTCATATAATAATATTTTATAATGAAAAATTAGGTTTTAAGTCACTATCAGGACTCAATGAATGAATGTGAGTACTCTTGCATTAAAATGGTAGAAAATGGATTGGTTCCAAGGCCTCATAAATCAAATAACTTTAAAAAAACCTTGATGAGCCTATAATTTAACCTATAAAATATTTCAAATGTTATGAAATATAAGCAAAAAAGGCCATTCTTTACCCTTAATATGACTTTAAGATTCTAGACATAAAGGACTCTTGCGATTTTATTATCAAGCAAGTGTGAAGACTTGACTACAAGATGATCTTCATTGCTCAACAAGGCCTCTATGAATAAATAAAGTACCCATATAAATTATCAATATATGTTGGAGGTCTTTAAAATACAAAATCAGATATTTCTTTTAAACATAGACCTTGATAGAAAGATAGAGTATAAGAAGAATCCATCAAGTCTAATTTCAAATCTCACATGAAAGAGAAGTATTGAAAGAGGTGTAAGTTGGCGCATAAGGTTATCAACTATGCCAAGTGTAAATTGGAAATTTTTTAACCAACTTCAAATTATTAGATGTGTAACTCCATGGAGGATTTAAATTCAAGAAAGAATCAATATTCCAAGAGAGTCTTTGATGCCACTCCTCATGAAGAACTTTACTAAAAAATGGCCTAGAAGGTTAAGGAATAAAATGACAACACATTTAAAAGAGACTTAGTGTCATTTTATTTATTTTTTGTAACTAATTTTATGATGAAGTATATGTGATGATTTATATCTTTTTCCTATCTCCCTCTCTCCCTTCTATTATTCTATAAATGAGGCCTTGAAAGTAATTTGATGTAATCTCTAAAAGTTTATGGTGAAGCCTTACCAAATTTGATACTTATTATTACCTTTAAAATAAAATTAAAGCTCAAATACACTTTATTAGTCTTGAATTTGGTGAATTTGATATAAATTGTTGATCAATGTTAGTGATAGTTGTATTTATTCCATGAATTTGTCCTTTCCATTCAAGCCTCTATGTGAGTTAGTTATCTTTCCATAGGTCATATGAAATGTATCAAATTGTTTTTTAAGTTCAAGTGTTGCAATATTATTAGTGTCTTCCTTTAAGCCTCTTTATTATCCACATTGAATATTATAGTAGACAAAGACTTTATATATAAACACTTATAATGGGGTAGTTATTTTAAAGTTATTAAAATTATGTTGTAATATTATATTTCATAGTGCAAGCATCGACAAGTAGAGGGAATTATATTTGGTGCATCACCTCCATGTTTTTAAATAGTTTTAGTCATTTTTTATCCTTTTTATTTACAATTGTAGTAGTTTATTTTTAGATTTGGTTGAAGCATTAAGTGAGTTATCTCAATCTAGAGATTCACTTCACTAATTATGCCACCCAAAACTTAGAAGTGATTCCATGTAATCATCTAGTTAGGAAGGATTGAAAAAACTTCTTATGTGTGAAAATTAGATAGATAAAATTACCCTAAAGGATATTACAATACCTTTCAAGGTATATCCTATGATATTCCTTAAAGCACCTTGAAGGTATATCCTATGAGATGCCTTAAAAGGCCTTGTATTATGTTCAAGGGTATACAAAGGTATTTTGAAGGTCCTTGAATCTGTAACATCAAGAAGTTATAGGAGTGTGAAACTAACAAGCCTAACATCATGTAACATGTCTCTTAATGAATGCGTTATACTCTGACACCACCATATACTCTGAGAAATCAAAAAATTCAAAGTGTAATTTTTTTTGGTAGGCCTCAGGATATAACATGTCTAGTTACTATTCACTCATACACTACCACATCTGTATCTCCCAAGAAACCCTAAAAATGGAAAAATACACTAATTTTTATGCCCTTCTCCTATACTTCTATTTATGTGGCTTATCTTTAAAGTTGTGTTGAATCAGTGTTAGGACCTTGTGATTACACATGTTGGTGACTTTCAAATTATTTTGGGAATAATTTATCTTAATGGTAGTTTACGAGCAATTCAATTAAGAATTGATATGAAGGCAAAATTTTCTAGTATGCATTATATCTCCATTAAATATTTAGTCAAACTTATTAATTTCTAATTTGTGTTTCATGGCATTAGGTTACCTCAATTGTTATCTACCCAACTATATGACATATAATATTTGTTTTGTAAGTAATAGTTCTATTATATTAACAAACCCATCTTGAGAATGTAAGTATAACAATTTAGAAAGTGATACGCATTATATATTGTTATATTTATGTTGTTTACGTATAAAATAAACTTGAGAATATAATAGTTAGGATAATGATACATGTTGTAACTTATTACAGTGTTTTTAGTTATCTATAAAATATGTTTAGGGTGTTCAAACAAGAAATGATATCCCATATGATATAAAAATTATTTAAAATGGGTAATTATTGAATATAGAGCCTATGTTTGAGTGTAATGTCAAACTACGAAGAAAAAAATCATTATAGTAGGAAGCAAATATCTAAATAAGAAGGCCTGATGAGATAAAATTTCCTTAAAAATATGTGTTGGTTTAGAGGAATCAGTAAACCTCTTAGTGAATTCACCTTATATTTTTTTAATAAGCTCCCTAAATATGACTAAACATGTTATGATACCTAAAGGTACTAAAATTCCTCAATTAAATTTATACTTATATTAACAATAATCTTAGTCTGCATAAATTCCATATGACTACAAGAATATGGTTTCAGCTATCAAGAGTTTGAATTATCCAAAATACTCCAAAAATATAAATCTATAGGTCTAGATAGAAGATGAAAGATAGTGTATAAGAGTTTATGTTATTTTCTCATGTGAAGACTAATCAGATAGACGGTATAAAGTTTGTGTTTTGAAATATAATATATGTATCTTGATTTAAATCAAAGAAAATATGAACATAGGTATCATAGGTATCTAGTCCCAAAAAATGTCTTTTTTAATTTGTTTTTCAAATTTTCCCAATGAAAAGTCAAACATGGACTTCAAAATATAATTAAAAACAAACTAAAATGTATAAAATCATAGACCCATAGTATGTAATACATTTTGTTCTAGAATCATGGTTTTAGGAGGAATGCCAGAATGATTTCCCTTCATTCCTAGCTTTGTGGATGTTTTCACTGATTATTTTTTATCTTATGGAATATCAACAACATGAAAATTAGTGCTTTTCGAAAATTACCTTTGGCATATCCTACAATCATTATAGTCTAGGAAAATACATATCTTTGAGGTATTTTGTGCGTAATATGCAACCATTTTAGTTAAGGAGATGATAGAGGTGTGTAATATAAGATATATGATGAAGCATGAGTAATTTCCTCTACTAACTAAACTCAAAAAAAAATATCATGTTATTGATTTCCTTCAGGATATAAACATTTAAGCAGAGATAAATAAGCTATCGATGGTGAAGTTTGTTATATATGATATGAATTACATTATACTCTACTATTACATGATATATATGGTGTAGGTATGATCTACTATAGAGTTCACTACATACTAACTGGGCCTTGAACATTGATTCATAGTATTTTTGAAATAAAAAATATTTAGATCATGCTTTGGGTAATTTATTGAGTTGTCTTTATTTATTTCCATACATTGTAACATTTTCACTATGTACCTATTATAAAACTAAGATAAGTGAAACCACTAAATATTATGATAATTGGGATTGAATTATGAGTATGTTTTATGGTTATTTAACTTACTTTGTTTCTATTAAACTTATTATGTGATTAATTTTGCTTATATGGATATATATTTATAATTTTAATTTTTTTAATATATTTTTATATAGTCATATCCAAAACATAAATATTATTGTTGTGATCACTATGTGTATTACAATTACTAAATTATTCTATGGATATATATACATGCCAAGGATTCTTCCTGATGTAATTGATCAAGTTACATTTAGGAAACTTTTTACAATTGTCCTAGTCATGGTCATTGCCTATATATACCATTACAATGGTACTAAATATTTTTGTGTTTTCTTTCATTCATTTAATTGGCTATATAAATTACCTAGATAATGTAGTAGCTAATTGATTTTAACTATACCCTTGAATGTGTCTTAAATGTTGATATTCAATATTGACTTCATATATCTTTGGCATGTCCAATTCATCTAATACATAATAAACTAGAAAAACCTTTAGATATGAAAATAATTATTCAGACATCACTTGCATTATGTTTAACTATATATTTAACAATAATATTTTTTGGATATAATTTATTTGGAGGTGAGACATTGAGTAAAGTTTTAGAATACTTTGATAAATATTTTAGAGTCCTTTATAGTTATATTATGAATGACATTGTTCATATTAGCTATATTGTTCATTTTATGTTGGCCTTTCTAGTGGTTCACTTTACATTATGCCTCAACCTTGTTGGGCTTATGTCCCCATAAACATCCCCTATCATATTATATTTATAGATATTAACATTTATGACAATAAGATTGGTAATATTTTCCATTCTAGGGGAAAGATTCATACCTAGTATCTGGGATGTATATGCTCTAGAATGATGTGATGTAATTTTTAAGGATGAGGTGTAAATGTGTCATGAAAATGGTGGAATGTGTGTGTGTGTGTGTGTGTGGTGGGGGGGGGGGGGGGGGGGGGGGCGGGTGGTTGCATGTGTGTGTGTGTGTGTGTGTGTGTGCGTGTGTGTGTGTGTGTGTGTGTCCATCCACACACACACACAAATAACATTAATATATTTGAATAGTTCAAGAGGAACCTCCAAGATTTGAAAGATGACTATGTTTGTGTGAAAATAAAGAGTACTATAAAGGAAAAGCACATAATTATTTACTAGTTGTCACCTAACACCATCTAATTTTTGTGTTTGGTTGCATGTGTGTGTGTGTGTGTGTGTGTGTGTGTGTGTGTGTGTGTGTGTGTGTGTGTGTGTGTGTGTGTGTGTGTGTGTGTGTGTGTGTGTGTGTGTGTGTGTGTGTGTGTGTGTGTGTGTGTGTGTGTGTGTGTGTGTGTGTGTGTGTGTGTGTGTGCGTGAGTGTGTGCATATGTGCATGGGGTGTGTGTGTGTGTGTGTGTGTGTGTGTGTGTGTGTGTGTGTGTGTGTGTGTGTGTGTGTGTGTGTGTGTGTGTGTGTGTGTGTGTGTGTGTGTGTGTGTGTGTGTGTGTGTGTGTGTGTGTGTGTGTGTGTGTGTGTGTGTGTGTGTGTGTGTGTGTGTGTCCATCCACACACACACACAAACAACATTAATATATTTGAATAGTTCAAGAGGAACCTCCAAGATTTGAAAGATGACTATGTTTGTGTGAAAATAAAGAGTACTATAAAGGAAAAGCACATAATTATTTACTAGCTGTCACCTAACACCATCTAATTTTTTTAAATAAATGGTTAAGAAATAATATTTTTATCTTCTTCATGAATAGTGTTAGATAATAGATAACAATGGTTGTGTATAATTTATGAAGGTGGTGATACTAGTGGCAAAGGTGAATGTTATGAATTTATTTGTGAACATAGTAATTTGACAAAAAGTTATATTCAAGTATTGATTGAGGATGGTCATGAGTTTTGGTTCATGGGATTTATTAAATACCACAAGGATCTTAATGAAACTTAAATAGGTCTAAAAAATTTTCCACCATTGTTTCTCTACCTAGGGCTCATAATGGGTTTAGGCATTAAAAACAATAGTGTTCAGGATCTAAAAATTACGTCAAAATGAATTTAGTTGCTTGTTTTGGTAATGCAAGATTTGATAGAGTGAAAGAGTGTAAATTGATAATCATACCTCAATTGAAATATATGTTTGATTATTCCATCTCACCATTTGTGCAAGAAACATTAAGAAATAAAAATCATATGGTTCATTATGTGGTGATGATTAGGTGAGGGCCAATAATAGGTAATTTCATGTGATACACTCAAATCAAATATGTCAATGCAATTTGGAGCTTATATATATAACTATTTCAATTACCTAATAAATTCTTGAAACACATACCACCTCCATGAAAGCAATCATTCAATATCTAATGGTTCCTCTAAAAAAGTAAAGAATGCACCATGTGTCAATTTAAATGAGTCTAAAACTATTAAACAATATAATATTATGTACAATATAATAACACAATATAATATTATATGTGATGAACATTTTATCATTTGTAAGACAAGTATATTTTCCTATCGCAACATATGAATACCACTTATCCCATAAAATTTACACCTACACATGTGACTACCTTGAATTTTAAACTGGCATGTCAATATAACAATAATGCAAACTGATACATGCCAATTATATCAAAGCAAGGTGGTGACATATGTGATTCTTCCTCTAGTGTATGATTTCCCCTACTATAATTTATATAGGTTTAAATATATTGATAGCATAAATTAACATAAGCTACAATATAGACTTTTTAAACTCAATGTTTTACCCCCACATCAATGACATTACAATGTTGATTTGAGTCACACATCATATGTGGAGATATGTCACAATAAAAATAAACATCATGTCATCCCCATCAACCCTTGACAATAGAAACCATCCAATCAAATATCCTACCACCCTATAAGCTTGTGTACCCCTTTACTATAGATGTAAGTCATGTAAATCCAATAGCTACCATAAATTCAAGTCTGATGTAGGATATCATTTCCCCACACCATCACCACTTGACTCACTTTGAAATATTTCAATACTTACATGTTATGTATGGGATTACCCTTCCCCATCATGTCACCATAACTCAAGTTCACCATGAAACAAAATTTCTCCTCCTCACATAACACATTATCGCACTATATGAAGGAACACCCAACCTTATTTACTATCATCTCCACAAAAATAATAAAATTATATTTTATTATTACTCAATAATTAGATTTAAAACTTGAAATGTAGTGATCGATGGAGGTAGTTACATGATTGAAATACATGCACTTAAATGTTATTGAGAATCTATTTGACACCTAGAATAAATATGAAAAGATGAAGTAGGTCACTAGAATGTAGCACAAGGTTAATATGTCGTAGAAACACAAATATGTTTCTTTCTTTGGCCCTTCTCTTGGACCATAATAAAAGTTCATTATAGTTAGAGCAAGTGCAAATTAATGTCTCCAAAAATCAAAGATTGTAAATTACATCTTGATCCCACATATAAGTTATTGCTTAATGTCTTCCTTTTTTTGATACATCTACTAAAATAATAATTCAAGTGGAAATAATGATAATATTAGGTTTTCTCAAGAAATGATTAATCAAGTTATAAACAATTTGAATCATGGTTTTGGGCAGCAAAGGCATATAGCTCCTTAACCATGGGGCTCACCAGTTTATAATGGGTATAAGTAGAAAAATGTGTCTCATGGGTATCCCAAATGGTTCTTAATGTTTTTAGAACTACTTTTTTTATTCAATTATTTAAACATTGCTTATGTTGGGATATTTTCTTTTATATATATTTTTAAATCTAACTCCCTGAACTTTGAAAAATTTGGAATAATAAGAAAATGAATTTTGTTTCTAACAAGTAAATTTTTGTGGGACATCACTAAAGATGACAATCTATATAATGATGTAAAGTTTAAAACATTTTCCTTGGAATGCACACTCTTAAAATTAAAGGGTTTACCTAGTTTATGTGTTTCTCAATTTATAAGTTTTCTTAGGGATGGAAATGAGTAATTACTAAGGAGATATAATCATATAAGTTGGTTCTTGAGATATTTTATATTATACATAGTTTTATTATTATCCATAACTTGGTTGTTTATCTATGATTTAAATTTGGAAAGAATTTTCCTATGTTTAAGTAAGCAGTCACATATCTTATAGTAGCTCTACTTCTACATACTAAAGAGTGATTTTATTTAAACTAATCTTTGATATATTGAGATTTTTTTATTACCATTTCATATACAAGTTGAAATTATCTTGAGAAATGGAAATGGTATAAATAATTGATGTTGATAGTTCTATTTTCAGTTAGCTAGGGTAGATGTCAATCAAAGACTCTTTAGAGGTTATGCAACAACAACAACTACTCAGTAAGGGCATCATCAAGTTTTGGGTATGTTATTGAAGGTAGTATATTCTAAACCAATTTGTGAGGATACCTTGTTAAAATCATGTTATTTCCAAATTAAATTTGTTTAGCTATTGATTAGTTCAAAAATGACTAGCCCATGTGTTTCTATGCATGCATTAGTAAATGCATGTTGTCAAGGATTTGTTGATATTTTTACAAGTTTAATAAAGGCATGTTTAATATTAAAATTTCATGGTTTCTCATTATGTGATTTATAGCACATATACAATATTATATTTTGGAGATTCTTTTCACAAGTTCTCATTTTTAATAAATATATATCTAAAAATAATTATGTATATAGATAACATTTCTATTATAATTTCTCTCATATTATACTTGGTAAGCTATGTTGATGTGTTTTTTAGGCACACCATAGTCAATGAGGTAACCTATAACATTTTAGGATCTCAATGGAGGTAAACTCCACTCTAAGGTATGAGTTTTAGGTATATATTTTAAACAACCTATTGATGGAATAGATGGTAGGGCATGTAGGTTGTTGACAACGTTTTTTGGATAGAGGTATGGTTCTTAAAGGTTAGTGAATTCCTAAATGAGCTAGATGTGTGTCTATTTGCTAATATAAAGTGGATAGATCTAAAAAAACTCAAACAAAAAGGGTAAAGTAGAAAATAAGGCTATTTTATTTTCAAGAATAACCTCTTTATCTAGTTTCTAAATGGAAAAGTGCTTTCAAAACCTATGATTATTGCAAGCAGATACTATACACACATAGTCAAACATAATTTAGAAGTCTAAAGAGGTACTGATATAGGAAAATCACAAGCCTCAATCAAAGGTTTCCCCTTTTAGAGTAGCTATTACACACCCTTAATCAGGAGATTATAGCTTAGGCTAATGAGGTATTTGAGATAGCTTTTATATACACACAAAAAAATACATCAAGAATAATCACTCACACATTTATAACATGAATCAATCAAATTAATTTCCAATAATCATTGTAATTTTCTAATGATTCAATATATTTTACACATAAAACTAGCCTGTCAATCAAGACAAGAAAAAATTCATTTTAGTTGTTGCACACTAATAATTATTGAATCATACAACCAAAAGAATATAATCCTAATTACATATAAATTGGAGAGATAATACAAAAACACATTTAATAAAAAACAAAATCACTTATGCTCTTGTATATTGAAAAATTTCCCCCACACCTACAACTAATGGATTATAATTATTTGAATAGGATTGGGGAAGGGGTCACCTCATCCTCCAAGTCCATGCAAAGTCATTACATGTGATAGTTAGAAATTGAGTTCTAACTATGGTTGAAACTATATAATATTCTTCTTATAGTCATCAGTTTAAGTTAGCCTTTGCAAAATCTATACAACATGTGCATGTGTAAAGAAGGGAAAATTTTACAAATATATCCCAAATTATATGAAAACTAAATATAGATAACAATACCTTATTTTACAATTTATGAGAATGACCTATAAAAATAATTTAAGTTAGCCATTTCTAATGGAAGTTAGACATGTGTTAAGGACAAGTACCCCTTTACCAAACCATCATAAACAAAATCATTACTTAACTAGGACTAATTTCCCATTACTGCATGCTACATGTTACCCCTACATTTATAGAATATAAAATTCCATCGAAAGGATTTGAGGGGTATTTATCATAAATTAGTATGTTATGTCAACTTAATCCTTAAGATGCCTAAGTAACTGTAGACTTCTCTTGTTCTACTACTAGATATTCCTTTTTATATTCACTAACTAGATTAATTCTAAGACTTGTGTGTTGTTCATTATTTTTTAATCCAACATGTTGTGTCCATGTAATAATGGTCATGCTGAGCTATCCATTTAATTAAAACATGACCAATATTACCTTTGGGTATGTGTCCCCACTTCATACTTTCTTGAAATGAGGCCAAAGTCAGCTATTACCACTGAGCTCATGAAAACATGCCATGTGGTAGTTTTTAATTGGTTTTAGGACCTTTGAAAAGTCTCAGTCATTTCACACTATTGGATCAATTTATACAAATTAATGTGGTTTGTTTATCTCAAGATTATTACCATGGCTTAAAATTGACATCTATGCACCCATCATTTGACATCTCCATCAATATCATTGACGTCGACATGACCCTCAATATTTGAACCCTAATGGATAATTGTTGGGATTTATTTTGAAATCCACATAACTATTAATGATGTTTATATGACTATCAATGACATCTATATGACTTCACACTTTGAACACTAAATGGTTAATTATCAGGCTTAATTATAATGTTTATGTGGTCATCATTTGACATCTATTTGACTATCATTAACATCCATATGACCATTAATATTTGAACATCAAATGATTAATTACCAAGCTTAATTTTGATGTCTGTGTGCATGTCATTTGATGTCTGCATGATTGTCATGCTTTGAACACCTCCTGAAGACTCTTAGCTTCACTTGGTATCTCCATGGGTCTTCAATATCATTAACTTTGTTGACTCTATAGAATGGCTTTCAAACCATTGATCTACCACCCAAGCTCCTGAGATGCTTCCACTTGGCATTCTCATGGATATTTTAGAACCTTTGACCTTTCAACTTCAATATCATGTCATTAGATCATCTATGATTAATACAATGCATACAATTGGATTTCAATCCACTAGGTTGAATAGTATTAGTTCCTAAGAACAAATATAATTAATTTAGAGCTCAATAAATATTTAAGCTAAGGTCTTAGACTAAGGTTTAAGACATAATAAAAGGGACCCTATGATTAATAAAATCAACTTAGCCTAAATTTATGGGGAAACATAAAGGACTTATGATAAATTTTTAGGTTAATATAATAAAGTTCTCTCTAATAATTTTTACCCTTCATAAATTTTGAATCTTATTTAAAAAAAGACCTAGGCTAACATACTTATACTAAGCATATCATATAATAAAGTGCTCCCTAGTAATTTTGACCTTGCCTAAATATTTTTATCTATTTCAAAAGGACTTCGGGATAAATAAATTAGGATAAAGTTTTTAACATGATTTTAAAACATATATTCAATTTAATTAATAAGAGACCAAGGGTTAATCAAAATCAAAGAGTCAATTTAGTATTATGGTGTAAATCCCTAGGCAGTGTTCACACCAATGAGACCCTATTAAAGATACATCATGGAAACATAAGAATCAAACATTAATAGCCTTAAATGAATTAAATTAAATATTATGTGATAAAAAACCCATGTAAACTAGATCAACACAAGATATTCAATATTGGTTCTTAATAAAGTTGAATGTCCAATTTATAACACAAATTTGTGGAATTTTGAACAAGGGTCCTCATTTTTAGATAATGAGGTGTGTTGGGTACAAAAATTGGCAACTCACTGGGGGAATACTCCTAATTATTCAAGAACCTATAAATTTGGTTATCAATCCTTAAATAAATCATGAAATGTGTCACATAAGAAATTTAAATCAGAAATATGAAAGAGACTCTTAAGTGGATTCACATAACATACTTGACTTCTACTTTATTGGATTTATGTGTGTCAAATGTGTAATTCATTTAACGCTTGGTGTGATGAGTTTTTCAAAGGTTTGATGAAGCTATAGGTTCTGTTATAGTTTCTCTTAAATTTCATTAATTCAAGGTAAGCTCAAGTATTGTTCTACTACCAACCAAGCATCCATAACCCGGATAGAGCTACCTTAGGATCCTTTTCTTCTCTTTCCATTATTTTATTTTAACCATGATGCATGTCACATTGACCTTATTTCATCATGTGATCCTTTTTATTTTCTTTATATTTTATTTTGCTCTTTTGAACCCATTAGTTCTTTTCTTCTTTTGTTTTTCTTTTTTTTTATTGAATGAAAAGACAAGAACTAAAACCCTAGTGAGATGGTATATTTATAAAACAAATCATTATCAAAATGTCCCTTCCAGCCACATATATACCTATAATTGTCATTTAAAACAAGGTATTTAATGTGATAAGTGCATTTAATCCAAAAAATAAAAATTAAAACCTTCTAAATTTGCATGAATCACTCTGAGAACAACTTCCACATACTTGGTGAAACTATTTAACTATAACACCATCCAAAATAGTCCATGATTACCCACCTTCATCCTAAGGACTCAGAACATATAAATATACCCAATTTATGAACCTATCCCAAGTTGTAACTCTCTTTTTAATTTTCTCATTTTTATACAAGTCTATTTAAGCATAAGATATAGGCTCAATTGGTTTCAATTTTAGCTCAGTTACTCTAGAATAGAAACAATTTAGATTACAACAAAAAGTGTTGGCTCCTAGATTTTGACTAAGTAATTTCCCAATTTTGGCTCATGAGACCAAAACAACATGGAAGGATCATTGTCCTATTTTGGCACAAGACTAGCATAATGTGGGAGGACCATGGCATAGGAGAACCATGGCACCTAGATGATAGGCACAAAAGAATCATGGCATGGGACTTGATTGGCATGAGAGGACAATGGAATAGGAGAACCAATGTGAGAGAAACTAGTCAAAAGATAATGCTACAAGGAACGCAAGAACATAGGACTCAAAATGGAAGTAGAAGACTAGGGGAACATGTGGGAAGTGGAGTGTGTAAGAAGTGAGAGTAGTTAGAATAAATATTCATATGATACACCTCAACCTTATCAATCAGATATTTTGTACTAGTCCACAAGGAAAATAACATGTGGTTGATAGAATATAATATAGAATAAGGATCTAGGGGCATAAGAATGTAAGTCTACAAGAAAAAATTATTGTAAGAGCTATGACTCTTAGTCTTTTGAGAGTCCATGTGCTATCTATTCATGTCATTTATGATAAGTAAAAAATGGTTTTCGAGAACCATTTAGAAATACCCCTATTGTAATCATTTATGGGTGTGGATTTTGGAGAACAAATAGTAGAGATTTATCATGTAATTCATTAAGCATTTAATGATAAATGAATTTATACTAGATTAAGTTATGAATGATGAAACACACTAAGTGTTGGAAATGGATGTTTAGTTTTTTGTCTTCTTATTGGTATCTTTTTATTTTCTAAGTTACAATTTTTATATAATAATGGAGATCCTTTTAATAGTGATAGTTACATCTAGAATGAGAAGGATAGTAGTAGTATATCTATGTTATTAAATAATTATTTGGAGATGCATAATGGAATATGAACAAACATACACTATTACTATGCAAACCCTTTAGGAACTGGTCTTTTGTTACATGGCTTGGGTGAGTGCATGAGACTTAACTCTCATGTGATAGGGCCAACATGCTATCCTATTAGGAGAAACTTTAACTTTGGATCTAGAATCAATCAACAAAACCCAACATTTTGGTTCTATTACCAAGACTTGAAGCACTTGAAGCATAGTCATGGGAAAATGTTTGAGCACATCATGTTAGAGAATATATAAGAATGATTTATTAGCATTGAAGATAAATTTAGGGTTTTGTATCTTGAACCATGCATTTCTACATGATAATAGCTAGAGTAAAATATCTACAATCCCTTGTATGAGACCTTTTTTGAGGTCCCAATTCTCTTACATGCTTGGATAATAACTTACACTTAAAGGATGATCTGAAAATATTAGGAGTTAGCCTTGGATGTTTGAAAGGAAATGGATTTTAGCATGACTTGGAGTTCTATGGACATGAGCAGTTAAGTATTGGTGGAAAGGAGTTCTAAAAAAATATATTTTAGACTATTTTATGACCACGTATTCAAAAACCTAAAGTATCCAAATTATAGTTTATTCAAGATTCAAGGGGTCACTATCTTAGGATTTTTAATTTTGAGATAAAAAAGTAATATGTTGATCTCATATTAGAAACAATACCCATGGAGGGCTAAATTATTCTATGCATGAGCTGCACATTTGGTAGGGGGACTAGGGGTTGATTGTAGATTATGAGTTCAACATGGTAGCAAGATAGTGATAATTACATAAATTTTAGTGTGATGAATCCCGATAAAGGATCATGAGAGTTATCAGTATGGGAAGAGATTGGGAGACCTTTAGGAGTGTTGTAAGGAGCCATAGGGAAGTAAACACATATGAAGAACCCATCACTTTTAAGCCACATTATTTTCTACTTGTATCCTATGAAGGAGAATTGATTTATACTTCAAGAGTCAAATAACCAAGTCTGAATCAACCAGGCTCCCCCACCATAGTGCGTGCTAATGCATTTTATTTGGATAGAGTACATATATAAAATTAGGATACAGATAGTATAGAGTTAGAAATTGAACTGGTAAGGTAAAATAAAACTAGGCCATTAGACTTTCATTCAAATTTTACATTATCTTTAACCCTTTAAGGGAATTCTATGGCATAATATGGAATGCTTGGTGGGTCTAGTCCTCAAGTCCAAATTATAGGCCCAAATTTGGGTAACCAACCCTCTACCACACCTCTTACTATAGGCACTACTACTGTAGGTTCTAGAGGAGGATTAGGTAGAAGCACAAGTAGAAGTAGACCCCTTGTTCATGGAACAAGATCTGGATGTTCCCAATAACCACCCACTCAACCATAACCAACTATGGTCTACTACAAGATGACATTGAACTTACCTAAATATCAAGGGGTAGAGAATGTAGCTAATCATGTCCACAGTTCAAACGAATTTAGAGAGTGTCTAACATCTCATATTTTGAACATAAAGGTACTCAATTTGAAACTAAATTCGTAAAGCATGCATATAAGTGATATCAAAATTTTAACCCTCAACAAGTGGTGGTCGACTATGACCAACTCAAGGCAACCTTCTTGTAGGAATTTGCCATTCTTATGTTTGAGAAATAATGTATAACGATGTTGAAGGACATAAAGTAAGGAATTATAGAGAGTATACATGAGTATGATGCACAATTAAAAAACTTGTATTCTAAATTATCATTTGAAATAAACCCTACTCAACATGTGTAATGGTTTATGGGAGGATTATTTTTACCTTTCTGATGGAATCTATCATAAAGAACCTTTACCAACACACACGAGGCTCTAGAGGTTTCCCTCCATGTTAAAGTGGTTAGAAGCATGGATATAAGGATTAGTCTCTTTGTAGATGCAAAAATAGCATTCATATCATCAAAACTTGAAAATTTTATGGTAAACAATGCACATGAGACATAAAGTGGTATTTGGTGTATCAATTGTGAAACTTAAGGGCATAAAAGGAACAATTTCCCAATCAAGAACATTTGCATGGTACTAAAATAAACATGTGAGATATATCATAAATAATATGATGTCTATTCTTGTCCTCTTTTACAATGAGATATGAGCACTAAGGTGTCTGAGTATTGTAATATTTATGATGCCTACAACATGACACCAATGATTATTGATTGATCAGTGATATCTATGAGGCTCGAGCACATGACACATGCCAAACCCTAATCACTAACACCCAAGACAATGGTGGATATCATAGGTGATGGAGAGGAAAAAGATGATGTGGTGGTCATTTTACACTAAGAACCTATTATAAATTTGGTTCTCTAAACTGCTATCAAAGAGATTGCTTAGAGTACCCAACATGTGCATTTTTCAAAAAGGCCCATTGACTGAAAGAATGTCATAATCTATATGCAAATATCACCAAGGAGTATAATGAAAAGGGAATTGTTATGATTCAAATTGATAAACCATAATATCATGCATGACCAACCATCTCCATTTTTAAACAAGTAAACATTACCACCCATAGTGGGGGATAGACCTAGTCAGCTAATCCAATGAAAAAGGTACAATGGGAAAAACTACAAGATAGAAAATAACCTGATGCCCAATAGTACAAGGATGTCCTTTAGGATATGATGAGACTCATATGAGATCTCTAAGTCAAGATTCAATATCTCATATATAAGGATGTAATGTAGTGTGTTACTATACAAAGAGAAGCTAAACTCCAAATAGTGGCCTGAGATGACTTCTAAGAACTATGTAAATAGATGTTAGATGTGGATATTATCCCAAAACTTAATGTTTGGCTTAAAATTCAAGCATGGATACAAAATAAGGTTTGCCCTCATATAATTATATAAAGTGAAGACTTCTATTTAAATCATACCTAGTGTTAGGACACTCCTAGTTCATCTACTCCCTTGAAAGATAGATAAATCTTGTTTAACACTACCATCAATAGATGGGTAATTAGGGACATTTTAGTGGATACTAGTGCAGAAGTTAATGTCCTCACTAAGGATACTTGGTGTAAAATGTCTAGTCCACCACTACAATTAACACCTCATGTCTTATTCATGGCTAATAAGACTCATGATCACCTGATTAGGGTACTTAAGAATGCCATAGTAGACATAATTAGAGTACCATTCAAAGTATATTTTGAGGTTTTAGAATTAGCTAAAGCTGATGATTACCTAGCCCTACTAGGAAAGCTTTGGTGCTATGAGAATAATTCAAACCTAAGCCTTAAAAATCACTACATTATCTTTGATAATGCTAATCAATGCATTGTAATCCCACTAGATCAAACACAAGGACCACCTTATATAGAACCCATTAATGTGGATGAAGACATTAACTACTTATACAATGTCATAGCTTAAAATAATGAGCAACATGATCCAAACCTAGATGGTATTCAATAGTGGTTAGCTACCCAGTCAATTTCCAATACTACAATTAATGCATGTAATTACTAGGCCTATGGTGATTATGATCTCACTAGGAGAGTATGTAGCACCAATAGTTGAGAGAACCTCTTCCATCCACTCCATAAATGTCACAAGTTTGTTCACCTCATGGGTTTAGCAATGAGAGGGCCATTGATAAGATGACCACTGGAAAAAATTGATGAAACCCCATAGTTTCAAGGAAAAATAGAGGTACGTAACTTTATCCAACATCTCAATGAGTTTTATGATACTGAGAATGACAAGATGAGGTCACTAGACCACATTTTTTATGGCACTACCACTAAATGGTGGCATACTCATAGGGAGCACCTCTTATATTTGGACCAAGTACAAGATACTCTACACCAAATATTTTATCATGATAATAAGGTCAAGGGAACACTTATAGTGGTGTGAAAGAACCCAAACCTCACATTAAGACTTGTGAGACAATATGGTGAGTTGAGGAAAAATTATTACCCAAGTACCTCTAGGTACATGAATTCTATGAGAATTTATGTACTTGGGAATGGGAATGGTAAATTAATGAAGAGAGGGACATGGGCACAAGGTTTTGGTAGTTACTAAAGGAAAACATGAAGTTGATGATATCTTATTCCTCTCCAAAGATGGACTTATGCCTTACTCTCCAAGCCATGTGTGAGGCGGTAGTTGGAGACCCAAGTCCTATAGAATATCCATAAAGAACTTGAGGAACCTTTACACTTGTTCAATTAACCTATAACACCTCTAGCTCGTGCACCTACTCTAGTTCCTAATGAATCATGACGTGAATAAATTCACCTAGGAAAGCAAAAACTCATCTTTCAAGTTGATGAAGGTGAGGGATTTACTTCTCTCAACCCCTTGACCAATTATTTATATGTTTCTATAGGTACTGGATCAATAATAGTTTGGGACACAAGTTCTCTAATAAACAACCCCTATCATGGGCCCATTTAAACTATTCAATGTAACATTGACATAGAACAAGAGCCAAAGATGGAAATAATTGGAAGCTATTAGACTAACACAGAGGTGTCATAAATATTTGAGTTGTTGAAAGAATATTAGGATGTATTTATAATAAATTATATTAAAATTAAGGGAATCCACACATCTATAGTAAAGATGCACATTAAGCTAGTTGACAATGCTCACCCTATGAAAAAATGACCATATATGATGAACACTAGTTTTTGAGCATGAGTGAAAGAAGAGATTGATAACATGCTCTATATCAGAGTAATCACTCCCATCAATGAATCTAAATGGGTCATTCCTATGGTAATTATTATCAAAAAATATGGGCATATCTTTATTTATGTGGATTACCATGTGTTAATGTATCTTGTATGACAAAACCATTTCCAACACCTTTCACAAAGGAAATCCTAGAAGGTGTTTCTAGTTGTGAAGTGTACTATTTTATAGATGGATTATCAAGGTACCACCAAGTCCAAATAGCTAAGGAAGACTAGTCTAAAATAATTTTTGCTATACAATGGGGATCATTTGCCTATGTTGTTATCCCTTTTAGGTTTAAAAATACCCTAGTAGTGTTTGCATAGATAACAGTTGAAGCTTTTAAATATTTCATTCATAAATTCCTCTATGTTTACTTGTATGACTAGATGATATATGGGTTGATCAAGGACCATTGTGCTAATCTCTAACTCATGCTTGAGCACTATCAAATGTTACGAATTTCCTTAAATTTGAAAAAGTGTCTACTCATGACACCTTTTGGCATACTTCTTGGGCATATCCTTTTTAAGTAAGGACTCCTAGGGGACCTAGAAAATGTCACTATGATTCTTCATTTTCCAGCACCTAAGACTCAGCATGAGGCGTGTGCCTTCCTAGGGCACACAAGTTATTACAAAAAGTTCATTTGTGGTTATGCCAAGATTGCAACACCCCTAAGAGATATTTTAGAGCATAATGAATAGTTCATATGGAATAATTATTATAAGGAATCATTTGAAACACTCAAATAAACATTGGTTATTGATCCTATCCTATAATTCCATGATTGGACAAAGCCTTTTCATGTCCATGTTAATGCATCTGACATGGTAGTTGGTACGATTCTTGCACAACTAGGTGAATGACATTTAGACCACCTAATTTAATTTACAAGTAGGAAGTTAACACCAACTATAATAAACTAGACCACCATAGAGCATGAAGCTTTGTCTATGGTCTACACTTTATAAATGTTTAGGTAGTATCTTCTAGCCACTCTATTTACATTTTACATAGATCATGAGGCCATCAAATACCTTGTCAACAAACTAGTGCTACATGGAATAATTTGTTGATGGATTGTCATATTCTAAGAATTCTAATTTTTTATAATGGTAAAATTAGGAAAGGCTAACTATGGACTTGACCACCTATCCTAGATTGAGAACAAAGAACTATTGTGTGCCATAGAAGATGATCTTCCTGATGTAAACCTCTTTTGAGTTGTAAGGGTACCTAAAGAACTAAAATATATCATGGAATTTTTTAACACTGGCTCCACACTTGAATCACTCACCACACAAGATAAAAGCAACTTGTGGTCCTTGAAAAACCTTATTAGCTCATATCAAGAGATCTTTATAAGATGGAATGTGATAAGGTGCTTCACCACTATGTAATGCAACATGAGCACCTTGAGGTACATTGATAAGTTCATGAAGGTATCATTAGAGGACACTATGATAGAAAGGCCATCATGCACAAGGTATTGCTCACTATACTTTGGTGGCCAACTCTATTCAAAGATGCTAACGTGTATGTCAGGTAATGTGACATCTACCAACATGTAACTAAACCTAATAGGAGAGATGATATGCCTTTGTGACACATTATTTATCAAAAACCATTTGAAAAATGGGCTATCAATTTTGACAATCCCATCACTCTAGTAGGATGACAAATAGGTTCTCAATACATCATTCTAGTAACTAACTACCTCATGCACTAGGCTAAAATAACACTAAAAAAGGACTATACTACAAAAACTATTGTGTGATTCCTCTAGTACAATAATATAACATGGTTTGAATGTCCCCTATGTTTCACTAGTGATCAGGGTACCCACTTCTTGAATGAGACAATTTGCATTATGTTGGCCTAGTTCATGATTATTCACCACAAGATGACATAATACCACCCGTAGGCCAATGGAATAGCTAAATATTTCAATAAGATCCTTGGTACCACTTTAACAAAAGAAATTAATGTTGGCTAAACCAATTGGGATGATAGAGTATCTGCATTACTCTAGGCCTACCAAACTTCATACAAACATCTCAATAAAATCACACCATTCAACTTAGTATATGGTAAAGAAGTAGTAATGTCAGTAGAGATCTTGTTACCATCTCTTTGCATTATTCATGTAGTACAATTGGATGATGAGGCATCCCTAAAAGTGCATTTGGATGTATTAATGCAATTAGATGAGATATGTTTCATCACTCACTAGAGATAGGATGTAGAAAAATAAAAGCATAAGGCATGGCATGATCAACATATCAAAAAAAAATTCTCCATGCATGAAGGTATTTCTATTTCACTCTAAGTTTGTGTTCCACCTTGGAAAACTTCGTATCCATTGGGATGGTCCATTTATAATATATATTATTCAACCTACAAGGGTGTATTGGATACACTAAATGGATGGTTGGTCCCTTCGAGGGCACTATGATAGGGGTCAATTTTTACCATATTTCACATCTGAATAACTTAGGTTTGTAATCAATAAGGCTTATTCCATTATATTAGGATTTCTTATTTTCAATAAAAGTATTGCCTTTGTTGCATGCCACTCTTGCTTTTTGATAATTTGTGTTTCTATTTTTTTTATGGAGGACCATGAACTATTTTAGTGTGGGGTAAGAAGTCACATGTAAATATACAAATAAAAATCATACATGTAAATGGGAATATAAGATATTTGGGTACAAAAGTTATATGGGTGTGCAAGTTGTTAAGGGTACGGGAACTATTGAAGGCACTAATGAGTAAGGTTCCCACCATAGATTAAGTTTTAAAATGGATAGTTTATTTCACCACATCAAAAGGGTTGGATATAGCTATCACCTACTTTCAAGAAATTTGTGAGAAAAGATAGGCCATTAATGCAATAAGGTAAGAAGCATGTGAATAGAATGATGGGACAAAACCAGTAAGGCATTAAATGCATAATGCAAGGTTTAAATATGGTGGCCATTAAAATATTTGAATTTATGATTAGAAGTGATGGGGAGAGGGAAGGAATTAATGAATGTAAACCCCCAAAGGAGCTTATAAATAGGTATGTCAAATCTATTTCACACTTTACCTTACGATAATTATCTAAGTGTTAGTGTAAAGAATGAGAGATGAACCAAAGAACTAAAGATCACAACAAGATTTAATTACTAAATTATTGAGTAGAGTAGAGTGTTTATATTTGGTGAAGTCATGAATATTTTTGCCTAGCCAAGAGGAGACTAGATTGGTGGAAAGAAGTGAGTTTTTGGAGTTGTAGGTTGTAAGTCCACCATTAATGAAGTGTGAAGCTCAAAAAGCCAAAGTAAGTTGGTTTATCATCACGTATTATTTTGGGAATGTGAGATGGATATGAATTAACCTTAGAGCTCCATGAAGGGTAATGTGGCCTAAGAAAAAGGCTAAAAGACTCAAGAAGATACCAACCATACCAAAGAAGGAAGAGGTGAGCAAAGGACACAGGTTCCTCAGTAGATAAGAGGCTTTGGAGAACCAAGAGTAGAGATCCAACAAGTACATCATGAATAAGGAGAGGTGAGAGAAAGTGTGGAAGAGGAAAGGGAAAAGATGATGAAGAAAGGAAATCAAGCACATACATCATCAATGCAGAATGCCCCACCATCTCCCCCTCTATCTTTATTGATAGAGGAGATGTAATACCCAGAGTTGGTCCTATGCATGGAGAACTAGGTCTCTAAGGTATCGACTATGACCATATTTGATTATAACCACTACCAATTGGGGACTGAAGTAGATGTAAATAATGAATACCAATTCAAGACCATAATACAATAAATAAAGTGGTGTATGACCTATACATTAAAAACTAGTTAGACTAAGCAGACCTCTTCTAAATTTTTGAATTACCATACTTTGGGAAACTTACAGAGGCATTACAATTCCTCCTCTCACATGTCCATGGGGGCTACATCTACTTCATTGGGTGTAACATTAATATCACCCCAAAAAGGATCAACAAATTCATAGGACCACAATGATCGTGGATGAATGTGCTAGATGAATTAGCTAATATAAAAGAGATTTAGTAAACTACCATGGTGATTACTTACCAGAAGTAAGGGCATGCAATTAATATCAAGAACTTTCAAGATCTTACCCATAGATTTATAGTGTAGATCATTTCCACTAGGATCAAGGGGATTGATTACTAGAAAGAGGTGGACATGGCCCACCTATACATTGCTTACCAAGTCTCTCATGGACTAAAGTACAAATGGGAACTATAGTTTGTCTAAAAAATAATTGAGGATGAAAAGGGTGCCCATAAAATTCCCTAGGGAGTAATCCTCTTACTACTAGTCTTTGATGAAATTAGGGTGTCAGATTACCACTCAAGTTCACTAAAGTGGGTGTACCCACCAACTCATAAGTCCCTTGATGAGTGCTTCAAAGCATTCACTTGTCCCCAACACATCACACCCTCATATAAGTTAAAGATGAGGTATTGGTTTAATAGGATGATGATAACATTTGGGAATTAATGGCACATTCCAAAGGACTTACCCCCTTGGCCACAGATAAAGTATAGTTTGTTATAAATCAACATTACTCCCTTGCATGCATCCACATGAATCTATTGAGAGAAATTTTAGCATGGATCAAGCTGTCATATGTCCTATATGTTTTATACTTCATAGACTCTATTAATCATATATATGACACATAGTTGATCATTTTCAAAGTGGAAAGGATTTACGTAGAGTGTTGCACCCTCAATAAAATGTATGTATATCTAGGTAAGGAGGCCGTTGTGAAGAAGTCAAAGAAAGACTTAATCAATATAAAGGTTAAGGATATTTTAGTTGGGGAGCAAGTTCATAAATTTTACTATATTTTATGCACCTTTTAGTACCCTCAACATGGAGACCCCAAAGAAAGGATCCACCAAGAACCATAGTTATGAAGAAAGTGACCAGAGTTGAGCATAAGTTCAAGTGGGTAGTAGGCCCAAAAAAATAGCAAAGGATGACAGAGGTGTATCCCTTTAGATCCATTATTTATTGCCCCTCCATGCTTCATCCACCTCCAGATCACCTTTCACCTTCACCACCTCATCCATCTTTATCCCCTCACACTTCATCTCTTGCTACCTCACTACACCCTACTCATTCCACTCCCTACTCACCTACCCTAACCCTTTATCTCAACCCACTCACTCACCTTTTCCCCTACTATTTCCAAGGACTACCACATGGTCTTCCCTATAATAAATTCCAAGGTGAGAACCCCAATAGGAGTTCCATCAAGTACATATCCATAATTTAGGATTGGACTTTAAAAAGACTCCATCCCCAATACAAGGGGGCCCATACAATGATCCCCAACTTGATATTGATGGAGTGGGATCTAGTGAGATGGCCATAGGAAGCCATCAAGAGGTTGAGATTGAATGGGACCCAAATAGGGGAAAGGGGCTAGTCAAAAAAAAAGAGCAAGAATAGAGAGAAGTGACCAATGTGTGCAAATGTCACCAGTTCATCATAGAAAATAAGAACCTCTATCTTTGTTCACACTTCTACCACAAGGATGTAACTCTAGACACCAAGAAGCAAGTGTCCTTCCTTCTATAAATATACAATGAGGATCCCAAATTTGACATCCCACTAGATAGTATCTTTTCAAGCCTAAATGCTCCAAGACTGCCATGCCTAATGAGGGTGTATCCACAAAGGCTCACCCTACTAATGTCAAGTGTAGCATTTTTGAAACTAGGCATGGAAATAACATGATATAACACTTTTTTAGATTATTATGTATACATAGTGGAAAAAAACATGTTATATTAGTGTACATGTATAATAAAGTGCTTTCAAAAAAGCAAGTGCTCATCGAGAAAGTGGCCTTGAAACAAAATATCCAAGAGGCCACCAAGGAAAAATTAAGGGTTTTAATCTTTTGTGAAATAATTTTTAAAGATGATCAATAACTTGTAGATGATGTACCCATAGATGGGGATGCCATTGGAAAATTAGAGACCCTAGTTGAATTTTTGCTCAAGAAATGTAAGGAGTAACCCATACCAAGAGACAAAGGGAAAGAAATTGAATAGTTCACCACAATAGTAGATGTCTACAAGCATTCCTTGGAGAGATTCAAAAAATTTATCCCCATTTTGGATGGAATTTTTGTATGTCTATCATACCCAAATAAATTCTTAGAGGCTTAACTCCATGATGAAGAGGTCTTGAGGTAGCAAGAGGTAGATGCTACTATGTTAACGAAAGACTACATTGAGCATGTAAAGGCCTTTTAAATGATGGAAGATACCATTAATAAGCATTATCAAAAACTAAATACAAGTTTTTACACACTCTAAGGATAGGTTGATAAGGATGTCTCCACACTTAAAGACATCCATAAGGAAGCTATCATAGATTTGAATGAATAGGTGAAAAGATCGAGACTGTAACCCAACTTGAGGAATTAAAGAATCAAAAGAGGTCATCAAAGGAATAACTTCTAAAGTCCTTGATGCATTATCCAATTGGGATAATCTAAAGAAGAAACTCAAGTAGAAGGGGCCCAAATTTTTTGAAGATACTAGCATGACATAGTCTAGAATGGACTAAGGGAGTAGTGTGGGATGATGTTGGACCTTAAATTTTGACTAAGTAATATATCATTTTTAGTGTATAAGACCAGCATGGTGTGGAAGGATTATTGTCTCATTTTGGTGCAAGACCAGCATGGTGTGGGAGGAACATGACATGTAGATGATAGGTGTAAAAGCATCATGGCATAGGACTTGATGCACATGAGAGGATAATGGCATAGGAGAACCAATTTAAGGGGACCTAGTCAAAAGAGAATTCTATAAGGAACTTGAGAACATAGAACTCAAAATAGAAGAAAAATACTGAGGGAATGGATAGGAAGTAGAGCATGTAGGAAGTGGGAGCAGTTAGAATAACTATTCATATGAGACACTTTGACCTTATCAATTAGAGGTTTTGTACTATTCTACAAGGAATAGAACACATGGCAACTAGAATATAGCATAGAGAGAGAATCTAGGGGGTACAAAAATTTGAGTCTATAGGAAGAACTTATTGTAAGAGCCTTGAATCTTAGTTTGTTGAGAGTCTTTGTGCCAACTGTTCATGAAATTTATGATATGTAACACGTATTCAGGGAGAACCATGTATAAATACCCCTATTGTAATCATTTATGGGTGTGGATTTTGGAGAGTACATAATAAAGCTTTCTCATGTAACTCATTAAGCATTTAATGAGAAATTGATTTGTACTAGATTGAGTTATGAATGATGAAATACATTAAGTATTGGAAATGGATGTTTATTTCTTTGTCTTATTATTGGTATTTTTTTATTTTTAAAGTTACAATTGTTAGAGAATAAGGATGATCCTTCTATTAGTGATAGTTACATCTAGAATGAGAAAGATAATAGTAGTATATCTATGTTATCAAATAATTTTATGGATATGCGTAAATTAAGATGAACAAACATACACTTTCGTGCTAAAAAAACTTTGGGAACTGATCTTTCACTACATACTTCAAGTGAGCACATGAGATAACTCTCATGTGATAGGGACAATGCTCTAGCCTATTGGGAGAAACTTCAGTGCTAGAGCTAGAATCAATTAACAAAACCTAATAGAAATCAATAAAACAAATAATCTAAAAAGTTTGAAACTAATCTCAAAAATCAAAATACTAAAATTTGAAAAGATTAATTTAAAAATCATGAAACTACTCTAATGAAATAAAATGATAAAAACCTAACCTACTCCTACTCTAAATAAAACCCAAACAAGATGGGGGATGGATTTGGAAACTCTATTTGGTATGATTCTCACTCTTTGTTAATAACAAGGGTTTACCCATTAAAGTTTTGAGATAGGTAGGGGCATCCTTGTATTCATTATATATAATTTTGAACCTTTCCCTCATATTGTAAAAAATAGTAGGGTTACTCATTAGGACATCTCAGGCACAATAAATAAATAACCCTTCCCTATGATACATTTTAAACTCACCATTATTACTTATGTATTCATGATAAAATAACTGAGACATGTAATCAAAAAAAATATTACCTTATTAAGAGGCAAAATTAGACCAATAATTTCCATAATTTTAAGGGTTCTAAAATTCAAATACATAACATGATTTAAAATAGTTGTATTTATCTGAGACAAAGGCTTCAAGCACACCCAATCTTCCTTATATTCATCTTAGATTAAAAATGGGTCAATATCTTGGGATTTGACAAGTTCTAGAGCTTCATCATTTATAGTAACATTATTAGGAGAAACTAATTCAAGCAAACAATCCTCAAAAGTGTCTCCTAATATGGATATTAAGTCTAACCTATAGTCTTGAAAGTCATCATCCTCTGTGAACTCATTATGGAAAAGGTCCAAAAGGAGAGAATTATAATCATAAGTATAATCATGAACAATATTTTCCTCCAAAACTTCATCTAAACTCTAATTTTGAGTGTGACCTTCAATATTTGAATGACTCAGTTCTTGACTTTCCAAATTATGAATAAAAATACTATTTACCTAGGGCTCACTATTTCTGATTTTAGGAGCAAGAAATTCATTAATTATTAATTCCATAGGGATCATCCTAGCTACTTCATGTTGTTGATCTTTTTGGCATTATTATTTTGAATTGGAACTCTGATTATTTCCATCTAAGTAATATGCTTCTTTTGAATAGTTATGCTCTGGAAGATATGCAACTTTATGGGCATCATATGTGTAATCAAAATTATTTACTTCAATGCCAAATATGTGGATGCCAACAAACACTTGGGTTCCTTGTCAATCACATAATCAACCATAGTGGCATTCATATTAGTTTTTAATACTAAAATGAATTCAACATCCATTAAATCAAGGCATGGACATCCTTGTGAATTAATTCCATTGAAAGGGAGCTAATAAATTGAATAAAAATTCTTGGGGTAGCCAACATACCTTATTTATATACATCATGATAAAAATGTGTACATGCCTCAGGCATAATGTAATCTAAAACCTCAACATTGAAGCTTGCATGATCATAGGAGAACAAGTCAAGAATATAATCATCAAAAAAAAAATTTGATGGAGATTCCAATGTAAACTAGTATTCACAAGAGTCATCAACACCATCTTTAGAGATAATATTTTATTTTTTAAGGTAAATTAATTGATCCTCTACTTGGACATATTCTATCTCATAGAGATCCTGCAAATGTTGACAATGTTCTTCTAAATTGACACTTTCCTCACTGTCATCATTTCCTTCTTTAATTATCTCATCAAATACAAGGATGAAATAAACATGATAAAATTCTCTTAGCTTGATGGATTACTCTTCTTATTTCTTTTATCTCAATTTATCTTATAATAATATAATTTATTCTTTGATGACTGCAATATGCTCTTCTACCTCTTTTATGATCCAATCATCCTCTCCATCTAGATTCTCTTCTTCCTCTTTAAACACATCAAAAATTTGGTGGTCAAAATATTTAGGTTTATTGTGTCCATACTTATGATTACTTGTTGTAAATATGATGGGAGCTAGAGTATTCTTATTATGCATAGTACCTAGATTAATAGGAAACCCTTCCACTATGCTCCTGTTTGGGCATAATAACTAGCTTTGTATTTGGATATCTTATATACAATTCATATCCCACACACCTATTATAGATAACCTCATACAAGCTGTTAAATTATTTTTTAAAGCATGAGCATCAATATTTGAACCAAATTAAATAAAAATATTTCCTCAAAATCACTCTAACTAGTGATAGAACTAGGTTTCAACTCTACAAACCCATCATGCATTTCTTCTCCTAGTGTGAAAGGGAATAACATATAGATTACATCTTCAAATTTGATATCCATAACATTCATAGCCTATGTGTAAGTATCAATATTCTCTTTAGTAGCTATTGGGTGATTATTATGGAACTTATGAAGGTATGAGGATGGGTTATCAGGGAGATCATGTTAAATATTTGGGATACCTATGGGTGATTTTTCAAGCCAATCCATTCTCAATTTTTTAGTTTTCTAAATTTTATGATTTTTTTGGTTTTTTTGGGGGTTTTCACAAGGGAGGCTCTCTTGTGTTAATTCCAATCAAAGTTTTAAGCCCTCATTTTAGTGTCATTGAAACTATTGATGTGGTTTTTATGCACACCATAATTAATGAGGTAACCTCTAACATTTTAGGATCTCAATGGAGGTAAACTCTACTTTAAGGCATGAGTTGTAGGTATACACTATAAACAACCTATTGATGGAATAGCTGGTAGGGCATGTAGGTTATTAGCAAGGTTTTTTGGATGGAGGTATGGTTCTTAAAGGGTATTAAATTCCTATGTGAGTTGGATGGGTGGTTGGTTGCTAATCTAAAGTGGATAGATCTCAAAAAACTCAAAAAAGGAAGGAAGGGTAAGGCAGAAAAGAAGGATTTATGGTTTTCAAGAATCACCTCTCTAGCTAGTTTCTAAATGGACAAGTGATTTCAAAACCTATGCCTATTTCAATCAACTATTGCACACACATAGTCTTAGATAGTTTAAAATCCTAAGGAGATACTAATATAGGAAATTCAAAAGCCTTAGTCAAAGGTTTCCCTTTTTAAATCATTTATTGCACACCCTTAGGAGATTATGGCTCAGGCTTATGAAGTATTTGAGGAAAATTTTACACACACATAAAAAAGATACATCAAAATAAATCACTCATACACATTCAGAACATGAATCAATCAACTTAAATTTCAATAATCAATGTAATTTGTTAATCATTCAATAGTTTTTGCACATTTAAGAATAACATATAAATCAAGATGAAATAATTCATTGTAACTATTGTAAACTAAGAATTATTGAATCATAAAACCAAAATAAGATAAGTCTAATTACATAAAAATTTGAGAGAGAATACACAAACATATTTTTTGGCAATTAAAATTGCTTGTACTCCTGTATATTAAAAAATTTCCCCCACACCTTCAATTAGTAGATTGAAATTGTTTAAATAGGATTGGGTAAGGTGTCTTCTCATCTTCTAAGTCCATACAAAGCCATTACATGTGATAGTCATAACTTGAGTTCTAGCTATGTCAAAAATGTATGCATCTTCTTACATTTATAAATTTAAGTTAGCCTTTGCAAAAACTATAAAACACATGCATGTGTAAATAAGGGCAACTTTCATAATTATAGCTTAAACTACATGAAAACAAAATGTAGAGAACAATAACTTATTTTGCAAGTTGTGAGAACAACCTATCAAAATACTATAAGTTAGCCATTTCTAATGGAACTTAGACATGCATTAAGGATAAGTACCCATTTACCAATGCCTCAAAACCAAAATCATTACTTAACTAGGACTAACTTCCTATTAATATGGGTTGCATGTTGACCTTACCTTTATAGAATATAAAATTAATTTGAAAGGATTTATAGGGTATTTGTCTTAAAATCATATGTTGTGTTAACTTAATATTTAAGATACCTGATTAACTATAGTCTTCTCTTGTTCTACTACCAGATCTTCATTTTTCTATTTGTTAACCAAATTAAGTATAAGACTTGTGTGTTCTTCACTAGTTTTTAATCCAACATGTTGTGTCTATGTAGCAATGTCCATGCCAAGTTGTCCATTTAATTAAAACATGACCATTATTGTATTTGGGCATGTGTCCCAACTTTTTACTTTCTTGAAATGACACCAAAGTCAAATTTTACCATCGAGCTCATGAAAACATGCCACGTGGAAACTTTCTATTAGTTTTGGTACCTTTGAAAAGTCTTAGTGATCTTGTACCAATGGATCTATTTATATGAATTAATGAAATTTATTTGTAACAAACCACTACACCAAAACCTCAAGGCATTCATGAAGTCCACCCACCAGGACCATAACATCCCACCACACTTCTAAAGCCCAGACTCTGGGCTGGATTTGCACCCATACCACTAAGATTCTCTACATGAACGAGCCCCAGATGAAAACTTCCATGCCAGTGTAGCCACCCACTCTATGAGTTGAACTTGGGTGGAGGATCTGATACCACATGTAATGAAATGATATACCAAAACCTTGAGGCATTAGTGAACTCCACCCACCAGGACCATAAAATTATTGATCTTGATATTATTATAGTGGCTTAAAATTGATGTCTAGGCACCTATCATTTGATGTTCACATGATTGTCATTGACATCTGCATGACCATCAATCTTTGAACCATAATGGATAATTTCATAGATTTATTTTGATGTATGCATGGTTATCAATGATGTCTACATGATCATCAATGATGTCTATGTGACTATCACACTTTGAACACCAAATGGTTAATTTTTAGGCTTAATTTTAACATCTGCACACCCATCATTTGACATATGCATGACCATCATTAACATTCACATGACTGTCAAACTTTGAACACCAAATGGTTAATTTTAAGGATTAAATTTGACATTCTCATGCACATCATTTGACATTTGAATGATCGTGACACTTTTAACACCTCCTTTAGACTCTTTGCTTCACTTGGTAGCTATATGGTCTTTGGTCTTATTAACTTTGTTGACTCTGAGAAGGGCCTGTAGACTATTGATCTACCACTTGAGCTCTTGAGATGCTTCCACATGGCATTATCATAGAGATCTTAGAGCCTTTGATATTTCAACTTTGATATCATATCATTAGATCATCTCCAAGTGAGATAATGCTTACTATTAGATTTTGATCTACTAGGTTAAATGTGATTGGTTCTTATGGATAAATATAATTAAGTCATACCTCAAGAAAAATTTAAGCTAATTTCTTAGACTAAGGTTTAAGACATAATAAAATAGACCCTGTGATTAATAAAATTGACTTAGATTAAAGTTATTAGGAAACATAAAGGACTTACGATAAAGTCTTAGGTTAATATAATAAATTTTTCCCTAATAATTTTTACCCTATGTAAATTTTAAAACTTATTTGAAAAAAGACCTAGGCTAATTTACTTAGACTAAGGCTATCATATAATAAAGTGATCCCTAGTAATTTTGACACTACCTAAAATTTTGAATCGATTTCAAAAGGACTTTAGGATAAATAAATTAGGCTAAAATTTTTAACATGATTTTAAAACATAGATTAAATTTAATAAATAAGATACCAAGGATTAATCAAAATCAAATAGTCAATTTATAATTAGGGTGAAAAACCCTAGGCAATGTTCACACCAATGAGACCCCATTAAACCTGCATCATGGAAACATAAGAATCAACTATTAAAAACCTTAGATGAACTAAAATGAATATTATGTGTTAAAAAATCCATTCAAACTAAATCAACACAATATATTCAATACTTGTTCCTAATGAAGTTGAATGTCTAATTTATAACACAAATTTACAAAATTTTGAACAAGGGTCCTCATTTTTAGAAAATGGGATGTGTTGGGTATAATAAGTTATTAATGTGTTATATGGTTTTTCTCATTATAGTATTGACTAGGGATAGATAGGGAAAGCTTACATATAATTTAGTCCCACATCAACTAGGTAGGAGGTTACTTGTGTATTTATATTGAAAATCCTTCACCTTGTGATGTGAAGATAGGTGATAGGGATCCCTCCTCACAAAATGGGGCCCAACCAAGACAATTAACTGAATATTAAATAAAAAGGAGTGATAAGGGGTAAAAAACCAAACATATTAGTTAAATAAGGAGAACACAAACCATTTTTTTTATGTGTCACCAAAATAGAACAAAATTCTCTAGGAAAATGTTTACCATTGCATTAAATAAAAAATAAAAAGAAAAATATTAAGAATAACAAAGGAAAATGTGAAAGTAAGAATCAATAGTTTTCCTCTTTAATTTTTTCATTTACACTCTTTTATATTTGAAAGAGAATTAGATATTATAATCAAGCATGTACATAAACTATGTAAATCATGATGGGAAACCTAGTACAAGGTCAGTCACTATAACTTTCCATAAGGCCATATCTAGATTTAATTTATCCTAATTGTCATCACTTAGATTTTTACCCTTTGAGGAAATGCCTAATCTCTCCTCATCCAAGTGGCATATTAGAAACACCTATAGGATTATGGGTAGCCTAAGGATGAGGCCAATCTCTAGATAGGGCTAGCTTCCTTGATGTATCAATTTAGATCAAAAATACACCTAAAATTTTAGGGGGAAAAGGAAGAGAGATAAATGAAAGCAAAATATTTTAAGGCAGGTGATACACCAAATAAGATTATGACTTATAACGAGTATCATGTTATACATGAGAATAAAGGACTAACGAAACATACATTCCTTCAATCTACATCCTCTGACATCAATGTTACATTATGAGGTTATGGATGAATGTGAAAATATAATAGGACTATACAAGAGGATTTTAATGGAATTAATTAATGTAATAACTCAATCAATCCTTGAAATTTCTTAGAACACTTCACATGCACTATAAGAAGAAGCTTTCCAACTGCAAATAAGATGAAAGAATGAGACAACATGCTAAGGAATCCAAAGTCTTCACTAAATAAGATCCAACATTAAAGTATAAAAAATTATTAACAGTCATGAAGAGGTAAAAATAAATAGTATTATTTATCAAATAATATGCAAATGAGTAGAGCTTCACCATACTTATGTGGGGCATAAGTTACAATGGCTAGTTCTTATATAACTTGAGAGAGAGAAGAAATAAGTGTAAGGGTCACAAGGACACTTTTAAAAATAAAAAATAAGTTAATTTTCCATGGAAATAGGATGTGGGATGAACCATGAAGTTTAGGAAGCACAAGTGTCCATCCAAGTCATCAAACTCTTCCAAAGTGGCATGAAATTCCTTATTATGGCTAAAAAAAACTACCTTCATGATTTGGGATTCTTGAATGCCTCATAACTAGCTAAAAATAGGTATAATGATTGGAATTAATGGTAATTATTTTATAAATTCATCTCCATGAATTATTTGTAGTCATAGTCCTATAGAATCATCCCAAAATGAGATATAATCATCTGTTGTCAAGAAACCTCCTCTTTCATGCACCCTGCACACTTGGCCTCAAAATTGGATTCAATTTTCTATGAAATTACATGTAATTTAGTGGATGACACATTTTAATACCATCCATGGCCTTATAGGCATTATTAACATCGTAAAAAGGCTCACATTTAATGTTTTCACCCTTTTCACTAGCTTGGTCACTATGCCAATTTTGACTAGTTGAGATGCAATAGCTGCTTAAGGCACTTAAAATTTGTTTCAAGGCATTAAATTTATATTTGGAGTTATATTAAGTACTAATATTTCCCTCCATGTGATTGGTACCTCTTGAAATATACAAAACACATAAAACTATCAATAAAAGCCTATTTTATACCCTATCCATACAATTCCATATAGTCCAAAGGTACGGGGAGGAGCCTGATTGAGTATTCTAAAAAATTAAATCTTAATACTAATTAAAATATTCCATTATAATATATTTACAACTCCATTTAAAAAAAATAGTCACTAGGAAGGGTTTACAAGGGTTTTGAGTAGTTTTGACTCTTAAGCATTGTTCATAAAAACTTGATGTTCAACCTACAAAAGAATATCACAAAAATTATTTTAAAGGACCCTTATAACTCCTCCAAACTTCTTTGTCCCCCATTAAAATCTTCAAGAGAGATGTGATCTTTCAAATTTGACTTATAAAGCTTGTCTCTATATTTCTTGCATGTTTAAGTTAGTCTTTGAGCCAAAAGTGAACTTTTCATAGTTTAGTTTACATGTTACCATATTTATCACATCTTATATGACCTAAAAAACATGTACCAATGGGTTTTAATTCATATCTAAAGTTAGAAATGCAAATGGACTCTCATTTTGAATATAGGCTTCAACATGCCTAGTAAGTTTGACTACACCTTAGAGCTCAAAATAAACTTTTATGGTTTTAATTAACTCTAAATAGTTTATAAACTTCCTATAATGATACCATAATAACTCTCCAATAGGTTATAAATCATATAAAATACTATAAGTGAAGATGACTTCCTCATCTAGCACTAGGCTTCATGATTCCTCATAGCCCTGACTATAACCTTAAGAGTATGGAGCACCCTATTGAGTTTAACCCTCATGTTATTTATTTTCATGATTTTTATAGGTGTGTTAAAATTTTATAAACTTTATTATAAGGCTCTTTTATATTCTAGTCTACTCTTTTGTCCTCATTCTCCAAATTTGTCATTCTAATGCATAGAAGGAAGTACTCTCTATCTGAGATAAAATAGAGGGAAATTTCCCTATTTCCTAAAACAATTTAGATATTTTAGTGGTTTCTCCAAGTGGTAGGTATTTCCTACACAAATTTTTTTCCTTAGTTCTAATAAAATCTCTTTCAAAAGCATAAAAAACCAAAACAAACTTTGTGAGGATAGACTGTGTATTTGACAGTCATAGACTGACTGTGTATTACTTTTGAAAGGGGTCCCTTATGCTCTAATTACTTGAATTGGGTTCATGATATGTTAATTAATATTTTAAATCTATTCCAATTAACTTTTCGATATAACCCTTGGTAAAACCCCTCATGGTTATGCCCTTTGTATATTGGTTTTGTGCTTTGACTATGTTTCCTACCTCTTTTGCCAAAAGATGACTCCTATAGGTATAAATGCATGGTTTAACCTCAAAAACAATGTAAAAAATATCCTATTGTTCCCTTATATTAATTTGGTATTTTTAGATCATTTTTTTCATCTAATAATATAAACAACACCTAGACATATCCCTTTATATCACTACCGACAACAGTCAACACCTTGCTATAGGGGCATATATAGGGTCTTAAGAGGTTTATATAAGATTTTTTCACACATTAAAGAAATTAATGAGGTAATAATATCCATAATAAAGGTATTCATAAGCTATTTAATCATGTTAACTTCACTTTATCCTCTTTACATGCACTTTGAACTAACCAAATTGAGCTTTCCCTATACTGACTATGAAATCCTATATATGATTCATGTAAGTGTGTGTAAGATTTGATTTATATTTTTTAATAATGTGTAGAGGAATTTATTTCAACGTTTTAGGTCAAAATATATATTCTTTTGCCTTTATCCATCTTAAATAGGCTAAAACATCATGAAACTATCAAGCTTAAACTACTAAATGCCTGTAAATGTAGGTGCACATTTATGAGAGGAGAGAACAACTGTAGGTTACCCTAAGACTCCAAAAATATATATATATATAAACCTCTCCTTATGTCATAAATGTCCATTTTGTATCCCTTTAATCATCCAACATTGATATTTTAATGCTTAAAATCTTCCTTGAGAATGATATGAAAAATAGGTCTTGGTTGTAGGTCAACATTGTCTTAGTGTACAAACTGGAAGTGTACATAGGAAGAAAAAAATAGAATATCCTCCTCCTTTTATGATCCCTTAGGTCATGAATTCCACTTCAACCACTTGTAACTATTATTGGAATGATCTAAAACTATCAACTTATAGTACAAGGTCACTTTTGGATCAATGTCCTATAGACATCAATGTCTGAGTTTAGTGGTTTTGTAGGCAACTTTAAGCCTCTCAAAAAATATCTTCCCCTAGTCACTATCCCATGAAAATTTTCAAACTCCCTCTCCATGTTATATTATAAAATATGAGCACATTATTATGAATCATAATCTCTTGAAACTATGTCATATGTTATTCACAAAATGGCCATGGACCTTTATTTCGCATTTTCAGGGACTAAATCCCAAAACATAGTCATTGGGCCTTAGGGAGGTTCTCACTTATTTTTTTGTCAAAATCACACTTAAAAATGGGTATTCCATGATCATCAACACATTTTATGATTTTATTAATAATTTCACTTCATAATCCAACACTCATGAATTCTTAGACTTTCTGATAAGTCACATGTAGGTGAACTTTACACACTCAAGTAGTGAAAAATGAGTATGGGTAGTGAGAATTATCTATAGACTTTAATGAGTCTTAGACCAATATTAAGCATGATAAAATAAAATACTTTAATAGTCAAGTATCTATCTCAGTCTAAACTCCTTCTCAACATGAAATTCTTTATGAAGACACCTGTAGGTGCTTGTTAATGGTAGACTATTTACAAATGTTGCTCATGACTACAACAATTCTAGTTTTTTTTGCATCAAATGAAATATTGATCCACTCCTTGAGTATTTTAAAGGATAAAACAATGATTAAAACATTAAATACACCTTTTTTAACATGACATGCAAGTTTAATACATGTGCATCACCATGGTTGCAAGTAAATAGTGAGAAAAAGTTAACTTTATGGTATTAATAACTACACTCTCATGGAAAATTTGAATTGAAGAATGATATTAAAAGGTAAAGTGGAATAAATATAAAATTTAATACATGATCATATACTTATCAAAAACCCTTGAAGGTGTTGTCAAGGCATGAAATCTTTAACATGGTGAAAAACTACTTGTTGCAAAGAAAAGTGTTTCCCCTTGCAACCTAAGTTTCTTTGCTCATAAAAACTTCATGAAACTTAAAAACAAGAATTTTAATAATTTTATTATGATTTAATAATCATATATAACCAATATGAGCAACTATATTGTATAGAACTACTCAAACCAAAGCAAAATCTATAGGGTGCATGAAATAGCAAGAAAAAAAAACATAGTCATCTTGTAAAGGATAATTCTTAAAGCACAATTGATTAATACTAAAAATATTTATATTTAAAATAAGGTTTATAATTTTACTATCACCTCCCAGAATAATTCTCCCTAAAACCTCTTCAGTTGTCCATACTAAGCATAAACATAAAGGTCACTTCTGTATGTCTAGGAAAGAAAAGAAGGAGCATAACAATTTTGGCTTAAAAATGGAAATTTTAGAGCATGTAAAGAATTTATATGAGTTATATTAAGACTAATAGTCCCTCCATGATATTATCCCATGTGGCACACTTCTCCATGATCTGTACAAGTGCCAAATTCTCATTTTTTTCTCAACAAAACTACCCTTTCTTCTGAAGAACCTACCAATTTTTAGTTATGTTATTTTATTAAGACATTACGAAAAATGGGATGTGACACCACATTTTTTAACCTTAAAACTTCCAAATAAAACTATAAAAGTCATTAAATGCCCTTTTTTTGATCTCAAAATGATTCTTATGACTAAAAGGATTAAAAAGACTAAGGACCAACGCCAATATAAAATTAAATGATATAAATTAACCTATAATAAAAATTTATACATAATATATTAGACCCCAAAACACCTAAAAATAATTTTTTTTACCTATAAGGGTTCCAATTTGATCTGTAGGGTCAAATTTGGTCAACAAATTGGTGACTCATAGGGGTAATATGTCTACTATACTAACTAGACTAGTAGCCTTATCAGTCCATTGGGATTAGGGAGTCATATGAAGTTTGAGACAAAAAATAAAACTTTTGACCATTTACCACAAATATTTTATCAAGACAAGACCACTTGACTACCTCAACCACTCAAAGTAAGGACACACATAAAATAAGACAAAAAACTAGCAAGACACACACACACACACACACACACACACACACACACACACACACACACACACGTGCTCAAGGCACTTAGTGGAATTAGAAAACAAACTATTATGCATAACTATAAACTAATCATACCTCCTTTCTAAGATCAAAAGGAAAACTTCTTGAATTATCTTCATGATGGGATGATTCATAGTGCTAAACATGTTTCTCCTTGGATTGGATGCTTTATAGACCAGACCTATTCCTTGGCACTTCACTTGATCTAATCTCAAGTATATCATCCTTAAATAAGTCTCCAATATATATATATATATATATATATATATATATATATATATATATATATATATATATATATAGAGAGAGAGAGAGAGAGAGAGAGAGAGTGGGCAGAAGTATGATGTATGTTTACAAGTTAAAGAGGAGTGTGTGTGTGTGTGTGTGTGTGTCTATATATACACTCCTCTTTAACTTGTAAACATACATCATACTTCTGCCCACTCTTCATCTCATAGTCAACTTGTATCTTTTTTATACGCATATCTTTAAGACGATTGGTTTCTTATTCCTTAGAAGATTGAGGACAATAGGATCTTGAGACATCTTTCAAGAGCTGATGTGTTTCTCAAAAATAGTTGAGAGTATAATATATCATCTTGATTATTTCAAACATGTCATCATTAGATGCATATATTTCTTGGAAAGATATATTTGAAAGGCTGCTTTCCCTTTGCATACTCACTTGAGTGCCAAGGTTGCCTTCTTATTTGACTAGATCATAGCTTCCTTTAAGAGGAGTATAGCATATCTAATTATTACAAATAAGTGATCCAAAGTCTGATTAATAACTTTTCCTTTCCCATCTATGACATCTTTCAAAGTGATGGAAGAACTAATGAAGGTTTCCACTTTTTTGGCAAAAGGAAAACATTCTTCCTCATTAACCTAGTTAGAAATATCCACAGAAGAATTCACCTCTTCTTCATAATTTATGATCTCTTGAGGGATATAAATTTTCATCTCAACTTAAATATCATGAATTTTATTCTAAAGGACTATAAGATCCTCCATTTCTTTCTCCTTCTTACTGATGCCAAGACTACACATCTTGTAATCATGTGACTTAGTCCAATGAGGCTACCAGGAAGTTAGCCTTTCTTAAATCAAGAGTTATATGTTTTTATCAACTAATTTATCCTCTTTAGGTTACCATATCATATTTATATTAAGGAAAATGGTGATGGGGTGAGGACAATATGAACTAGTTGGTGGAGGTGGCATATAAAATTTAAAATTAGATTGGGAGTGAAATGTAGGGGATTCTTTTGGAAGCTCTTGAGGAAGGGGAGGTATAAATTGGGCTAAAAAAACCTTATTTTCTTCCTTTAACCTGATAATCACTTCTTTCACATCTGATTTATCTTGAGTATTTTTTTGAGGAAGGGTAGATGGGGTGTGCTTAGGCATAGGATCTTCTTCTGGGTCTAAACCTTCCATCACACCTTGACTTAGAAATTTCATCTTTGATTCTAACTCTTCAATATCCTTAGCTATATTATCTTTTAAAATTCTCTCTATAATTTCATTGGCATCATCATGAGGAGTAAAAGAGGGCTGATGTGGATAAAAAGAGACCTCTTGAACTTCACACTCTTTATCTAGGCTTTTCTCCTCCTTTCCCCATGATTCCAATATCTTACTCCAGCTTATGATGTTAGGATTAGGAGTCTTTTCTTGAGTTAGGGGTACAACTTGAGTGGATGAAGTATTAAATAAACTTTTAATCTCCTTAGGCTTAGAATCTCAACCTTGTATCCAACTTGAAATGGCATATCTAGAGGTCTCTTCTTGAGGTGGGAATGTAATGGGAGAGGGAAATAAGGGCTTGAATTCCAATTATTTTTATAATAAAATTGATTTTTGCATATTCATATTGGACAAATAAATTTTTATATAAAGGTTTGATTAAAACACAAGGCTAGTCTTTTCAACCCTATGTTCCACTTGATTTGGAAAAGGCTGACTTTAGCAATTTTGATTGGGGTCATGAGTAGGGACAAAATATGGTTGATAATAAACTTAGGGAAGTGGATATGAAGGATAATAAACATGGTGAGGTTTATACTCATGAAATATTAATTTATCTTATAAGGATGCAATCAAGCCACTCACATTTAGAATCTCACTTATGAGCCTTTGCCAGTTGGCTCTCTCAATAGGTATCCACTCTCTTTTGACCAGATCTAATGCATCTCTTTCCTTGTGAATGAAATTTTTAATAACATATTTACCATTTACCCTTAGTGTATCAAGATACAACATGTACTTATAATATCCCATGAGTATCTTCTTGAAGGTGGAAATGGATAGAGTTTAGAAGTGTCTAGGTTCACTAGAGGGAGAAAGACATTGAGGAGGTTGGCTATAGGACTAGTAAGAATCATGAGAAGGATAATAATGGCCATGTGAGGGTTGATAGGGATCATAAAAAAATTGGTAAGGATCTCACCAAGGCTAATATGGAGTGCCATAAAATGGATATATCTCACCAACTTGTGTAAAACAGTATTCAACACCAAAATCAGCCATGAAACTTCATTGAAAGTAGGAACACAAATAAAAATTTCACCAATAATATTCAAAGGAAAAATTTTGATACATGCCTCTAAAGGCTAATTATTGAGAGACAATAGAAAAAATATCTCAACTTCTTGGACCAAGAGTCCCACTGAACATGCCAAAAAATATTTTTCATTTGGATTTTCACCATTTGAGGAGATACCTAAGATCTCCTCATCCAAGTGGCACAATGGAAACTCCTCTAGGATTTTGGGTAGCCTAAGGATGAGGTGAATATCTAGATATGCCTATCTTCTTTGATGTACCACTTTGGATCACAAATAGACCTAAATTTTTTTAGGGGAAAAGGATAGAGATAACTAAAATCAAACTATTATAAGGGATTTTATAACTTCAGAATAAAATAATTAGACTCTAATATAACTTTAGAATCACCATTTATTCTTGGATATATGACTCTAAAGGCTAATTATTGAGATAAAACATAAAAAATCTCTCAACTTCTTGGACCAAGACTCCCACTGAACATGCCAAAAAATATTTTCACTTGGATTTTCACCCTTTGAGGAGATACCTAAGATCTCCTCATCCAAGTGGCACAATGGAAACTCCTCTAGGCTTTTGGGTAGCCTAAGGATGAGGTGAATATCTAGATATGCCTATATTCTTTGATGTACCACTTTGGATCACAAACATACCTAAAATTTTGTGGGGGAAAAGGATAGAGATAACTAAAATCAAACTATTCTAAGGGATTTTATACAACAAATAAGATGGTGATTTCCAACTAGCAGCATGTTACACATGAGAACAAAGGACTATCAAAACATACAATCCATCAATCTACATCTTCTCACATCAATGTTACATTATGAGGTTATGGATGAATGTGAAAATTTAGGAGGACTATACAAAATGCCTTGAATGGTACTAATGAATATACTAACTCACTCAATCCTTGACATTTACTAATGAGGGAAATGTGTTTTTAAGAATTGTTCATAAAAAAATTGACATTTAACCTATAAATACATATAATAAAAATGGTGTTTAAGGACCCTGATAACACCTCCAAACTTCTTTGTTCCCCATTCAAATATTCAAGGGATATTTGAGCTTTCACATTTGATCCATCAAGCTTGTCTCTTTATTTCCTACATGCTTAAGTTGGTTTTTGAGCCAAAAGTGACCTTTTAATATTTTTATTTAAATCTTAAAATATTTAAAACATCTTATATTACCTCATAAACATGTACCAATGGCTTGGAATGCATATCTCATGTTAGAAGTGCAAATGGCTCTCATTTAGAATCTAGGCTTCATCATGCCTAGTAAGTTTGACTACACCTTAGAGCTCAAAATTACCTTTTATGGTTTTAATTTACTCCAAATAGTTTATAAAATTCTATAATTACCCCATAATCATGATATAATATTCTATAAATCATATAAAATACTAGAAGTGAAGATGACTTCCTCATCTAGCACTAGGCTTCACCATTCCTCATAGCCCTAACTATAACCTTAATAGTATGTAACACCTTATTGAGTTTATCCCTCATGTACTTGGTTTTCATGCATTTTATAGGTTTGTTAAAACTTTTACACCTTCCTATTAGGCTATTTTAGCTTCTAGTCTACTCTTTTGTCCTCATTCTCCAAATCTACCATTCAGTACATAAAGGGAAGTGCCCTCTATCTGAGATAAAATAAATGTCACTTCCCCTATTTAATCAGATAAGTAAGATATTGGACTCACCTCTATAAGTTTTAGGGATTTATTACACAAAAAATTATCCCTTGGTTCCAAGAAAATCTCCTCTAAAAGCATAAAAAACCAAAACAAACTTTGTGAAGATAGACTATGTATTTGACAGTCATAGACTGATTATGTATTGCTTTTGAAAGGGATCCCTTACGCTCTGCTTCCTTGAATTGGGTTCATGATATGATAATTCATATTTTAAATATGTTCCAATTACCTTTTCATTATAACCCTTTCTAAAACCCCTCATGGTCATGCCCTTTATCTGATTGGTTTAATGCTTTGATTATGTTTCCTACCTCTTTGGCCAAAAGATGACTCTTGTAGGTATAAATGCATGATTTAACCTCAAAAATAGTATCCAAAACCTATTATACTTACCTTAGAGTAATTTTATGATTTTTGGATCATTTATTTCATTCCATTCTATAATCAACACCTAGACATGCCTCTTTAGATCACTGCCTGTAATAATCAACCCTTGGTTATGGGGGCATATAAAGGGTCTTTAGAGGTTTATATAAGATTTTTTTAAACATTAAATAAATCAATGAGGTCATCATATCCATAATTAAGGTTTTCATAATATATTTAATCATGTTAAACTAACTTTATCTTCTTTACATTCTTTTAAATTAACAAAATTGAGCTTTTTGAACTAACCAAATTGAGCTTTCCTTATAATGACTATGAAACCCTACATATGATTCTTGTAGGTGTGTGTAAGCTTTTATTTAGATTTGGTCATAATGTGTATATGAATTTATTTAAACCTTTTAAGTTAAAAAGTATATTATCATGATTTTATCCATCTTGAGTAGGCTAAAACATCAAAAATCTATAATGCTTAAACCATTATCTACCTCTAGCTATAGGTGCACATTTATGAGAGGGAAGAATAATTATAGGTTACCCTAAAAATCAAAAAAAAATTATAAACCTCTCCTAATGTTATCCATGTCAATTTTGTATCCCTTTCATCATCCAACTTTTATATTTCAATGCTTTAACTCTTCTTTGTATATGATATGGGAAAGGTCTTAGCTGTAAGTCAACATTGTCTTAGTGTACAAACTAGAAGCGTACATGGGAAGTAAAAAATAGCATATCCCCCTCATTTTATGACCCCTTAGGTCATTAATTCCACTTGAACCACTTGGAACTAATATAAGTTTTTGGCATGATCTATAATTTTCAACTTATAGTACAAGGTCACTTTTGGATCAAAGTCCTACAGACATTAATGCTTGAGTTTAGTAGTTTTGTAGGAAAATTTAAGCCTCTCAAAAATTATCTTCCCCTTGTCACTCTCCCATAAAAAATTTCAAAGTCACTCTCCATTATATAGGATATAATATTATAACATTAGGATGCATCAAAATCTCATGAAACTATGTCATATGCTATTCACAAAATGCCCGTGGACCTCTATTTTGTATTTTTAGGGACTAAATCCTAGAACATATTCATTGGGCCTTAGGGAGGTTCTTGATTCTTTTTTTGTAAAAATAAAACTTCAAAATGGGTCTACCATGATCATAAACACATGTTATGACTTCAATAATAGTTTCAATTCATAATCCAACACTCATCATGATTTCTTAGTCTTTTTAATAACTCACTTATAGGTGAACTTTACACAATCAAGCAGTGAAAAATGAGTATGGGTAGTGAGCATTATATATATACATTAATTAGTATTATACCACTATTAATCATGAAAAAATATAATCCTTTGTTATTCAATGATCTATCTTAGTCTAAAATCCTCAATATGAATTTCTTCATGAAAACACATGTAGGTGCTTACTAATGGTAGACTATGTACAAATGTTGCTCATGACTACAAAAATTACCCTTTTATTACATAAAATTAAAATTATATCCACTCCTTGATAATAAAAAATTATAAACAAAGTCTTAAAACTTTAAATACACATCTATGAACATGACATCTAGGTTTAATACACATGCTTCACAATGGTTGTAAGTAAACAATGAGTAAAATTTGATTATATGGTGTTCAAAACTACACTCTCATGGATAATTTTACTTAAATAATGATATAAAAAGGTAAATTGTAATTAATATCACATTTAATACATGATAATATAATTATCACAACCCCATGTAGCTTTTATCAAAGCATGAAATCTTGAACATGGTGAAAAACTACCTGTTACACAGAAAAGTGTTTCCCCTTGCAACCTAAGCTAATTTTATCATAAAAACTTAATGAAACATGAAAAAAATAATGTTAATTATTTTATTATGATTTAAAAATCATCTATAACCAATATTAATAACTATAATATATAAAACTACTCAAACCAAGGCAAAACCTATAGGGTGCATGTAATAGTAAGCTGAAAAACATAGTCATCTTGTAAAGGATGATTTTAAAATAAAATTTGATAAATATTTTAAATATTTATATGTAAATTAAGGTATATTAGTATAATATCACATCCCAAAATACTTTTCTCTGAAACCTCTGAGCTGTCTATACTAAGCACAAACCTAAAGGTCACTTCTATATGTCTAAGAAAGCAAAGAAAGAGAAGAATAGTTTTTGATTAAAAATGGAAATTTAAGAAAATGTAAATTATTTATATTAGTTTTATTAAGATTAATATTACCTCCATGATATTCTCTCATGTGTCACACTTCCCCATGAGTTGTACAAGTGCCAAATTTTCCTTTTTCTCAAGAAAACTACCCTTTCTTTTGAATAACCTACCAATTTTCAGTTATGTCAGTTGATTAAGACCTCTTAGGACACATGGGACATTAAATCATGTTTTTTAACCTTAAATTTTTCCAATAAATCCATATAAGTCATTAAATGCGCCTTTTTTAACCTCAAAATGACTCCTAAGACTAAAAGGATTAAAAAGACTAAGGACCAAGGCCAATATAACATTAAATTAAATAAATTAACATATAATACAAATTTATACATAATATATTATACACTAAAACACCTAAAAATCATTTTTTTAGCTATAGGGTCCCCAATTTGACTTGTAGGGTCAAATTTGGTTAACACTAAGAACAATAAATATGATCATTAAAATTTTACATGAGTTAAAATTTGACATTTTAAAATCCCAATGAGATATATATTGGTCCAAAATAAATAGTTAATTTTTTTTTGATGAAGTTTATTTATAATAAAATAATGGCCTTCCATCTAGATCAATCATAGTTGCTTTATCTTTGAAATTTGTGTGTGTTGCACTACCTAATATCTTCCCCATAATGTCCTCATTATAGACCAAGAGTGTGAATATAAGTAGAAAAATTCCACTTCATCATGTAATGATTTATATTCCAAATAGTCTTTGTGAAACTATCCTTAAAATAGAAGGCTCCTTTTTTTTACTAATTCAATAAGATAGGGTTAGATATGTACATGCCAAGGTTTATTTATTATGAAGAGATACTCTTTTATATACATATTTAAAATAGGATATGTAAGTCACTTGGATCATATATTTGGATAAACTAGGAATTCATTTTATTCAACTTATCATACAAAGGATAATGAATCTTGATGAAAAGATAACACAGGTTGCAATTTTAGGGATAATTACAATGACTCTTTTTTACACATGGAAATGCACCAAATGAATATTACTAATAATGTAATTATCTACATAAGAGATTTGTTATTTGACTATATATATATATTACATTTAATGTTTTTCCACAAGTGTCAATGATAGTTGGTCAACTTCAAATTTTTTATAAGTAAAAAGACTTACTATTCTATCTAGCTTTGGCATATGCATTACCAACATGGATAGTGAAGATCTCATTTTCCTAGAATAATTTATTTTTGGTTTTGACATATTATGTTGTTGGATTTGCACCAAAAACTTAGAGGTAACTCTTTTAATTCTATATTTATGTTTCATAGGTCATGTTATATGTATAGGAATATTATCGATTCACTTATAATAGATTTTATAGTTTGTAAATTAATTTTTTTCATCAATATGACATGAAAAATAATAAATATAATGTTATGATAGACCATAATCAATATGGTATTATAATTAAAAAAATATTTTAAACTTGGGATGGAGAAGGATGATGATGGGTGGGAATTTTTTTTTAATCACAAATTTGAAAGGGAGAAGGATGATGATGGGTGGGAATTTTTTTTTAATCACAAATTTGAAAGGGAGAAGGGGGATGAATATGGGACCAAACATCAATATAAAACATTAGATTATGATCCCCATATAGTTAGGAAAAAACATATTCTAGAAGGAGAACCTAGTAATGCTAACAAAAAGGGAATCTTTATAAGGACATGGTCAAACCTAATGAAGGTAAGTTTTCTTGGATTTATAAACTCAAGGGCTTGTTAAATGATAATAAGGAAATATGCCCCATAGAAGAACTTCAAACTATTAAATATGGTAAAAACTTTCATATTAATTTTTTTTCACCCCTCATTAACTAAGCTTCTTATAGAATGGACTATGATCTTATTGGAAATTTTATGGGTGTTAGACCTAGCATAGTTTTTTTCAAATCATGGGCAATGAAGAATTTTAAACCTAAAGGTCACATGGAAATACTAACAATTATGAATAGATTTTTCATGATCTCACTTAATAACTATGATGATTATGCTCTAATATTAGTTGGATGCCCATGGTTCTTTGGTAGATAAGGAATTTTCCTAAAGAAATGACATCTAAGTTTATATCCAAAGTTATAAAACATTAATTTAATTCCCATCTGGGTTCATATTCATGTTATTCTATTTGAGCTATGGGATGAGGACCTCTTTATTAACACAACTAAATATTTTAGTTATTTGATTGTATTCAATCCAGATACAAAATCTAGATCTAAGTTTTTTCATGCATAATTATATGTAAATTCATATGTGAACTAAGATATTACCTCTTTGGCTTCCTTACACATCACTTTTGGCATTTGGAAGCAAAAAATTGAGTTTAAAAAATAAGCTTTATTATGTGACAATTATCGTAAACTTGGTCACCTGACTAAGGTTTGTCCAATAGGAAACAAGACTAAGATGCCTCACCATAAGGCATTTTGGAAAAGAAGAGGAGGTGTGACTTTTAAGGATGCTAAAATCAATCAATCATTAAATGAGAAAATATATCAATTAATAAAGTTAAATCAGATAAGATCTATAAAGATAAGGTTATACATATATAAGAAGAAATGATAGTAGAAAAGGCAAATCTGGAAGAGAACATGTTGATAGAAGGATAAAAAAATCCTTAATATGACTTTGATTCTTTAAAAAAATAATAAAATCAAACCCATATTATATATTTGGATTTGAAAAAATATCCATAGATAGATACATATTCTTCTAGGATTCAAATTTATAATGTCAATTTTAAGAAAATTTATGATTTTGATTCAATAGCCTCGAATATAGAAGAGAGGTCAGATAATATCTTACCCAAAGAGAATCTAAAAGTTATGAATGATTTTGAAATAGTTTCACAATGGGAAGAGGATTATCCATTCTTAAAACCTTATAAATTTCATAATTTTCAAGTTTGAAGTTTGAAGTTAGCTAACAAAAAATTAAAGGCTATGGATATAAATTGCCCTATATCTTTATCCCCCAAATATTCTCAAGAGGCTTCAATTGACTTTAAAGAATTTTTATCAACCCCTTCATATATTAAAAAATCTAAATTCACTTCCTTTGTAACCAATAGAAGAGGTACCAAAGGTCTAACTATTTATTCTTCATCAAAATCAGGTAGGTATTCTAAAAAGGAAGTTCTCAAAAATAATATTGATGTTGAAATTACTGATGGAATTCAAACTATTCTTCCTTTTAAGGGAGGTAATCTTCTTGTTTTAGTTAAATATGCTAATCTATTCAATTAATATTAGAGGAATGTATATCTCTTCAAAATAATTTTTTTTAGATATTTTAGGATAAGTCACAAGCCTCATATCTTGGCCATTTAAGAATCTAAAATTGATAATGTTTTATTTGATTTAAATAAAAGGCTTATTAGAAGGATACTGGTATTATTTGTGTTAGCTCGGATAGAGATTTTGGTGGTCATATCACCTTTTGGGATAGTAATGAACTAATTGGGGAGTCTTTACACAAGTCGCCTAACCATCTGACTATTATTTTTACAGACTTGTTGGATGGAAATCAATGGATTTTATCTAATATTTATGCTCCTAATTCTATAGTTGCTCACAAAAAAATATGGGATTATTTAATAGATTTAAAGAATACGTGCAAATATTTTTATTGGGTCATGGCTAGAGATTTTAATTCTCCCCTCTATTTAGGTCACAAAAAATGGGGGAATCAAGTTTTTTTGGATACTATGGAAAATTTCTCTTCTCTCATTACTGATATTGGTATTATTGATGTAGAATTAAAAAGTTCTAATTTTACTTGGAGTAATAGGAAATTGGGTGAAAAATTAATTCAATTTAGGCTTGACATATTTTTCATATCTATAGATTGGTTGGATCAAAAAGATTTTCTTCTAGCATCTTTGCCTCACATAGGGTCTGATCATAATCTCCTAGAGCTTAAAATATTAGATAAATCTGATAAAGTGGATATATATCCTTTAAGAATGGAATATATGTGGTTTATACAACTTGATATTCATAACATAATTATGGATTGGTGGTATTTGGATTTGAAATGCTCAATTATGTTCCATTTGGCTATAAAAATGAAAAATGCCAAGGCTAAATTTAGACAATGGAATAAACAAGCCTTTAAGAATGTTATTATTCAAAAAAAAAGCTTAAAAGAGGAAAATTTGATGCTTAAATCTGATATATATATTAATTATTATGATATGGTCACCTAAAATAAATAAACACAACTCCTTATTGATTATCATATTATGGCTAATAGATAAGAGTGTCTCTAGAGAAAAAAATCTAGGAATACTTAGCTCAAGGAAGAGGCAAAATACTCATTTTTTCAAATGTCAACTTTAAATCATAAAGCTCACAATTCAATAATTAAGGATAGGTAAGGTCAAGTCATTTTTTACAAGGATTTCATCAATCAAGAAATTGTGATTTTTTTTAAAAAGTCTTTAAAAATGATTTCAAAAGGGATATTTGATATGACCAACAAGTTTTGCATCTTATTTTGGAACTGGTGTCTTAGGAAGAAAATCTCTCTCTTGTTACTATTATTTCTAATGATCTTAAAGTTTTAATTTCTAAAATGAACCTAGATAAATCTCCAAGTCCTGATGGTTATCTTATAGCTTTATTTTCAAAAAATTTGGGATATTATTGGAGAAGATGTGGTGGATGTGGTAAATAAATTTATAGAATCCCCTTAGATGCTAAGAGAATTCAACCACACTTTCCTAGTTTTAACTCTTAATAAGTAAGTTACTATTAATTTTGTTTTTTTCACCCTATTAGTCTTCTAAACTCAATTTACAAGTTTATCACTAAGCTTTTCTATTTAAGATTATAGCCTATTATGGAATCTATAATTGATACCCAACAAGGGGGTTTTTATACTGGAAGACAAATCTAAGATGGGATTATTTTGGTTCATGAATCCATTCATTTTATGGATAAAATTTAAATGGATGGAATGGTTGTAAAAATTTACATGGATAAAGCTTATGATAGATTGGACTATAGATTTTTAGACATAATCATGAGATAGTTCAGCTTCCAAGATATATCTAAAAAAATTATAATATATTGCATTTCTAATTACATGTTTTTAGTCTTATTTAATGGGGTGGATTAAGTATTATTCAAAAGTGGTAAAGGATTTAGATAAGGGGATCCAATCTCACCTTTCGTATTAATCATTATGGCTGAATCATTGAGCATATTTATCTCAACTATGATTAGAAATTGGGAGTTAAAATGTTTTAATCCTGATAGGAATGTGGATCTAGTATCTAATCAGAAATTTATGGATGGTACTATTATTTTGGTAGAATCCTCCATTAGGTAATCCAAAATTTTAAATCAATCTCTACACATGTTTGAACAAGCTTCTAACCAAAAAGTGAATTTAAAAAAAAATCTATATTCTTCTTCAACATGTCGATGGGAAGATAAGCTACAATAGCAAATATTTTGGGTTTTCAAATTAAGTATAATCTATATTATTATTAAGGCATGCATATTTTTAGTATCAATCTACCCCTTATATCTTGGAATCTACTTGTGGAAACATTTCAAAGGAAGCTAGATGGTTGGAAAGGGAAGATTCTCTCTTAGGTAGGCAAACTCTTTCTTATTAAAAGTGTTTTTCAAAACCTTCTAGTTTGCCTTTTGTCTCTTTTTAAAATTCCTAAAACTATTGAAGTTAAACTTGAAAAAATTCAAATAAATTTATTATGGACAAGGGCTAAAGATAAAAATATAATGCATTTGGTGGCATGGGATAAGGTTTTCCTGACTAAAAATGAGGGAGGTTTGGGCATTATAAGATTAAATTAGATTAATAAATCTCTTCTCTCTAATTTTTTTTGGATGTTATAAAATAATAATAAAACTTGGTCCAATTTTTTAAGTTTAAAGTATCTATATGGTAGGGAACCCATTTGTATTATGAAAGATGAACAATTTGTTCATGGCTCTCATTTTTGGAATTTCTTTATTGCTAACAAAGATGTAATATCTACTGGATCTAAACGGTAGGTGGAAAATGGGACACATGTCAAATTTTGGCAGGATTCATGGATCCTATATCATCTATTGAATATATTGAAACTATGGTAGTGTATTGGATATCTCATCGAAAATAAGTATTGGAATCACATTCATAGTTATTGGAAAATAATTAAAGTATAAGTTGGAAAACTCTAACTATTGAAAATTTAGATACTGAACATAATCTAACCCTATCTAATATAAATAACTTGATAATAATCCATTATTTATCAATCATATTAGGTATGATGATATGATATGTAAAAAATATATTAATGGACATTACCAAGAGAAATCTAGTTACAATTTAGTTACAAACATTCCTAGAAATGAAATAGTGTGGGATAGATTATGGGATAAGTTCCTCTTACCCAAAGTGATTTTTTTTCTTTGGATTTTAGTTCAAAATAAAATATTGAATATGGATAATCTGAGAAAAAGTGGATTCACATTATTTAATAAGTGTCTTTTGTGTGAAAAATATAATGCATCAATTTTCCATCTTTAGATTAATTGTCCTTTCCCTTTTGAGGTCTTGATATTTTTCCTAGATAAATTTAAAGTTCTTTGGGTTTTCTCTAGTTCACCATTAGAGGTTTGGAAATCCTCTAATTTTACTTTTATTAATGATATGTTGTATAAAATTTATAATCTCACTCTTTCACATGTGTTTTGAGGTATTTGGAGTGAAAAAAATAACATAATTTTTAGGAATAGAAAGTGTTCAAGTGTGGTGTTAGCTAATAAGATTTTCCTTGCAATTACAGAAAATTTTAAAGTGTTGTCTTTAGGAAGAGGAAAAAATTTACATATGGGTAAAATGTAAGTGGCTATGAATTTGAAAACTAATTCCCTTTGTGTTGGGAGTATTGATCCAAACTATGAAATCATGAAGAAGATAAAGTGGAAAGCTCCTCCTGTAGGGTGGCTACAATTGCATTTTTATGTGGTTTTCAATGGAAACCTAAGGCCCTCATGAGGAAGAGGCATTCTAAGATATAATCAATAATCCTTTGTTGTTGTGTTTTCTAGTGATATGGTGGTGAAATACAATCATTAAATAGAAGCTCTTATTTCCATATGGGGGTTAAAATTGGTCAAACAATTGACATTTCAACATCATATCATTAAGGGGGATTCCCTCAATTTAATAAATTGCATGAATAAGAAAAACATTATGAGTTGGGGCATCAAACATATTGTGGATGAATCTATATCTATTATAGAGTCTCATTAGGAGGTGATCATTTAACATGTTCATCAAGAAGGTAATAATGTTGTTGATTATGGTTTCATTAGGTTTTAAATGTTAGACTGTGAGATAGGAGTTGCCTTAGGATATCTATCAAAAGATAGATGAGGAAGCTCCTAATAACCTCTTATAATAAATTATTTCCATGTACTCTAATTTTGGGGTCTACACCATAAATAATTTTTATATTTATTATAATAATAATGTTATTATATTAAATTTTATGTGTATCATAAATAATAATCACTTAAATACTCATCATAAGTGGAATGGGCCTAGGGAGAAGGATCTCGATAGTCTAGGGTGGAGACATCAGAGATTAAAGTATTTTTGAGGTTTGAAGAATTATAATAAGGGATTTAAGTGGAATGACATGAGGTAATCAATTGGAAAAAGTATTATCATTTCTCGTTTATGGATCTTCAAAAACCCATATTTTTTGTTAAAACCCTAGAATTGTGTACATTATTTTATTATGGGAATTCCTAATAAAATTGAGCCCAAGATGCCTAATTAAGTGAAGGATAATGAGGAGGTTTGGCATATTTTAAAAATTAGATATTTGGCTAGTTTCATGTAGTGAATAAAAGGTCATGACAAGCATGTTTCAACTCTAACTACCAATTCATGGGATAACAGAATTATCATTATTAATGGGGTGTTTTTAGACATATTTGAAGACTTGATTGCTCATGTTACTAAGTTTTCTATAGAGGTGACTAAATTTTACAAGACTTTTAGAGATTATACAAAAAATAGAAGTATTTTTCAATGGAAGGATAAACACTAGAGGAGTTACATAATGGGTTTGATAGAGACTCTCTATTGAGACCCGATGGATATTTGGCCTATTACATCATGCAATAAATTATGATGGAAGGTAGGTATAATGTGGTGCATTGGTTAGTTTTTATCTTTTTAAATTATTTTAGACATTCCATTCCATTGATCTTCCCTTTTTATATCCTTCAATCATTGGAAGTTTAGATTGACAAGGTCAAAAAGGGTAAATATTATATTTTTTATCATCAAGGCATCATATTTATAATCCATAAGTATTTTAAAGGAATGAATTAGATATATCCTAACATGCCCAAAGCATACAAAGGAAATGATGATATATAGAAAGTTCATAGGGTTTGGATAAAATAACTGGCCAGCATTCCTCCACCCAAAGTTTAGGATAGTAGTAGGAACACTTCCATAACTCAATGGGATATTATTAATAACTTCTTGAGAAATGTTTCTAAGGTTTATTTGGGGAATGGGTAGAAGTTAATCAACATAAGTAAATAAGGGTCTTAAAATAGACATCCCATTTTGTTAGATGGTGATTTAGAAAATAGGGAGGGGCCAAACTCTCATAATGCCACAGAAAGGGAGAGAATCAATGATTTAGTTTCTAAGTGTGATAATAGTAAAAGGAAAGTAATTGATGTTCCTAAGGAGGAAGGGGTAGAAGACTTAGTAACTCAAATGCATAATTTGAATGAGATTTTTAATTATGTTATTACTCTTTAAAGGGTAATCAAAAGATTTTTAAGATTTAAGAGGAGTTATATTTTCATAAATCTATCATGAGATGGTTCATGAGGGAGAATTTAGATCTAAAATAGAAAGTCAAAAGCCTTTGATAAGATAATGAACATTTGACTCAAAAAGAAATGGACAAATATGAATTATTAAAATCTAAAGACTCAAGGAAAGTTTTGGGGATTTGAAGTTTGAGAATGATAAGCTATTCAAAGTAGTTATAAATAAAGGTATTCAAAATTTGGAAAATTTAAATAATACTTCTATGGGTAATCACCTTTAATGTAATGAGTGTTTTAAAGACATTGATAAGGACACGATGTTATTTTAGATATATTTTAATTTAAAATGTATGAAAAGTTGTTGGGAAGATGTGGCAGGGAGTGCAGATAGTTAGAGTGTTTTTGGTGTTTTTGTAGTATGTTTTTGGTTGTTCCTCATTTTTTAGAGATGTTACTAATGTATGCAGGAAGTATTTGGATTTATTTTAGTTTTTTTTATCTTGGATTTTTATTTCTATTTTTTTGGGTGTGGTGAGTCCTCTTGACTTATTTTTTATTGGATCCTCTTGTAGGTATTGGGGTTCCTAGTAAAAAAACCCCACTTTTAACCTTAATAAAAAAGAAATATAATGTTCTAAATCTTTACAATTGATTTATGATTCACTTAATAAATTTGGAATATTATATACTGAACATTTTTTTTAGAATAATTATTTTTACTAAACATTCCATCTATAGTTAACAACTATAAAAAAAATTGTTATCTCTCCAAATTAATTCTTGAAGTTGATCCACATATAAGGTTGTTGTTTCCTTATGCCTAATGGAGTGCCAAGTGACTTACTCCATGATGCTTTCAAGAACTATATAAAATAAAAACTAGTTTGAAATCATGGCAGAGAGATTGTAAAATCATAATCTACATTTTTTAACCTGATTCTTCCCTTGCATCTACATGATTTTTACCAATTTACATGAGTATGTCACCTTTTCTTATTTGTTACACATTATAAGTTTATAGGAGACTACACATATACAAATATTTAGATTCAATATTACTATCCCATGTGTGCCTAATGCTTATTTTTTTTCTATTTTAACTTGTACTTTATAGAAATGACTTTCTTTTCTATCATCTCATGTCTTATTAAATTTTTATTGCCACATATGGTTAGTGCTTAGATTTTCCAACTCCTTAGTATTGGCTTTCTTCTACATTGTGGAGAGAGGGGAGGTCATCTTTAGTATAAGAAGTTTGGTTGATTTTGTGAATAATAATAAAAATCTTGGATTCCTGAGAGGATGATGGGATGAAAGAGGCTAGAGAAGCCATTGTATCAAGAAAATTGTTAGTTGATCATGGAGTGGTTTGAGTGGTATCATGATAAAATGATGCCAATAACTGGTCTATCAAGATTTATTTTTCTAGAGAATATCATTTTTACATTGATATATTCCATTTATTTGATTGAACACTAGCTCAGAATCCCATAAATATTGAGTGTTTTAACTTTTTAGGATAAATCAATTTTGTAACCTATAATTAAGGCTTCATATTATACCATATTATTAATGTAATCAAAATTGAGTTTGAAAGATAATAATATAGGAATCCATTTTATAGGTATTAAAATAACTCTGCCCCATTGTCACATATAGATTCATAAAATAACAAGTTAATATGATTTTATCTATATATATATATATATATATATGAGACAAGGAGGTGATATATTCATCAATAAATTTGTAGATCTCTGATTTCTTACTATCAAGAGGTGTCTCTACTAATTAATCTATAATATTTATCCCTTAATTTACTTTTTGTGGAGGAACTCAAGATAAATTTTAGTAAGGATCATAAGCCACCTTTACATTCATTGGTTTTGATATGGATTTGATTGTATGTACTTAAGAGGATAAATATTGGTAATTACGTATGTTTTATGATTAACTAAATAATGACAGAACTTAGAAGCAAAAAAAATCAAGATGAGACATAGTTTTCCATATTCATATAATGAGTCTCATACTCAATGAGAGTGTAAATTATGTAATAAACTACTATCTCTCTATTTTGATAATATTGATGGGTAAGCATGGATCCTAGGGCATGATCTCTAGCTAAGATATATAATTAAAATAGTTATCCCTTTTCAAGAGTAGCAAGGATAGGGGAGAGAGAAGATAGTTCTTAAGAGTGTCAAAGGATTTTTGACAATTCACATCCCATATTAACCAATTATCTTTCTTAATAAGGTGATGGAATGGATAACATCAATCTAAAAACTATGAGATAAAGATCCAAATAGACTTTCATTTCACCTATAGACTATGAAGTTGATTTAGAGTAAATGGGGGTGGAATTTCTTAAATGGCCTTAATTTTAAATAGATCAAATTGTATTCCCCAGATGGAGATAATAATACCCAAGTGCTTACTCGACAAGACACAAAAGACACACTTTTAGGGATTGAGACAAACTTGCTATCTGATTAAATGAGCAAATATTACTTAAAGAATAAGAGATGGTACTTATGGAGTTTAAATTTACCAAGGTGATCATCCACATAATCTTCAATGATTTTGTGGATTAGGTCATGAAATATGTATGGAATGGCATGTTGGTAGGTTTCTCTCACATTTTTTAAACCAAAAGGCAAAACTCTATAATAGAAAGTTCCCTATGGTATAATAAATGAGGTTTTGTGTCGGTATTTAGGGGTGATAAGGATTTGATTATACCCATAAAACCTGGTCATAAGAGATAACATTTCATGGTCACTTGTGAGGTCTACAAGTTGATCAATATTGGGTAGAGTAAAATCACATTTAGGATAGGTTAGATTTAGGTCACAAAAATTAGTATAAAGGCATAATCCCCCAAACTTTTTTATGATAGGTAAAATATTTGACACCCATTGAGGGTAATAAATAGGTTTAATTAAATTAATAGATAAAATATGTTTTAGTTCTTTCTTGACTATAAGTACCACATGTGGGTGTATCTTTTTGAGTTTTTATTTTATTGGTTTAGCTGTGGGGATGGTGATGATGTTATGGAATACTATATCAGGTTTGATACCTAACATATCACTTTAATACTAGGTAAAATCTTGGCTATGTTCAATCAAGAATGCACTGAAATCTTGGTGTTCTTATGAATCTAAGGATTGACTAACTTTGATATTTCATGGGACTTATCATGTCTTGATATTAATATAAATGGTGACCTCATTTAAGATACTAGGAGTTTCCAGTGGAAGGTAGTTTCATAGGTATGTATCACCTACCCATAAATAGGTTAAGATAGATTCATTGTCTTGACATTGAAGAATCATAACTGAGGGAGAATCTTTCTCTATCATATTGGGGAAAGTTAGGGGAATATCTAGTTTCCTCATTATGTTGATATGTGAGGAGTCCTAGGTTGACATTACTGATTAAAAAAAATTAGGCCAGATGTATATGACATCATTGGTTTTTAAAAGGGAGTTAGGTGATGATGATGATGGATTTTCATTAATATTCGAATCAGTGTTAGGTAGTGATGACAAGGTGCCAATGTGAAGATGTGGATTATGAGATGCTTAAAGGGGATTTTTGAAAACAAGACCATGTTTTTCATGATGTATTATAAGATCACTCATTATGACCTCATGTATTTCTTACTCATAATGTCTAATTTTAAAACCTTTGTAAGCACACCACTGCATATAAGTCTGTGTAAAGTACATCTTATCAAGGAAAGAAAAACTTTAGGAAAATGGTTTTATACGCGGTTATTATTCTTGATATAAAGGTATTGATCAACCCATCCATAAATTAAATGGGTAAATATTTGAGGAATATCAAAGGGGATGATCTCTCTAGTTTAGGATAATAGAGTAGTTATTTGTCTAGATGACCATATTCTTGAGGAGTAAGTAGGGTGTTAAGCATCAATAGTTGATATTCCCATAGTGAGACATGTTGAATTGAAGAATCAAGGGAATCATTAGGAATTTGTGATGAGGGAATTTTTAAACTAGATAATTCCTCAATTGATGATTATGGGTTTGAGTCTTTCAGGGGATTAAGACATCATTACATCGATAGGTTAAATTACACATTTTGAATGGATGAATATCTCTGGGACAAAATGGATTTTACCTTTGTACTTGTATTTAAGGAATCAATGCAAGGTGGAGGGGACACAAATTATAGAATAGATATATGGACATCATAATAAGATGTTATATTGAAATTCCCCTTATACCACATAAAATATATTAGGAAGGATATGTGCCCTGACTTATATAGGGAGGATGATAGAACCAAACATAGGAGTAACCATGTCATTAAAGGATCACAAGATACTTAGGGATTAGGTTATGAGAGTCTCTAGTAACTAGAATTGTTTAAAAGTGTGTGATGAGATGATGTTTATGTTATCCCCATTATCAATCATTACCCTTTTGGTCATTGTTTGATCAACATGGGTAGTGATGAATAGAGGTGGTTCTTAGTCTTTATGTTATAGTGGGGATTCCTTAGAACCATAGAAGGTAATGGATGAGGATGTCTATAAATATAATAAAAATATGACATAGGTTAGGGTTTATTTGTCTATAATTACATGATCTATAGTTCTTCTATCATATCTTGGTGGAGTTGTGGGAAATTTTGGATAACATCATATAAGGGCATATTCAAATGCAGTTGGTGGAGCTATTTTAGAACTAATATCTATATCAATTACAAGGAATTAGTATTCTAAGTTATCCCTAAAATGCAAATTTATGGTTTTAGAGTGGATGGTTTGGAGTTTATATTTTGGGTTTTTGGGTCTTGTGCTTAAGACCATGTGGCTATGTTTATCATATCAATTTTCAATAGTAGATGGTCTATCAAAGTTATGGAGTTACTCATATTTGGAGGGCTAGAGGGGATGATAGAAAGGATTTGGTAAAAGATGAAGTTGAGGATATCAACCATGAATTTTGATTCTTATTTTTATTTTTAATGTAAAGGATTTAAGACATATACCATGTTATTCTCAGAGATGGTTGTGGATTTAGTGTTTTGGTCTAAGAAATGATTATAACAAGGTTGTTCAATTAAGAGGTCATCTTCCTCCAAGAGATCTTGGATTATGGCCTTGAGAGCATTATAACTCTTGGTATCATGTCCTGGTATCCTATGGTAGGCACATATCTTATCTCCCTTATACCATGATGGTTTTTGTATATGAGGATTAACAAGTTTGATGGGTGGTAATGTGATGAGGGAAGTTTGTATAAGTTGATAAAGGATGGTAGAATATGATCCCTATAATGGGTCTTGTGGGATTTTTTCATCTTTTAGGATGTCTATTTTTGGACCATATTTAATTTTGTACCTTCATTTTTCATATTTGTTGTATGAGAGTTCCTAAGAGAGGTATAAGAATCTTAGATAAGATTTTGGGTAATAAAAACGTGAGGGATTGATATAGGATGTTAATGTTGGTTTTATGGGGGGAATTTTTTGAGCTAACTTATGTCCTTTAAGAGGTGTTTCTATAATTTTGATCTTTATTTTAGAATAAGGATGAGGTCCTAATATGGATGGCTTATTTTAAACCTGGGGCATATCCATCTTCCATCTTGAGCAATGTTGGAGGTCATAGGGCTGTAGAGATTTACCCTTTGACACAAAAGTGCATGTTTCCCATGTGGCTAGTATAACCCTTTTATCTTCCATTATTCATAAGTGGTCATGATCATGTTTAGATGACACCTCCTTTAGAGGATCAAATGTAATGAGATTAGGGTGGTTTGAATGGATGATAGGAATAGGCTTAACCAGCATAGATTATTCCAAGACATCTCTTGTAAGGAGGTTTGTATTTTTTGTTACTTTAGAAGATGAATTAGGTGTGATACTAAATTATCTAGGTATAAGTTAATCATAAATAGTTTTTATTATGTGGGATTCTTGATCTTAGGTGTTTCTTGTGTTTATTTGTATAAAATTGGATGATTTTAGAATGTTTGTCTAAGGATATTAAGTGAGTGGTTTGAAGGATCATTTGGATTGTCTAATTATACTTTTATTTAATCAATGAGGCTCTATACTAATCTCTTAAAATAAAAACATTTGATAAACTCATGACTAGGTACATGATGGTAAGTGCAAAAGTCACTCTCTTATACCAATTTGGTTTTTGATGAAAGTCATCAATGGGCCTAATTAGAAGGAACTCAATAACTTACACTTTCAAAAGTTTTTCTAGGATGGAAGCATAAATTTATCCCAAGGGCATGTATTATCAGGGTAGAAATCATGTTAAGGTTTTTTGTGGTTGTGTATGAGAAGTAGAACTTGGTTGGTTTGTTTTTGATGGAGGGGCTAATTTTAAGATAATAGTGTTTTTTGTGCCTTTTGGTTTAGATTTTTTAAACCCCTTGGAAGGATTAGGTTTAAAATATTTATTTAATAACTTGAAATTTATTTATTTTAGGGCTTAGATTTATAAAATATGTGACATGGTAAAGGATTCATCAAAACTATTTAAAGATTGGACCTGAAGCATGAAAAAATTGATTAACTATGTCTGAGGGAGGAAAACTGATAAATAGTCTATAAGTCCTTGACATCTTACAAAAAAAGAAATAATTTATTCAACTTAAAATTATCTAATGGCATAAAAACTAGTGATGGTTACCCTCCTTATGATGTTGATTTAAAAGCTTTCTAAGAATACTAACTAGCCAAAAAAGAATAGATAGTGTTGTGGAATGAAACTATAATAATCCAAAGTTGGTCCAACTAGTGACATGGGGAATGTTCTTAGGAGGAGAGAATCATCAAGGGATATAAGGTAGAAATCATACTAAAGGACCTAATGTGTTGTTGAGGGTCCTCCTTTTTTTGAAATTTTGTGAACTTGGGAAGTTTTCATTATGTCTGATAGAGATTAATAGGGATAGCTAGGTTGATGGGTTCATTACATATTTACACGTATGAGATCATATACTTATATCTAGAGGTATAAGATTTGAGGTTTGCCATCCTATCCATGATAATTAAAATGAGATTAAGATAAGTGTTATATTTAGAAATAACCCCTAAAGTGTTCTACTAATAATGTTAGTGAAGGGGAAACAAAGTGTGAAACAACTATAAAAGAAGCTAACCAATTGAGGTGGTAATGATTAGTTGAGATGTAATTTCATACTAAGAGAATAGATGGGTATGGGTCATTTTTGAGAAAAATTAAAATAAGTAAATGTAAATGGTTCTGATGCAATTAAGTGTTGAGTGGTTGATGGTGTAAAAAGTTATTTTTGAAGAGGTTAACACAAAGGAATTTGTTGTAAAGGTTATAATGGTTGAGTTGGGTTTGTGTTCATGTTTGTTTGAATAGGCAAAAGAGTGGCAAGGATTGATACCACTAAATTTTAGAGTGAGAAATAAGGTGGTTGGGTGGATGTCAGATGAGGTATGGTAAAATTTTGGGTATGGAAAATAATTGTTGAGGGATTAGACAATATTAATAGTAGTTTATTAGTTATGGGTTTTGATATGTTAGTATTAAGGGGTCGAATAGAACCTATATTGGGATCAGGAGATACTGACAGTGGTTGATAAATAGAAGAGGAGACCATGGTTTTTAAATGTTCTTTAGATCCTTTTGGTAGCATATAATAGATCAATCGAGAGTATTTGGCATGAGGAGAGATGGGAAAATGTATGGCCCATGAAGTAAGGTAATGACTAAGGGCAATTGGATTATTATCTAGTATCTTGGCAAAGTCAAAGTCTCCCTATGGATAAAATTTATGAATGCCCTCCCCAATAGATTCAAGAGAGGTAGGAAGACTTGGTGATTATTCTATGGATGACTATGATTAATTTGGATCGGTTTGCTTTTGGGATTATTTCCTAATTAAAACCATGTAACATTAAATAAATAAATATAAATGCAAAGTAAGAAAAAAGAAATAGTTTTTTTTTCTTTTTTCTCTATTTAGTGAAGATAAAGAACACAATTTAATTAAATATTACTAATTTTTTCCTTTTTATCTTTTTAAAATTATACTTTATAATATGATGAGGAATTTGGCTTAAGATATGGCCTAGAAAAAGGTATGCTAAGGCTAGTTTTAGGTATGTTTAAGGTTGGTATCCTTGATATACCTAAAGGTACATAAGGCCTAGGTTTGTGTTGGTGATGGTACATGGCTTGATATTGGGGCCTACCCCACACTTCACAACCTTGTAGTGATAAGAGTGTTGATCACTTAGCCAATATATTGTTAACCAATTTTTTATACTTCAACAGAACATTGAGTCAATTTTCCTCTTGGTGATGAAATCCAAGTAGGTCCACCTAGGTAGGATTATTTTGTTGCTTTATTTATACTTTCATGGTTTGGTTATGTGTGAAAAATAAGTGTGACTATGAATATAAATTTAACACACCTAATTATGCTATGTGTATAGCCTAAGTAATTAATTTGATGAATGTAGTTCTTTTTAGTTTCTAAAAAAAGATTGTTTATTTTCTCTTTTTGATGAAAACAACAATCAATAATTTTTTTTAAATGAAAAGTAAAATAAAAGAACATAGAATGACAAATCGATGACTCTGAGGCCCAAAAGGGTACCACTAGGCATGCTAGAATGTTTAAGTAGTTTTTAATTATAATTTATTTTATAAAACTAACTAACAAAAACTTCAAAATAAAAATAGGGTTTAAGATGATATAAGTAATACTTGTGTGATCAATTATTCACCATTTACCAAACTATTGTGAGATATCCTTTTTAAATGGAAAGGAATACCTACACACATGTGAGAAATTGGGAAATATAGATTATTTAAGTAATAAGGTAGGTTTTCTAGTAAAATACCAATTCTAAGAAGCTGTAAGCTTCCCTTTGTGGATGTCAACCAACTTGTTTATAAATTAAGATGATAAAAATGATAATGAAAATTATAAATTCTTATTGATAATTTAGATAAAATATTATGATGACAATATATAGTCTTCCTCTATTACATTAATATAATTAAAATAGTAAATCCAATAATCTTGTGCAACTTTGATATCTTATTATATAATTTGAATTTGGGCAAAGATGTCTTAAATGTTTAGAGTGAACGTGATGGTTTAAAAACTCAACTACTTGATAATATCACTTTGATAAGAAAAGAGGTGTTGGGGAATAATTTGTAAATTGAAAATGCTGAGTATTCTATGAGATTCTCTAAGAATGGTCATCTAAAGATAGAGTCCATGTTTAAAAGAAAGTGATAATTAGAATAGATTAGGATTGGGGTAAAAATGTGCATAAATAGGCTTAGGTTTTACAACTAAATAGTTTTAAAAGGGATCGATGTCAATTCATAGAATTGATACCAATTTTATTAAGATTTATGTCAATCTATATGATTGACATCCGAAAAAGCTAAGAAGTTAGATTATGATTTATGAAAATAGATTCTAAGGATAATAAAGGTAGCCTAAGGAAAAAATTAATGACACTATTATTCAGAATAATATAGATAATGAAATATGATAAAAATGAAGTGCAATATTAACCTTGAATTGTTTTTGGATGGTGATAGGATTGGTGGTGTATTCTAGATTTTATAGATCTTCACCAAGGATTCAAAGCATTGATGTAGATTAATGAGATATCCCAATATCTATGACATAAGGTCTCCTAATCATCATTGTTATCTCAAGTGTTATATCAAACTTACAATGTAGTTTTTGGATTATTTGAGTGAGCTAAGGTTGTGTATAAATAATATATGCCAATTGAATAGAGTCAGTGTCAATCATGAGGGATCATTAATAATTCTATCTTTTGTTATAAAAATCCATCTAAAATGGTTCTAACCATAGGGTAATTTGGGGAGGAGGTTGTTTAAGTTTGTTTAATAGGATTTTCATTGAGGGTTTGTTAGGATAAAGGGATAAATTAGATTTTATCAAATTTTAATATATTTTTGGAGATTTGGGAGGTTGGAAAGGGGGTGAATGGTAATTAATAAAGTATAGTGATTAAATGTAAATAAGGGTGGTGGATGATAAATTAAGGGGATTATGACATATAAAGACACTTATTAGGTAACATATGTAAAATTGGTGTCTACACACCTAATCGAACAAGTGATTTAAGGATATAGAAATAAAAATTCCATATACTTATGGAACATTACTATATAAAATTGGATCTTCAAAATATCCATTGTATGATGCACTTTTATCTAATAACTGCTACCCTAAATGTAATAAATACATAGATGAAGCACACTCGATTAATGACTTGAAGAAACTTTATTCTTGGCTATACCTTTAACTAAACAATTATTCTAGTGACAATAAGAATAGGTAATCCCTTCACATTTGTTATTAAAAAATTATTTGAAAAAATACATATATAATCTTTCATTTTACATCTTCCATTCCCATAATAATTCATTTATCGATTATCATTGTTTTAAAAAAATAGTCCCAACAATTCCCCTTTGTCTTCTTAAGTGTCTCTCAAGTGATACATTTATATTGCCCATTCTAAATTGTCAAATAAACTATAATTGTAGATAATATGGTCCACTAATCTAGAAATTTTTTTCTCAATCCATATATAATCTCAATCCATGTATATGTAATATGCCTTAAATATCATTAAACAAAATGTATTCATAACACATTAATTCATTTATTTTTTCTGTGTCTCTTAATAAAAAATATTGATTTATTCCTTGTATATCATTAAAAAAAGGTGTAGCAGTACCATAATCATTTTCATTAAAATTAGGGTATCATTTGAGAGATAAGTAAAGAAAGAAAATAAAGGTGTTGTGTTAAGAACATTGCTTTTTAATATACATAAGATAATACCAAGGTATCACTTGGGAGATACTAATGGATACCAAGTATATAGTTTCATTGTCACTATATTTTTTGTGATAATTATAAAAGTATTAATACAAAATTATTTGGTTTGATATACCTAAGAAGTCAAATAAAAATGACTACATGTGCTAGGTTATAATGGTTTTAAATGAAGGTATCACTTTTGAAATACTAGAAAGGCCATTTTATATTGTCTTACATAATGTAGTGGTAACTTAAAGTCATTTCATGATCATACATGTATATCTCAATAAATATATTGTAAATTATATCTGTATATTAATATGAAAGAAAATGTTTAACCTTATATGGAACTAAATGTAATTCTATTAGCTTTGTAATTACATAAACCTTTTTTTTGTAAAGGTTTGTGTTTCAATATTTATCTCTCCTTGTATACAAAGGTATCTTCTTTGATGTCGAAGTTGGTTTTCTTCTTGTAGGACATACCCAAGAGGACATTGATGACACATTTGGAAACCTATCTAAATGTATAAAGAGGAAAGATGTATGGACTGTCACATAGATGATAGTCACTTATAGGACATGTAAAAATATAATAAACATAATTCCATATTTAATTAAATAAGTAGTTTATTTAAAATAATTTGTTAATAATTACCAATTAAAGGGAAGTAATAAAATATTAGGATTGACAAAAGACTAATATTTTATTCTATGATTAGAGCAAGCTCGATCTATTATGCATTTTGGTCCACCACCACACTACCCCCCTCCCTCGATTAAATTATGGATAAAAAATAAAAATGGGGAACGAAATGTTATAGAGGGTAATCCTATGAGAATATTTTTCAAAGACATGAAAAATAGAGAAAATTCTCAAGAATCCATTATTGTAACAAACTGAAATAAAATTAGAAAAAAGAGTGAAAAAGAAATTAAAGATAAATTTACCAAGTGAGTAAAGCAATTCAATGAATTTGGTTTGGCTAAAAAAAGTAAGTGGAAGTATCTAGAATATTACTACCAAAATATCCATGACACAATGAAAGAAGAAATGTTACCTTATTAATTTGAATATACAAGAGGTTTCTATCTTAGAACTCACCAAGAAATACCCCTACATAGAGACATGCACAAAATGGTTCATTATAAGGCCCTTGATTTTAGATTGGCATTGATAGATACATATGTTTGTCTAAGAATAAGAATACCAAGAATATCATTTGATCTAGTTCAAGATGTGCATAAGGGAGATATGATGTCTATCAAAACTGAGGATTCTACATGAGAGACCTACACAATATGCATTGTTATAGCTGAAAGCAATATAGAGATACTAAAAATAAATAAAGATATAGAATAGAGTGTCGAAATAACTTGGTTCACCCCAATTCATGTAGAGAAAAAAGATGCAGAAGTAGAAATTTATTTAGGTAGTTTAGACAAGAAATGGAATCCAAACCCAATAAACACCTCTTTACCATCCATTCTTATAGATAATATCATCTATGCTTGGAAACCAAATACAACATGAAAATTTCAAACACTTGTACTCACTAATTTTATGAAAGGTATTGTAACAAACTATTTGAATGTATTATCAAATTAGGCACTTTCAAAAATAGTGATAAAATATTGTGAGCTATTATTTTATTTCATGACGTTGGAAATTTAAAATGGTGTTTCCTTAAATTTGGGATGATAATTATGAATTATTTTTTTTTTATATTTTAGTGCATCTTTTTTGAATGTAGAATGTTTTATTGGATTTGTAGCTTTGATGTTATTTTCAACTATTCATTTTTTTTCTATTCATATATAAAATATCATAGTTTCATTACTAAAAAATATCCTTCTCTAAACTATGATGGATTATATTTCATAGTCATGAATATATTGATCAAATGTAGATACAATATATATATATATATATATATATATAGAATTACTAAAATTCATATAATAATAGGTGTTTGTATTGTTGGCATATCCTTATGTCCTATTTTTTGAAAAAATAATATTATAATCTCTACAAGGTTAAATAAAAAAATTATTAAATACTAAATATATTTTTTATGGTGCAATTATTGGCTAATTATTTTTAAAAATGTTATTATATATATCATAGATTTCATTTATGTTTACTTGTATTTAATAAGAAAAATTTCAGGAATTTGATAGCTTATAACTATATATAGAATTACTAAAATTCATATAATAATAGGTGTTTGTATTGTTGGCATATCTTCATGTCATATTTTTTGCAAAAATAATATTATAATCTCTACATGGTTAAATAAAAAAATAATTAAATACAAAATATATTTTTTATGGTGCAATGATTGGCTAATTATTTTTAAAAATGTTATTATATATATCATAAATTTCATTTATGTTTACTTGTATTTAATAAGAAAAATTTCAGGATTTTGATAGCTTATAACTATCCATTATAATTATTATTCTCAATTATTGTTTAGTGTCACAAATGATTTTCATGCATTTATCCTCCCTCTATTGCTTAAAATTATCCATCAAGTTCCAAATTATTTCTTAAAATTGTAATAAATAGGTCTACACTCCTATATATTTATGACATGAAACTATCTTAACTAATAAAATTTCTTACAATATAAAAATTAAAAAACGTCATATTATGTTTGGACAATACTTACATAAAAACTTCTTACTATGTTTAGACACTTTCTACTATGTAATAGTCATTAATTTTTTTCAAATTTCCTATCTTGGGAGAGTTAGGAAGTGTGATATAATTTGAGATTCAATCATTTTAGTGACACATCAGAGCCATCTAGAAGAGAGGGACCCAGATTTACCTATTCTCTAATTTTCCATTTGACTATGTCATGATTATGGCCCTAACCTTTCCTCCATTTTAAACCTTTTTTTAGTATCTCCCATACTTAATGATGTGGTGTCATGTGGAATGGGGAGGTCATACTTTCCTTTGGGATTTTATCATCCTTCATGGAAAGTTATAGTATTTTGATTTCTTCCTAATTGGTTAGCACATGTCTCTAATTAGTGCACTTTGTGGGAAGATAGATTTTTGTAACCAAAGATTTTCACCCCTTCATGATTACATTTTTATGGAATATCAAGGAATTCAATCAAGGTTAAAACTATATTTTTAATTTATTTACAATTAGGTCCTCCCCCTTCTTGTGGGTTTTCTCTAGTTCTAATTTTTAGCTTAATAATTAATGTTGTATTTAACATGAGGATGGGAAGAATTAAACCACATCCCTACTAGGAGATAAATTTTTTTAATCCATTTGTTTGGGAAATTTTAAATAAATGTATCTTGAATCATTTTATAGAGAATATTGAAGGACATGACTCTCAATTGTCTATTCAATTTGCTAAGGCCTGTAATATAATAATGTGAAAATTAGAAGAATTCATATTGTAGTTTTTAAGGATGCCATTATGTGACCTACTGGTATGTCATCTAAGGGCCTAAAATCCTAAAAAATTAGTGGAAATAAAATGGAATTGATCAAAACAATCTTTGAATCTAAGGAAAAATCCAAATATATAATTATGCAATATAAGAGCAAGAAAAATCCTTGGTTGGAAATAATTTAGACTTATTATAAATAAATTATATAGATGTAGTTTATTTGTAATAAATCCAACTAATTATTGATAAAGTCGAATTTATTTATGATATTTTTTCAAAATTTAGTCTACTAATAAGTCCATATTATTTTTAATTATTCAAAAAAAATGTCTTGGTTGGAAATGATTTAGATTTATTACAAATACATTAGATAGATATAATTTATTTATAATAAGTCTAACCAATATTTGATAAAGTCCAATTTACTTCTGATAGTCTTTCAAATTTTGGACTAATAATAAGTACATTGCATTTTATTTTGGACTACTAATAAGTTGATAATTTTTTACATACTCAATCCAAATTATTTGGAAAATATAAAATTTATTCTTGGTTTGAAATTCTCTCCAACACACTTAAGTGGTTATAAATCCAAATTAACAAAGCTATCTAGGACATTTTAAATAAATGTGCCATGGTTCATTTCATAGAGAAGATTGAAGAACATGATTTTATTAGTTCTCTATGGAATTTACTAAGGTATAAGATGATAATAATGTGAAAATTAGATGAATGCACATTGTAGTTTCTATGTCAGCCATTGCACAAGTTACTAGGATGTCATTTGATGGATTAAAATCTTAAAAAGATAGTGGCAGGAAAGTGGAATTAGGTTTTAACTATTTAGGAGTTAGATATGTAAATCTTAGGTTGTTAAAGGGGTTGGATATAGGAGGTAAATTAGAATAAATATTGTAAATAAATATATCAACCTAATTTACCCAAAATACATGCGCAATGAGAAAATTTACTTAGCTAGAGTGAAATAGGCATTGCTAGATATTAGGAAGGTTGAAATAGGATTGGAGATTAGTTTTGAGTCCTTCATTATGGAATTGGGTTTTATAATGCCCTTCAAATAGTAGAATAATTAAGAGGATTTTAGCATTACAATACTAGTGTCTAGGTTACAACACTAGTGTCCTTCTATGGAAACTCTACGTTAGACTTCCAGAGGTGCTAAAAGACGGTTTTAGGGACTTGTAGGTGAAATTTGAGCCCTTGATCATTCATTTTTGTCATTAATTTTCCAAATATTTTATAAAACCTAATGAACACATGTACACATAAAACAATAATGAGATCAAATGCAAAAGAAAGAGAAAAATTGAATTGTGGGATGTTACAATTACACGATATAAAACTTATATTGTATTGACCACTACCTACATTAACCTAAATGATAGGGGTATCATATCACATCTAATTATCCCTTAGGTAACATTCATAATCAATGCATATGGTATGCTAGAATGAATTTTGCTTGGGCCCTTCTTTGATCAAGCATACAGATCTAGGTGTGATTATTGAGTAATATGCAGTGTGTTGAGCTATACTATTGACTAATTTTATGTAATTATGTGCCAATATAGTAAGTATTAAGTGTTGTGAGGCTCTTTATATAGAAGGATATTCGATTTGAATGTAAGATCCATATTCACTAGCTAATAAGATGTGAAAGAATGATAAAATCATAAGAGAAGGCTTAATGAAGGGTTAAGACCCAAAATAGATGAAAAATTGATTGTTGGACACCAAAACTAAAATTGGACACTATCACACCATGTTAGTGTCTTGGGACCACAAAAATGAGTGAAAACTATTCAAAATATGCCAAAGACCCGTATGACTAGGATGAGATGAAAAAATACCATTAGGGGTATAACAAAAAGAGAAAACAAGTCATAATAAAGATCAAAAGACCCAAAATGACCATGAAAACAAGATTCACATACATCACTAAAACCTTTTTGTGAAAGAGCAAAAAAATACATCATACTTGTGGTTACTTGACCAAATTAGGGTGTGTACATCCCCCTCCTTTATTCTATTAATGCAATGAAATGGAAGTGCTAGAGTAAAAGGAAAAACAAAATTCATACTTATACTTACCTATGTGATCAATCCTTATGGAGGATCGATGTGATCTAGGCATGTACCACTTCTTAGCGAGAGAAGTGGATAGGAGATAAAATGTTATCTATGAAGAGGAAATGCACAATGTGAATTCCACCTATAGTAGATCTAAATGATGAATTGAATTATGAGGAACAAAACCTTATTTTATCCTTACCCTTATATGTGAAATGAGTCTTAGAGGTATATGAAAGTGTGGAGAAACAAGCCCTACTTTCCCCCTCTCTAGTATATAAGTTGAATCTGAGAAGTGATATGTAAATGTGGAGAAACAATCCCTACTTGCTCCCACTATAGTATGTTAACCTTAGGTAGGTGTCATTTTAAAAATATGTCTTAAATAGGTTGGTTAATTGATTTTAAAAATAATTTTAACCACTTAACTTCAGATAAATTGTTGTTCTAAGATGCTAAGGAAATGAGGAATGAATTTAACCCACTAGGAGGAGTTTAAGACACTCATCCAAGCTAGGGAGGAGGTTACCCCAGTAAGGAACTTATTATTTCCCCTATTTTTGACATATTTATTACCTTTTCATCATTTTTAGCAAAAATTTGTTTGTTTAGGGCCCTATCTAGGAAGACCATGCTAGTGTCCCCTGTATGATTATAGTATCCTAGGATACATTATTACTATCTTGGGTACAACACTATTATGTAGCATTATTGTCTTGGGTGTGATGATAGTGTCCACTAGAGCCATTTTTGCCATTTTTAATTTTGTTTTAAATTTGGTGATTACCACTACATGTATATCTATCATTCAAATATTATAATGACATTTTTAGCTATGTTTTATACTAAGATGTCAATATGATGTATTTTTAGAGTGGTCATATGATGGAGTGTTTATGTGTACTTCCCATAATAGATGATGAGAGGGAAATGATCAATAAAACTAGTTTGGGCTATGTGGCATCACTTGCTCTAATGTCCTAGGACATCCATATGATGATGACATTATGCAAGAGGTATAACACTAATTCTTTTACATTCTAGTTACCCAACGTGGATATCAGTATGATGTTGGAGGATGTATATAGGATACTTATATTTCCCATTACTAATCATAGGGTAGTGTTACAAGAGGTTATTGGAGATAGAGATATAGACTAGGTCATAAGGTAATTATTAGTTATGTCTATGGGGACCTATCAAGTAGGGAGTTTAAGTGGTGTGTTGATATCTTTGTTTGTTATGTCTAATGTTTCATACTTGCAAATGTTTTAGTAGTACAACTAGATTCTTTAATTTTTGTGGATGGGAGTGAGGTATATATATCATACATGATGCATGGTATAGTGTAGGATATATAAAAACATGAAGATATATACTTTTTTGGTCACACTATGCTAGCCCACTTATATTGATTTGGGCAATAATTTAGGTGATTGTTCTACCCCAATTGATGATGAAACTTCTGGGAGCCATAAATTTTATACTGTATCTTCAATTGATTCATCATTTGAACCATTATAAATCTAAGAATGAGGAGAATGTTTTGAGATGAAATGGAGCTTTTCTTAGTGGTTGTTACCCCTAAAAACCCAATGGAAGTGCCCCAAATTTCAATTTTAGTAGTGTAGTCTAAATATAGTAAGTTTCTAAAAATGAGTGGGTGACATAATAGTTTGGTGTTATCTAGGATGTGACACATACACTATGGTTATAGTTGAGGAGTTATTGAGTTCTAGTGAGGATAGGTAATAATCTAAGACCCACATTTATTGATTAGGTTCATATTTTGTTGATAGAGTGAGATCCAATATTGGATATAACCAATGTGGATGACATAGGAGTGATCGATACCTACATAGTATGATGGAGGCAACATAGATGGACACCATTATTTCTAAGAGATGGGTATATCATGCAAAATTTATTAGATATAAATCCCCTTATAGTTGAGGGTACATTATCATTGTGTATTTTTATGTTTTTTTAGTTTATTGTTTAGATTATTGATGAAATATCTAATGCACTGTGTTGGTATGTGTAGTTCTAAGAGACAATGAGTACTAGGAGACCATTACTAAGGCTACACTATGAAATCTAAAAAAACATATCCATGATGATGTCATTGATGTTAGGCTAGTGGAGAGGGCCTTAGGAGTTTTAGGAATTCATGTAAATCTATTTAATCAAGAAGCCATTGCCATGATGGCATATAAATGAGTAGTTACTAATAGAGATGTGGCATGTGATGAGATGTAGATGTGAGATATTTCCCCACTTAATGTTTAGGGTGGGGAAAGTGGTAGTATCATCAATGAATACATCTATCTATAGTGAGATCATGTAGAGGTGATGGCTAAGTTGGAAGTATTATGGGATAGAGAGGGGACACAGGTATTGATTAGGTCTAGAGGGAATGTAAGGACATCTAGTTCTAGTGTTGATGTATCTAAGCGTGAGAGTGAGGAGGGTTGTCTTGGTGAAAAAAATTTAAAAATTAAGTGATTATGTATTATTTTATTAAAACCTTTTTTGAATCATAGATATACAAAATTTTTGTGGCATGGGTATTTTTTTAAATAACAAGCTAATTTGTAGCATTGTTTACTTGATTAAGTGTTTTGGTTGTATTTTTCACTTATGTTTTGATATAGGTATGTATTTATTCATCTAGGTAATTTGTAATTGATTTATCATATGTATATGGATGTTAGAGAGAGAGAGAGTGTGTCAGATTAGGAATGTTAATTGTTAGTTGTTATAGGAGTATCATAGTATAGCTAAGTGAGGATCATGTTACTATGGCCTACACTATAAGAATATATATGTCACGTTAAATAAGTGACCATATTTCTCATGATGTGTAGGTATAGAAGTATATTCTAGAACTAATACTGCTTATGGTGTAATATTGGTAGTTAGATGTGTAGACTCTGTATAAAATAATGTAATTAGCTATGATACCAAAAATGTGTTCTTATCTCTATGATTGTGACTAAATATCTTAATCGGTGGTCAAACTAAAAATATGATATGATCTCTATGATTATTTCTAAATATCTTAATCAGTGGTTAATTTAAAGTCATGCTCTGATATCTATGATTATTTATAAATATATTAATCATTGATTGAACTAAAAACGTGCTCTGATCTTTTTGATTATTTCCAAACATCTTAATTGGTGGTTTAATTGAAGATGTACCTTAACCTCTTTGATTTTTTACAAATATATTAATTGGTGGTTGAATTGAAACTATGATATGATCTTTCTGGTTATTTCCCAATATCTTTATCGATGGTCTAACTAAAACTAGTAGGGGGACTATTTTCCATTTTCTTACCATGTTGGTATAAGTAGGTTGATATCTATGAACTAACTAACATATATGTTTAATTTATGGTGCATGAGATCTCACATAAGTAGATGTCCTAGAAACCATATGGCTCATATAACGAGTAACCAATGGATCCTAAAAGGGAAGTCCTAGAATAAATCACTCATAGAAGTGTTTGATCTATGAGAGTATGAAAAATAAGATCTTGATTCCCCATATGTGAATACTATAATTCCTTTATCAACACATTCATTAGTACAATATCTGAGTGCATAACAATTATTATCCTAATGTCCATTGATTATATGATAGTTTCAATATAGTTTGTTTCTTATTCTCTATGAATTATGTGATGGATGATGTGAGTAAGAGGAAGGGTGATCATTCCTATATCTTATAATGTAAGTAAAATATCATGAGGTCTATGTCTATTTGAAAATTATATGGCCCCACTGAGGTGTCATGTCTTCTATCCATTATAGGATATGTTGTGTAAAGTAGCTGTTTGACTTTATTGAGTATCTTGATAGGTTGTTTCTATTCCACATTTTCCTTTCTCATATATGGATTAGGTGTTTGTACCATATTTGATGATTTTGGATGTGGGAGATCCAAATCCAAATATGCCTCTAAATTTATCTCAAATAGTCCCAACTTTTACTTTAATGCCTTATTTGTGTTACATAGATGCCAGAATGATTTGGATGTCTCATATATTAATTTATCTTTAAGAGGGAATATGAGACTTATAAAAAATATGTATTATACTTATAAATTTTTTAGTTGATACATCAACTATTTAATACATGATTTGAACTTTAGAATGTAAACACTCATTGTTTCTAACTTACCCTGGTGTAGTGAAGGCAACCTCTCATATGTGACTCATGGTCCCTTATTTTGTATGTAGTGTATGATAAATACTTCTTATAACTCATCATGTGTATGTAGTGAACCATTGGGTAGTGAGTGATGAAACCAATTTAATGCCTCACCCTCTAATGTTTGTGGAAATAACTATAAGAGAATTAAACTACTATTACATGTGCCATAGATTTCCCATAGGCTTGAAGTTGCAAGTATGGGTCTCCATGTCCATTTCATTTTGGTAATATTGGTATTTTAAACTGATTTGGTAACTTAGAATTGAATATTTTTTTATGGGATAGGATTTCCATGGATGGAATTAGAATCAACTCAAGAGTGGTATGCTTTAATTTCCAATGTGCATCAGTGTACTTGTTGCTATAAAGCAACCATGACATGCATCAAATATATTACCTATTTTGAAGGTATATTAACATAATCAAGGGGTTCATTTAATTATTGAATCTTGTTATTAATTTTATTCATTAGTAAAATACATTGGGGACCTTTCATTTTGTTCACCATAACCTTTGGAGGGGTGATAGCTTAGACCTAGTGAGAGGGAAATGGCATATCACCCTCATGGAGGTTAGGATGAGAAACAAGTTTTAATTTAGTAAGGGGGGTTGAGTGACATTAATTGTTATCTATTTTTTTTTTTAATATTCAAATAATTATAACATATTAATGGACTAAAAGATACATTATTATCATGAAAATATAAATTATGTAAACTATGAACATAAGTATAAGTTAGTTTATGTTTATCTGAAGGCATATTATCATTTAAACTAGCATTTGATAAGCAATCAATTTGAACATGAGAGATGAGTGAATTAAGGAGAGAAATAGAAGGATTATGCTCAATGTCTTTTTCACCAAAATAATATTAATCATCATTATTTCAAGGTTCATCAAAATTAGTTTAATTCACTTGTAGAGGTAAGAGTATAGTAATTTTCATTTGTATGCTTAATAAGAGAGAGAGAGTAGAAGAAAATTTTAATTTTTAACTACTATGAAATACATCATCATGTGTAGATGTAATTCAATTCATGTCTTCAATATATATAGGTGGAATGCATGTATGACCATTATTTTCAATTTTGGTGTCAAGAGTATAAGAAGTAATAATCATGTTTTTATTTGGCACATTATGACATGTAGGAGAAGAGTTAGAAATATTTGAATTATCAAAACTTTAAAATGAATCATTGTGTTGAATTTTAATGTAAAATAAGTGATAAAATAATTTCATCCACTTTAGTTTGTACATCAGTAAAAGGTGATACATCATTTGTACATGATTTTTCAAATTGAATTGTGAAGGGTAAACAAGATGCATTGGTATTTTATATATTTCTTGAATCATGAGAAAGTAAATTTAATTTTTTGCACTTATGTTGTTTTAATTTAAATAAGGAGGTATAAAAAGTGGTTAAAAATCTAGGATCACATTGCAACAAATCACTACCAACAAGGGATTCTTTTGTAATTATATTATTAGTTTTATTTTGAGAAGTGAGAGAAGAGAGAGAAGAAAGAGAAGATGTCTCTAATCTATCCTCATCAACACTTTAATTTTCATGCTCATAGTAATAATCATATCCATCATTACAATAATAATCATCATCATCACTATAAATGAAATCATTATCATGTTATAATGTTCAATCTTTAAAATTTATCCCTTCATTCTTATAATTATGAGAAAAGGTTAAAAATTCATCAACTAGGTAAGGGGAAAGAGGCTTCTTGGATGTCAATTTAAACATTCCAAAGAAGAGAATGTAAATAATGAATATGAAGAACACAATAGGTATAATGTAATCTAACATAGGTGCATGTGCAAATATGCTAAATATTCAGCCCAATGTATTAAAAAATTAGAATTTTATTTGAAACTTGAAGAGCTAATATTGGGATGTGTAGGGACCTTGTATGAATATCTAGGGTTTTAAGTGTTTTGTAGACAAAATTTAAAGAGTATTTACGTTAATGAAACCCTATTAGGGGACTAACTTAGATCATCTAGTTTGTGCAAAAATAAGAAAAAAATTAGAATTTTATAAACCCTAATTTATTACATGAAAAAGTAGAAGGTAAGCCCTAAGATTGAACTAGGGTTTTAAGTAATATAAGAAGTAAGTCAATTTCACCAATGTTTTAGCCATTTGGGACTTAGACATGTAAATCCTAGGTTTCTAAATGGGATGAGTACAAGCATAAATTAAGAAAAATATTGAAAATAGATATATCGAACTAATTTTCTCAGCTTATATGCACAATGATAAAATTAGCTTATATATAGTGAAATAGTCATTATTTGATGTCAAGAAAATTGAAACAGGATTGGATATTAGTCACGAGTCTTTCATTATAGAATTGGGGTTGAAAATTACCTTCAATACTAGTGTCCAAGTCATAACACTAGTGTCCTTCTATGTAAACTCTAGCTAAGACTTCTAGCGGTGATGCAGGAGGTTTTTAGGGACTTGTAAGTGAAATTTGAGCTCTTGATCATTCATCTGTGTAACTATTTTTCTAAATATTTTATAAAACTTGATGAACACCTACACACATGAAATAATAATTATATCAAATAAAAAATGGGTTATGGGATGTTACAATCACATGATGTAGAATTTTTGTTATCCTAAATGGTTGATACATTAACCCTAATGATATGGGTATTAGATCACATTTAGTTCTCCCTTAGTAACATGCATAATCAATGTGCATGATATGCTAGAATAGAGTTTTCTTAGGCCCTTATTTGATCAAGATTGTAGATATAAGTGTCATTATTGAGTAATATGTAGTGTAATGAGCTATATAATTGACTGATTTTATGTAATTATGTGCCAAGATAGTAAGTGCTAGATGGAAAATTCCTTGTGAGACTCTTTATATATAATTAACTTTGATTTTAATGAAAGACCCTTGTTCATTTCCCAACAATATGTGATATAAATATAAAATCATAAGAGAAGGCTGAAGGAATGGTTAGGACCCAAAACATGCTAAAAAGTGACCATTAGACACTAGCATTGAACTTGGACACTAGTACACCATGCTAGTATCTAGAATTATGCTAGTGTC
>JARHVA010002903.1:2137500-2172500 GCA_037957365.1 Torreya grandis
ATATAAATCCTTGGCATAAACCATAACTAACCCTATTTTATATTTAGAGACCCTCTTCACTGGAGAATCACTTCCATTATATAAGCCTCTGTCTTCAACTAAAATCTCTAGCTCTAAAAAATGATCAAGCTGCTCAAAGGATGATTTGTTTAAATTAGATTATGGAGAGAAAAACAAGATTTGTCTTGAGATTATTTCAATTTCTTCTTCCCTATACTCATCCCTCACCTATTTATTAATCCTTTTACTCCCAAATATGATTCAAAAATATCTCCATGTAATTTTTGAAAACCCTCCTATCCACCACACTAAAATTTACCCTATGCTCCTCTAATCCTTACTACATCTACTACTACCTTTGTTACAACTCTTTTTATTGTGACTAGCTCTTTTTTGGTCATATTTACTCTCATTGATGTTTTCATATCACCAATATCCTCCTCCATCACCTCTATAGTCACATACATTTCCTCCATAGTCACTTATATCATTACCATCGATCTTCCTAGAGACCTCATCTCAACCACAAAATTAAATTAGAGAATATTAATATTTTGTTCTATATACTAATATAATTTGATTAAAAAAATCAATAAAAATAAATAATAAAAATGAATGAGTGCATGAACTTATAAGAAGGCTATGATTTCATAGTACTTTTAAGAGTGTGTAGGCATTCTAAGTATGCCTTAATTAGTGTTGTGGAGAAATTAAGAATTAAAGTGTCCTAGATGGAAGAAATAATGATTTAAATGGATAAAGAGAAGAATAAAATCCAAATGGATACTAATAAGTTACTTAAAATATATATGGAGACTATTAAAAATTATGCATAAAACATTACCATCATGAGGGACATCCTTAGGAATAAAAAGTACAAAAATATGACACCTAGAACCATCAAGAGATTATGTATGAAAGGAAAAGGGAAGGATACATAGATAAAGGAGGCGTATTTTGATTTTGTGGTGGACCACCTCAATTTTATGGTTGGATAATGGGATGAGATAAAAGATATTAGTGAATTTATATCCTATTAATTTTCCCCTATCTACCTCTTTGTTGTTAAGTTTTTTTGTTTAGTTTTTTTTGGTTGTTTCTTTTGTTGTTTTTAGGCTTTTGGCTATGCACTTTTTATTTTGGTAATTTATTTTTTATACTTTTATTCTCTATCCTTTCTTAAAATTTTAAATTTTTGGTAGCCTTTTAATACCCCAATTGTGACCTCTTATTAAAAAAAGGATATGATCTCTAGCTTTTAGTTTTATTAGGTAGCTTATATTGCATAATATTCTAGCCTAGGTTTGGTGGGATTATGCAACTAGTTGGAGTGTGTATATAAATTTGTAAGAAAAAGTAATAACATGTAAGAATTAAATATATGTGTAACAAAGTGGGCTTCATTGTATATTTAACCCACATGGTATGTGTAATATTATTTAATAATAATGTAAAAATAATTTTGGGCCTTTAAAGAAATTTAATGAATTGTAAGAAATGTGTAAGAGTGGTTTTACTTGTGCAATTAAAATTACATGTACATTGTAAGGACAATCATGTAGGTGTAAGGAGAAGTAAATATATATTTTTGCATTGAGGTTACTCCCTCTATTAATGAAAATTTGTGGAGTTTTATGGAATAGTTTAATATGTATTTCCCTATCGATGCCTCATTTTAGGATGTTGAATCTCTATTATTGGGATATTATTGAAGGGAGGATATTGGGAGATCAAATTGTATATATTATTATTTTAGTTTATAGACTTAAATTTTACTTGTAAAGCGATGGATAAGATTTAAGACTCATTACTTGATATTTGTTTTATTAGTAATTCTAGAAAATGTGTAGAATAAAGATTATTTACCCTAATATCATATTGATAACAAGTTAATATAAAATGGGAAGTTAGCTTAGGATAAATAGATAATTATTTTTTATGGTAGAAATGGAAAGCAGATAATTTTTAAAAAATGGGAAAACATTCTCTCTCTCTCTCTCTCTCTCTCTCTCTCTCTCTCTCTCTCTCTCTCTCTCTCTCTCTCTCTCTCTCTCTCTCTCTCTCTCTCTCTCTCTCTCTCTCTCTCTCTCTCTCTCTCCACCTTTGAATTTGAACAATATTTTCTAATTATTCATATCTTTGAATGGTTTTTTATATGATTTCACTATTATGAGTAAAATGAGAATTAAAACTAATAAATTTTAATTATAATTGTTCAAATAAATTAAATTAAAGATAATCAATATTTATTTTTAATTATAAAATGATTAGTCCCAAGATAAATCTCATGAATGGACTTTGATTTGCTAAAAATACATGTATATGTATATATAATACTAGAATACATACATACATATATATAATTATATGCATGCATACATATACATGTATATGTATGTATAATACATACATACATACATACACACACATGCACACACACATACACATGAATACATATACATGTATATATATATATATATATATATATATATATATATATATATAATATATATATATATATGTATGTATGTATTTTAATACTAGCATGCATACATACATATATAGTATGTATGTATGTATTATATAAATAATCAGTGAGTTCCTTTTAATATAAATTTAATATAAAAATGATTATTTTTTAAAATAAAAAAATAAAAAAATAGGGGACTTCAAAGGCTTTCCAAGTAACCTATGGGTAGAGGGTTGTGGCTAAGCCTATTCCTTAATTTTTTTTATCTTGATGTGTGTGTGTGTGTGTGTGGGTGTGCGTGTGTTTGTTTATATTCATATTTTTAATGAATAAGATATGAATAATCATGGTTATTTTCATATGAATGAAATATTCCTATTTATTTATTTTATATATTATTTGAATACCATAATCATGACATATTTTGTTTATTCAAGCATTTAACATATACATGGATCTTTTCTCAAACCATAAATTAAGAAACATTCACTCATAATTTTTTAAAAGAATGATTAATTATAAAATGAATTTGATATTGTATTAGATATATATATATATATATATATATATATATATATATATATATATATACACCCACTTTCTACATTATATCACTTTAACCTAAACTTAAAAGTAAAATTAAGAAGTAATCAATCCAATCCAACATAAAACCAAATGAGAAATTTAGAACAATTGACCATTTCTTTAGGAGGCTTAGTGGATCCATCAAGTAGGATATTTTGCTCACTTATTCTAAAATTAAATTTTAATATGGTATAATTTTATTTTGAACCTATTTATACTCTTATAAATACTTTTTGCCCTATCAATTCATCTAAGGCAATGTTTAATTTTAAAAAAAATAAATCACAACTTAAATTATGCATCTTTTCACAAAGGAAAACTATGTTAATTTTTGTAGTTAGCCCTAGAGATCATATTGAATAACTTAACCTCACTCAAACTAAACCCTAATTTTATCACAATGATTTAAAATAAAATGTGTCGGTTCTATAATACATTTTCACACACACATTATTGGTACATTCATATGTTGTTAAATTTAGTTTAGATTGTAGATAAGTTTAATACCTAGAGAAAATGTACCAAATCCAATCATTGAAATATAGTTTAAATGGATAAAATTTATTAGTTCAATAAATAAATAAAATTTAAATAAAAAATTTAAATTAAATCTAAATATATTTTAAATCCATTATTCTTAGTGAAATATGTTATGGCACATTTAATTATTAAAAAAATTAAAATGGTTGGTTATTTTTCTACTTTCATAAAAATATATAATGCTGAAATATTATTCTCTAACTTTTAAAATACGTATAAAACAACAAAAAAAATTATTTCTTTCCATGGGAATAAATTTAATTTAATTTTTAAGCCTAATTTAATAACCTAATATTAGATTAAAAATATTTTTTTCAACCACTATTTTTTATCATGACTATTTAGTGTTTCCCTTCCTAGATAGTATGTATATGTGACTTATTAATGCTATTTTAATATTAAAAGTAAGTCAAAATATTTATTAAAAAAAATTAATAACCCTTTCAAATAATGTTTATCATGTTTTTATCTATCTTTTTCCTAGCATGGAATAGTTATATTAAGATAAGCATTATGCTTATTGTCGTGTGAATTATGGTGTTTGATTGAAATTTAAACTAGGTGGTGACTTTTGTACACTTTTTATAACCTTTGGAATAATTTTAAAAACCTAAATAAAATTAAGGGATTTAAATGTATCTCAATTTAATATTAATAAATTTATTTCTAGTTACATCTAAGGAGGCTATCGATTAGTAGTAGGGTAGGGCAAACTCTTGCTATTCTTGTGTTAAACCTAAGTATATAGATACCATTATTTTGAATAAAATGGTGTCTCATATTAACCCTTGGTATCATCTAACTATGAAAGGTGTTTTTATTGGGTATTTAGTTACTCATAAGGGTAATTATGGAAGTGTTATCTAATGTTAAGTGGATAATATTAGTTACCTTTTTAATATAACTAACTGTAATTTCGGTAATGAGTGAACTATAGATAACAAATATTTTTGATATGAATGTGGTTGTGGAAGATATGTAAATATCTTTTAAAGTGATAATGAGCACTAATCACTAACTTTTGGGGCACTTTTATTTAGTTTAGGCATTAGTCACTAACTTTAAGATGTCTTTCCTTATGTTAAGTACACTTTATATTTTCTAACCTTATGTAGCATAATATTGAATAATATTATGTTATAATTGTTTGCCTATGAGGTGATTTTTTTTTTCTAATTCAATTAATTGTAAAACATGGATTTATCATACTATTCATTTGTTATTGATGAAGACACTATTTAGAGTTAGAGACACTTTGAGCAATCCGAGGTTGAATATTATTAGTACTTATTATTTAATTAGGAAAAATGAATATATGTTCCTTCATATTTTCTATTGACACTATTATGTACTCTTGTGATAGAATTATTTTGTGTTAGTATAAATAACTTAGAATGTAGAGGTATCTTATGCAAATATTTCTTGACAGTAACTATTTTTATTTTGGGTATTATGTCTAGATAATATATAAGATTGTTTGTGTTGTGATAGTTTCTTTCATTTTCGACATAGATCTCCATCCACATTTCATTGATGATTATTAATGGAGGAGACTATTTACAAGTTCAAGTGGGGGCCTTAATTTTACCTTGATTCTAAGGATCAGATATGTAGGTTTCTCAAGAAGAGGGGGTATTGGGTCTTAGGTCATAGGTTAGGTTAGAGTTACCTCATATTCTATCCTTGCATTAGGATTAAAATAATAGATTACTAGTATTATAAAAAATATAAAATTTACATTTAATCTATGTTCTTATTATTGATGACCCTTTTATTATGATCAATGTAAAATAATGTTTTTTCCCTTGATATGAATATAAATATTATAGACTTATATTGTGTGCTCCCTAGGATTGATGTTTATGAATAATATTTTATGAAATTTATCCCTTAATATTTATATTTTTCTATCCCTATGACATGTACCTTGTAACCTAGTTTTACTATTATTTTCTTACATATGTTTGGTCTTGGAAGAATGGGAATGTGTCTTCTTACATTTAAATTAACAAAACTAAATTTAAATTAAAAGAGAATTATTTAGGATATCTTAATTATATATTATAGTGTTAGTATGTTCTCATTTTTAAAAAAGATTATAGGAAAATGCTTTTATTATTGACAAAAAAGTTTGATCCAGAGCTATGAACTAGATATGAAGGTGTTGAAAGGTCTCACAACTTGGTATAATGGAAGAGAAAATATATTACATTGAAGACTCTTGATAAACAACTCTACCAATGGAAAATAAGCATAAAATATAAGAATATAAAAATATCCAATGGAAAATAAACTCAATAGGTTTTAATAGGGTCCCACAAACCTATATCACATCTAGTAGGGCATGCAAGCTTGCATAAAGAAACAACACTTGAACTATATCAAGGAAAGAGGGTTTTGAATGGATCCCTAAACTTGAGTGATTTTTAGGGGCCTAGACCATATAAATGGAACAAGAATACATGGTAGATGATAGGAAGATGCTAAATTAACCTCATGAGATCTGATAATTTATAAAACCAATTTTGAACTTAATTCTCTTTTTGATATTTTTATGTATTAAAATTATGGATATTATTGTTGTGAGTTAAATAAACAAATTAATTAATTAATCACTTAATCAATTTTTTGTGTCACCCTTCCTCTTAATATGTTTATGATGGGAATAATAGTTAAATAATAAAATATTATTAAACTACTTAATAATTTAAAAAAAATGTATTTTGGGTTTTTTGGATGAAATTTTGGGCATGAAATAAATGGAAACCAAAACTAAAATTTAATTCTAATGTAATATATGTAAATCATCCACCCAAAACACCAAGGATTTTTAGGTCATAAATAAGACTCATGAGTTATTTATTTGGGGTATGTGATAAATAATGGATGGTTCATCAAATTAGGACCAAGGATAGTATGGTGGATAACACCCGTACTATGGAAGAAGTGGTATACATGGGGATGTAATATTTAAGCCATATAAATGTTACAATTGTTTTTCACCAAACTAATACTATAGGTACTACTTGAAATTTCTTACTTACATGTATTCTAGAAGTAAGAACCATATTGAAGATTACCCAGATCTCTATGCCAAAATAACATAAAAGGATAAGTTGGATAAAGGAGTTCAAAATGATATGAATCATGCATCTAAGATAAAAATGGGTGTCTAGGGAAAGGAGAAAAAATCAATAGGGAACTAAGGTAAATATTATTATGAATACTGCTAATACGACTCAACCTCATAGATTAATGGCTCTAAATGACAAGATTTGACATAGGTACGAAGCCAAAATTGAAGAGAAGTTTCATCATGTGGAACCTCCTACCAAAGAATATCCTAATGGTTTTCATCAAAAGTAAATTTTATAGGTAGTGATGGATGTCATTCAAAACTTTCAAGGTGAGCTCAAACATACATAAAAGGCTAGAGATGAGCTCCAATAAAAGACTCAACAAGTAGAAGGTAAAGGTGATTTTCTGAGATGTTGTCCATTCTAAACTTCAAAGGAATGATCCTAATGATTAATAATTGGTTTATGTAACATGTCATAAGAACCAAAAGAGTGCCTACTCCCCACATCGTATGATGACATGAAGTAAGGATTTCACAAAACATGAGATAAGACCATAAATTTATAATCGATGCAACTATTGATGGTTGGATAGTATATGATGTAATCATTCATCTAGATGAAAAAGTAAATATCATTATGCATGAATATTATAGTAATATTATGATCCCCTTATTAAGGTTATCAATAAATGTTTTATTTATGGCCATTAACACCCACACTTAAAAATTGGGGATCCTTAAAAATGTGATTATTGACATAATGGGGCTAAATTTCCATGTTGATTTCAAATTCATAGAGCTAAATGAACAAGATAATTACCTAGAATTACTTGGATGACCATGGTTTTATAAAAATATTTTGAATATGTGATTTAAAAATGGATACATTATTATTTTTAAATGGAGAACAATGCATGGTGATCCATCTATACAATAACCATTGGCCACCATATGTTGAAATTGTATATATGGATGAGTAAATATACGATATTTTTAATGTAACTACTTAAAATGTAGATAATATTGATGAAAATAATGAGGTAATCTTAAGTTAGGGTGATCCAAATCCATTTTTAACATTACAAGTGTCACCTAAAACCACTATATTCAATAATAATATGAAGTGACTAAAGGAATTACAACACTATTTGTATACACACACCATTTTTAAACATGATCATTTACTAACACTTTCTCTCTTGTAGAAACCTATCGAGTTTCAATTTTTCTAAGTGCATGTGTTAAAATAGTGCATTGATAAAGGGGTAGGTAGACCATTGGTGATTCACAAGATTATTATGCCTTTGTATCATTATAACTATGATTCCAACCTCCTTAAAGTGTCTATCCATTTACCTCCTATGATGTCTCACTAAAATTCTAAAATATTGAAATATGGCTAAGTTTGAAATGTAAAAACCTAAAATATGGATGAGTCCAAAATCCAATAAGATCCTCCAAAATATATAATTTGAATTGTATCTCCTAGAGGTCAAAAAACACTCTCAAACATCCTAAAAGTGTGTGTGTGTGTGTGTGTGTGTGTGTAACTTAAAGTATAAGAAACTATATGTCCATGTTTTAGCACTTTTCATGCCCTTATCCAACTCCTTAAGTAATTTCCCTTATAAAATATCCCCTAACTAAGAAAAAACCCACTTTTCCAACTATGTAAACCAAAACATATAAAATCAACCATTTTACACCCTATTTTATGACTAATTTAATCAAGTCCATCTTGTCAGAAAGGGATAAAATACACATTATGAAACTATGTCAACCTAGACAACCTAGTTTGAGGCCTAAATAACTACTTTTCCTACCTAAAAATATCAACTTGGCTAACTTTGTCAGCTACATTTCTATAAGGGTTTAGGGTAAATACTTAATTATAAATACCACCTTCAATTAAATCCAAAAGAGGAACACTCATTTTCACATCATTCAAGCTTGTAATTCTATAAATTTTACACTTGAGGAGTCATTGCTAAGGGTTTTTCCTTTGGAAAAAAAGAATACTTTCTTGTGGGAAAGTCTTGGATGAAAAGTAGGATTAATTGATCCTAGATTTTATTTCTATAATGTAAGCCTTACAAAGCCACAACAAAATATTTTAAAGAACCATCATCCAAGGGAGATATTGAATCTCAATAGGTTCATTCAAGGTAAGTATTTTGAACTCTTATTCTTTCATTTTGTTAGATATATATTACACACAGTAATAGGTTGAATTTTTTACTCCTTGATTATAATTATATCCACATTGACTTGAGTAGAGTTTTACTTTATGTTTTATTTTTATTAAAATTATCCCCCTTTATACCATAATCTTTAGTGAGCACTATATTATATTTATTTTCAGTATCATAGACCTAACTAAGGTTATTGTGTAGTTCTACTTGAATAGAGGATTTGGAACCCTCTCTACTAGTTTTGTGTGATAATATATCCCTTAGGTAGGTTTAACAAATTCAAATTGGTCATGCCCTATTATAAATAGCTATGCAATGATTTTTAGTAACATTGCCTTATTTGATCTTAGAATTCAATAAGTAGGATAAGTTTTAGATCCATCCTAATTCAATTCATACACCATCAATTCAAGGAAGAGTTCACCCATATTACACATATGTTTGAATGAAACAAGTGCCAAAGTTATTTCAATCCACATAGATAAGGTCTAGGTTTCATGTCAAACTTATAAAAATATGAAGGTTTTCCAGCGTATTAATGGTATAATTGCTACTACATGAGAAATTATGATGTCTACTAAGCTTACCGATATTAGGGTTTCTTTGTTGGTAGATAAATAGATTGGGGAATGATAATTAGGGAGGTGGTTGTAAGTTTTATGATGTAGTCACTACATGCAAGGGATTTTATGGAAACCATGGCTACTATGTTTTATTTTGGGAAGGCTATAGGGATGTGAAGTCAAAATATATCTAAATCCTTATGCACTCTTGTAACCTCACTACTTTCCTTTCTTGGATCCCTAGATATGCCATCCATTTTGGTTTTTCCTTCTAGATAGGTGGATCTTGCATCTTCTTCTTCCATTTCCCTTATTTTACTCATTATGTAAGTAATGGGTTGTAAGGTTTATTTGATATTTTTAGATGGGGGTGATGCATTCCCAATTTAGGGTTTTTACAATAGTAGGTATTGAGTGGTGATATTTTAGATAAGTTTCCCAATAATTTGGGCTCCTCTCCTTTGTATGGGAGCATCTATATTGGTATAATCCTAGAGAGTGTCAAACCAGTGATACCAAAATCCTAAACCCATATAGTTTCCCATGGGAAAAAGTTGATTTCTATAATTTTAAGCTAAGTTAAACATCTACAACCATTCCAATGGTGTCTTTTGAAGATGACACTTTGGAATAAATTCTTAGAAATAAGGAATATTTTTTATCCCAAAATTTAATTTCTAGGCTCGATAATTTTTGGCCAAGTCTCCTTTCCCTCCATTAGTGGATCCTAGAATAATGGAAACCTCTCTTGGAAGATAACATAGAGATTTATCCATACATTAGGGGCTTCTTTATTATAACATTTGATTTCTTGGAAATCTATAATAAGGTGGATCTAGTTAATCATGGTCCTAGGATCAACATCTTCTCATTCTAAAACCTTGGATCCCATCTTGCGACCCCTTGTCCAAAATCTTTGAATTCAAACATGTTTTGGTTAGGATTCCCTATCTTCTCCTATAGTTTTACGATGATTCTATCCTCTTGGCCATTAGTAGTTCTCTTGTAAAATTTTTGGCAATTGATACCTCTACTTCTATATTTTCCCATACCACTTGTGAATTGATTATGGTTTGCTTAGATTTATCTCAGGCTCTCCCTAATTCTATGGAATAAATAATTAATGATAATTATTGGACTCAATCCCTTGACTATGAGGGATTTCCCTTCATATACATAGGTGCTTTTAACAAGGGAATTTGGAATCCTCTTTTCCTTTTGTCAAGCATATAGTGGCCTCTTCTTGGTGGGAATATGTTGAAGAGAAAACATTTTGTTCTCCCCTTTGTTTGATTCTCCTTCACCTATAATTTTTTTTATTCTTAGTTCTCCTAAGTTGGATCCTGAATCAGATGTTAGTTCTAGTGGAATACCTAGTGGGGTGATTTAGGATGTTGGGTTGAAAATGAGAAGTTTAGTTATGTTAAGTAGTGAGTAGATCAACATGGCTAAGAATTTTAATGTTCATATGGTTTCATATAAATCTAGTAAGGATGGAACTATTGGTATTCTTCAAAATGGGATTCTTGCCTTTTATTATGAGGATTATAGTAGATTGGGTACTTTGGATTAGTGTATTATAGTTTAGAATAATAAAAAATGGATTTTATCCTTAGATAATCCTACTAGGTTTCTTCATTCTCACCTAAAAATATGGAAAGAGAGGCCATGAAAGGCACTCTTGGGTTTGCCTTTGGGATGACTACTCTCCTCAAAGTGGCTCAAGGATTGTTTAGCCAAGTTATGACATTATTATTCCCTCATGGATTTTCATTTGAGGTAAATAGTCGATGTTGCTATTCAATATTTTTATGGTTGAGGGAACCTTCAACCCTTAATTATCTATTAAAAATAAAAGGGAGACTTGATAATCTATTACGTTATGAGGGATGTGAGGATGCCACTTATTTTGTAAATGGCATAAAAGCTCAAGTCCTTAAGAATAAGGATAAATTGTGTGCCATGCATTAAATATATTGTTTGTTGGCCTTTGATGGAAAATATTATTCAATTATGTAAAGGAATATTATTGATCTATATCAAAAAATTGGTAAACACAACCACCATGACAAAATTCCATTAGTTTATATCCCTATCAAGAACATTTTGATATGTTGTAAATAGACTTTATCATATCCCTATTCCCAATTGTGTGTCATATTGATACATGAAATATCATCCTTATATTGATATTTGATAATATGGGCACAAGTGGCACCAACTAAGAACTATACTACAACCATTGTAGCATGCTTCCATTGGGAAAATATTTTTAGAAGATAAGGGTACCCATTGAGTATGATCATTCATTGAGGAATACATTTTTTTAATGGGATGGTGTGTATTTTATTGGCATAATTTATGATAGTGCACCATAAAACCACACCATACCACCTTCATGTGAATGGGACCATAAATATATTTTAATCAAATTCTTTATCAAACACTAACAAAAATTTGTGACATGGGACACAAGGATTAGGACAACTAGTTTTATAAAATATTTTGGGCATATATGAACACTTTAAAAAGTCTACAACTTTATGGTTAGTGTTTGGAATGAATAAATTTTAAAAATATAATTTTTAGTGCCTTCTTTATACATTGCACATATTGGATGACTTGGTAAAAATGAATATTCAGATGTATGGTTTGAGGACCTTATGAAGCTATATGAGAATCACATCATATATTGTTTGATCCAATGTGTATAAACAGATAGGAAAACTACCTAGTAGGATAAAAATATTAAAGGGAAATTCTTGTGAAAATGGAGCACATGTTCTATTATATGATTCCAAATATGCTAAACATCTAGGAAAACTCTATAATATTTGGATTAGGTCTTATGTAATACATGATATTAAAAAACTAGCACATACAAATTTTTCACATTATATAGAGTAATGCACTATGTGAATTTTAGTTATATTAGGGTTAAGACTTATCATGTATAATTTATCAATGAGCTACTCAATAATAAGGTGTATGTTAAAGTATTTCAATTCAATGTTACTAGGTTAATTTTTTTGTATTTTTTTTTACTCTCAAAATAAGTGTAAATTATTATTCATGCACTAGTAATATTAGTAATAAAATCACAAAATCATACATGGCCAATCAGAGGAGTAAAATAGAGGATTTTAATGATATCCTTATGCTAGATTATAAGTTTTTTCAAAGGGTGTTCTCATGCAATTTTTATTATAAAATAAAAATCTCTAATTTTATTACACACACACACACACACACACCTATAATCCCTAGTATTATTTGTCATAAATTTGGTGTGTGAAAGTATGATATTTTCTAACAATAATGTCTCACTTTTTAGAATAATTATTATTTAATCATGTATGCATTTAATAAGGTTAATTAATATAATAAAAATACCAGTTGCATCTACATAGAAAAATAAAAAAGGATCTCTTTAGATCCATCAAGATTTACCAAATGGCGATGGAAATTAATGCTCTGGAAGAATATGAACATATTTAGTGTGGGGTAGGTTGAATGAAGATTTATAAAAGTAAGGTAAATTTTGAAATGAAGAATGGTATACCCACATAAGTATTTCCAAGTATATATATATGTGAGGTCTAAAATATAAGCGAACAAAAAATAAAAATGATATGCACCATGCCCAAGAATGCATGGAATATTTAAAAGTGTAGCTCACACCTAAAGGGTATTGTGCAAGGGATGATGCCATTATGAGTAAATTCAAATATACATAAGAGACAATAATTAACTATATAATTATATATATTGTATTGTAAAAAAATTTAAATGTTGACTTGCATTAAAAATTACCCTCCATAATTAATTTGAATTGCTGATCATTTTCAAATAGTTTTAGAGTCACATAGGAAATAATGAGAAAGATAAACTAGGGAAAGGAGATTCATTATGTGTTTGAATAATTTAAGGTCTTTAATAAAATAATTATAATCTTTCAAGGATTTTAGAGTGATTTTAGAGATAATTTGATAAATGGGAGTAAAAAAATGGTGTATTGCATAAAAATCAAGGCTACAGAGTAGGTGAACCTTCACTAGAGCAAAATGAAGCTTGGAGCCAGTTAAAATTTTATGGTCACAACTGAAGGGTTTTAAAAATGTTGAAAAAATAAGGGACTTTTATAGGATCAACAACACAAGGGTGTGTCATAACATATTTAACACAAGAATTTGAATAAATAATAATTTGACCATTAAGACATCAAATATTAATAAACAATTAAGTTTGTAGAGCCATCAAGATTTAGATCAGTGTTCATCATGTAAATTTTTCTATAGTTACAATTTATAGAAATGTAATAGCTTGAGGCATATTTTCATATAGAATATTAGGAATCAAAACTCATAAAATTTATAATAGAGGATCACAACCACTATGGGAGAAATAAAAAACAAGTTTAATGAAGGATTGCATAGTGACCAATGGAAGATTAAGTGTAGATGGAATGGTATAGTGGGATGCACACATTAAAATAGAACTAGATAAGATTGTCATTTCACACTTATTTTACCTTGCATGCTTTTGAAAATTAAAAGGGTTAGTCAAGTTCTTGCTTTCACATATTCATGATAATAGGTTCTAATTTTCTAGTTATACTATGAGGTTATACTCAAAGTGCATTATTAGATCCACCTATCTACCATGCTCAATTAACGACAAACATATTGGTATACAAAAATATTCAAGGATATGAAAGAGAAGTAAATATTCTTAATTAAGAACATTTTTGATTAGGATAGAAGGGTGGTATATCACTTTGTCATATTGAAATAATTCAAGATAAATAGATGGGATAATATATATAAACCTTTCATCTACATCATGCACCAAATGGGCATAGATAATGCTAAATTTTAATTTTTCTTAGTACATTTGTGATGAGACTATAGAAGTTGCAAAGAAATCTCATCAAACTACTAAGACATTTAGATAGAGAACCATTTTGATTCAATTGGTGATTGATGAGATTCATGTTCTTTATGGCTATGGTGAACTTATCTAATCGTACCAATTTTTGGATATATTACCAACCAAGAGGTACCAAAATTATATTTGTTTCAGTACCTATAATAAAAATTACAAAATCAATATGGATAGATGGGCTCACAGCCTAATTCTATCCTTATGGCACATACCTTAAACCTTTCCTAAGGCATACGAGGGTTATGTTGAGTTCAAATTAATGAGACATCATTACCATATATATATATATATATATATATATATATATATATATATACATACATATATATATATGTATATACATATATATATATATGTATATATACATATATATATACATATATATGTATATACATATATATATGTATATATACATATATATATACATATATATTTATATATATATATATGTATATATATATATATATATATGTATATGTATGTATGTATATATATATATATACATATATATATATATATATATATATATATATATATATATATATACATACATACATATATATATATATATATATATATATATATATATATACATATATATATATATATATACATATATATATATATATATACATATATATATATATATACATATATATATATATATAGATATATATATATATAAGGATATAAATATTTTTTATTGGATTAAGTTTACATATGCCTTTTCTATGTCATATTTTATAAGCATAATAAATACAAAACATAATACATAAAATAAGAAAGTGGATAACATGAAAATTAGAAAATATATGATGCATATAAATGCATCTATAAATTATCCATCAAGCTCATCTTCAAATAATGGGAGTGATTTTGATGATAATTGACTATGATAAACCCCTAGATGGAGGGAAAAATAGGCTAGGTGTTTTATAGAATTTCATATGATCTAAAGCCTAGAAAAATTAAAGATGTGTTCTATGTTAAGTAAAAATGGGGAAAATAAAAAGTGGAAGCACAAATGATTCAAACTAGGATAAATTTTAAAATTTAATGATTTAGAGGTCCCCTACGCTTTTAAAAATCAAAAGGAATCATCTCATGGAGTGGTAAAAATATGCAAGGTAAAAAAACATGTCACTTAGGTAGAGATAGAGGTAAAAGATGTACAGTACACCACATCATATGAGGATAATGTGCCACATAATATGAAATTTAAATTCATGACTTGAACTATTTCATAATAAAAGGTGTCATCCCAAACATTTTTTCCACAACCACCTAAGCAACACATTCTTTAACCAAAGAAAACATCATCATTTCCTCAAAAAACTATACCATCTCCTCAAATCTAGTCCATCCCACTGTAAAAGACTACACCTCCATCAACTGAATAACCTCTCAATATAAAAATGGAGTTTTAAAATACTAAGTAAAAAATTGGTACCCCTCCCAAGGCATATTACTCAAGTGTAGGATAATCCATGAAGTAGGTTTGGAAAGTAACCCCTAAGATAATTTTTTGCATGACTAGATGATCAAGTGGAAGAAAACTTTCCTAATGACCATCTAATCACATTTTTAGCATACTCATTATAGTTTTATAGCAAGGAAAACTACTTGTCCATAGGTAATTTTACTTTTAATCCCCTCATAAGGAAATGAAATGATTAATTAGAGATAATGCTCATTTCAAATGGTTTAATGGTGTATTATTTAAATGTGAACCTGTCTGTGTGATCTATAGGTGTGTTAAAGATGATGAGACTTATGATATCATAAGGGATTGTCATGATGATCCTAAAATAGGTCATTATTCATCTAATAGTACTATACATAATATCCTTGGGACTGGGTACTATTGACATTCACTTCATAGAAAAGTGAAGAGATATATATCGCAATGTGATCCTTGACAAAGGATGGGGAAACCCACATTGTCTAATGAGATGTTTCTCCATCCTCAAGTGGTTCTAGGATATTTTGAGAAATGGGGATTAGATTTTTTTTGTCCTTATTAACCCATCATCTCAAATAACTGAATACTTACTTTTATGTAGAGGTTATTTCACCAAATAGGCAGAGGTTCAAGCTCTCCCATTTGTAAGAGTAGAGCTAGCTATTGATTTCCTATATTATAAAATTTGGAAATGGTTTAGAGTACCAAGGACCATAGTATCTAATTAAGGCCATTAATTCATGTCTAAAAGGATAAAATATTTCATAGATAACTACCAAATTATATACTCAAAGTCATCTCCATATCATCCATAGGCCAATGGATAGGCTAAAGTTACCAATAGAGTTGGAGAACATTTTGACCAAGATAGTTAGCATCAACAAAAAATATTGGGAAAACAAACTACCTAAAGTAGTATGAGCCTAAAATACCACATGGAAATCCACCATAGGTTTATCACCTTATGAAATTGTGTTTTGAAATAAGACTCTAAATCCTATAGAATTTCAATTGTGGACTTTGAGAACAACAATAGAAGTGGTTATATATTTTGATGAATAAAAAATAGAGATAATTTTTCATCTCAATGAGGTGGGTGAAATGATAAGAGAAGCCTTAAATTATAAAAAAAAATTGAAAACATCAAATAAAGTAGTGGAATGACACCCATATCAATGAAAAAAGAATCAAAGGAGACTAGGATTTTATATTTGATTCTAAGTATCAACACTTGAAAGGGAAACTTAGGACTAGGTGGTTCAAACCCTATCAGATAGAGAATATATTTGATAATGGGTCAATTCAAGTATTACCAATAGATATAAACAAGAAGCTACTCTTAGTTAATGGGCATAGACTAATAATCTATCAATAACCTCTAAGAAAGGAGGAATTTTTCAATGAAATTCAATCTCAAGATGAACTTGGCTATGGGGAAGAACCTTGTTCTTCCATCATAGTAAAAGGATGAGAATTGAAGCCTAAATGAGGGTTCACAATTATAAATGGTGGTCCTCTTCCCAATAATGTTGAAAAATTTAAAACCAAAAATGTTATTCCTCCCAAAAAGTTAAAAAAATAAAAAAATAGAAAGAAATGAGAAGTTGAAAACCAGAAATGGAAGATTCTCAAAGAAAAAATCAATATAATTGGTGTTTGTACTCTTTTGTATGTGTTCCTAAACTAATTTTTGTGGTATAATCATCTTAGGATAAGTGTTAGTCTAATAAGTAGAGTAAACATCACAAAAATTGATGTATTTTATAGTCTATTTTCTATGTATAGAATTAGGCATAGGTTATTAATATGTCATGTTTATTTGTTCTTAAAGGTATTCTAAAAAGGGTAAATGTTCTATAAAAAGTTATAGAAAATGGGATAGTTCCAAAAAGGAAAGTGTATTTTTCAAGTCATAGCATAGCACATCAAAAATATATGCTATTTTTTTTAAAAAAAGAGAGAGGGCATGGTGTCATTTTATAATATGATTGGCAATGATGAGAAAAAAAAAGCATTTTGAAAGTTAGTGGTTAACTCAATCTTAGAAATTGATTCTGGGAGATGATAATACAACCTAACATAAGGGAAAGGATGAATGTACATCATAGATCATTGATTTAAATCATCTCACATGTAGTAATGATTATTGCCACCTAAAAATAGTCACATCTCCCAAAGGACAAAGCTTCAATCATATATCAAACATGGGATAATCAAGATTAGGGTAAATGCTTCATGTGCCAAATTATTTCAAAAAAATTATCCAAACATAGGAATAATTTAATTGAAATTTATATTTCATATTCCCAACAAGATCCCTCTTGATATTTTGCTTCTACATTGACACAAGTTCTACAACTTTTCCAAATGGACCAAAAAAAGAAATTTGAGCCTAAGTATGTGGATTTGATATTAGATGACAAAGTGGTAGCTACAATTTTTGAAATAGGGTGGCTTGGGTTATTAAATAAGTTTCAAGGGTATGAAAATTAGTTACTAAAATATTTAAATTCCAATTTATAGGATATATATATACCATGTTAAGGGGGGTAATAATTATAGTTACTAGCCAAGCAATTAGTAAGCTATTATGCATTCTTGATGAAGGCATATGAATAGTAGGTAGGTATAATGTCAATGACCTCATTTATATATTCCATGATAAGGGTTAGATCCATAGTTAATTTTTATCCCTCAATGAGTTTTCAAAATAATAAAAATGGATAGCCTATTTGAACCATGGAGGACAACTACTTTTTAGGTAATCAAGTATATGGCATGTGATGGGCAATATGGCTCACTAGGTTACAAATACATGAGGTTTACCATATATTTAATGATTCGTAAACTAAAATGATTCAACTCAAAGTGAATTTTTAAATACAAATACTAAAATTTATCAAACATAAACAAATTCTCAAAAAACTCAAAAGAACTTGTAAAATATTTGGCATAAAACGTTCTCAGTTGTTGAGATGGAATGGAATTGTCAAAAGACTTGTTACTTCCATTTACCAATTTTTTATTTTTTTTTAATAATGTTGTGTTATAGTTGTCAAAATTAACTAATTTCATGAGTTCATTTACTAATTAAAATCAAATTAGCAAAACTGAAACAAAATCATGCATCAAATGACAATTACCAAAACATGAAATGTGATAATGGAGTTTGGCTCAATAATAAATGCCTACATCTCTGGGTTCTCCAAAGGAGTGGACCATTTCCATTAAGAGCACTTCAAATACCTAGAAATAATAAACAACTTTCCTACAAGCTGATCTCTTAATGCAAAAATTTACCTTCACCATGACTGATAATCAAGCCTGACACCTTCAAATTTTGTGAGTCTTCACACCTACAAATTTGCTTCAAAAGTCCTAAAAATCTCCTCTATGGGCTTAAAATATACTCCTCCAATAGGAAAATTGGATAAAAAGAGTATTAATACTATGTATTATGGCTGGAAAATGGATAAAAATCCATTACATAAGCTTTCCCAGAGCTTTTACAAAGTCTCGGCCTCTTAAAATAAAAAACACAGTCCAAAAAGTTATGATTTCAAATAGAAATTAGTCCCCTTTATAACACTTCAACCTCCATGTCTGAAGTGGTCAAGGCCTATCCCTTTTGGGTGGCAGGTCAAGGGTTCAAAACTAGCCACCCTTTCTTTTAGGTGCCTTTCATGCATTTGAAATCTTCTTTCCCTCCTTTTTAGGTGCTTTGACTTATTCTTGGGCACATTTGTCCCACATGCACATAATTTTTGGATAAGTATAGGCTTTAACAAGGTATGCACCTTCTTTAAACATGTCAATGCCCCCGTTTAGGTGCTTAGTTAGCATGCACATTGGTCAAAATGCCAAACATGCACCGTTGGACTGGGTCCTTCTTCAAACTCACCACCTCGGTCAAAGAGCTTATCTCACGCTGCCACATGGCATGTTGATGATGTGACATATCATTGAACCAATTTTTTTTAAAGCCTTAGCATTTTCCAAGTGTCGACCTTCGATACGTCCAAATGTCTAAACTACCTCGAAACATGTGCCAAATGTAGTAAGAGCCATTTTTTGACCAATATTCATATGGCCATAATAGGAGCTCCTGAACTTGGATTTACGCTTGGAAAAAAGTGTTAGAAATCTCTCAATGAGCTCTACAATGTGCCACCACTAAAACTCTGACTTGAAACCATTTTTTAGAACACAATTTCTTATCATTTAATATAAGGTTTACAAACACCTAAATATAAGGTGAATTTTCATATGCTCTTTATAGGATCCATATAAATTATGGAATTAAAACATTGAAAAGGAACAACTTATATCAAACATCATGGTCTCATTCAACTCATTCATAAGCACCACTTCCTCAATAACCAAATGGAGAGGTTGATTGGGTAGCATTATTGAAGACTAAGATGAACATATGAACTAAAATAAAGATAATATCTCTTTATGTTGCCAAAACACTAAGGTCCATCTTAAAATAAGGAACATATATAAAAGTACCAACTCCAAAGAAATTACAAAAGAATACATTGTGACCTCAATTTTCACAAGTAAGCTCTAAGGTTACTCTAGATCTAGTTATTGTTCAAGAACCCATAGTCATATTATAGGAATAAATACAAGATCTAAAGATTGATTCACTTAAAATTATAAGGATATAGTCTTAAATAAAATGAGGAACTTCATAAGAACTCAACCCTCTAATTCATCCAAGAAGAAGAAGAACATTAATACTATAATAAGATGAGGATTTATAAAGAGATGTAATTGAGACACTTGGGACTCTTAATTTATAACCCCTATGAATATTCCAAGTGTGGGGGTATAACCTAAAATTTAAGGATTGAATTAGAAGGCATATCTGAGAAGACTAAGAGGGAATCATACATGAATAACGTGAAGGATAAATTAGGGATGAAGAGGCTAAAGGGGAATATGGAGTAGGAATTGAAGAATTGGTAGATATGGCAAAATGATTTGAAGAAGATATAGTATAATTTCCTCCACCTTAACCTTCATATCCTCTACCACCATCTAAACTAATTATTTATAAATGAAAATCCCCATTAGAGGAATAAGAAGAAGAGGTCTAGTCCTCTAGTCAAGATGAATAAACAAGGTTACAACAAGCCCATATTTGCTCTAAAGTTGAAGCCATAATAAAACAACAAGTAGAATAAATTTTATTCGTATAATTTAGTTATAAGTTAAAGACAATACCACATATTATTATAAAAAATTATTAGAAGAATTATATAATCAATCTATGGAAAAAAGATAATGAGATAGGGGTGCTTAGACAAAAATAGCTAAGATTAAAAAAATAGTAGACCAAGAGGTCCAAGAACATCAAAGGAAACAAGTAAACAAGGGATTCAAAGCCTTATTGTCTTATCATGATGCCATGCCCATTTGGGATGAAACGTGCACAAAATTTAGGAGGCTTAAATTAGATAATATGAAGCTTAAAGAGGAAAAAAAGAGATTAAAAGAAGATTGTGATGAGGAAAGGCAACAAACTAAGAAATCCAAGGCCACCCTTCAAGTATTTTATGTTCTAGGAGAAAATATTTTGCCTTGTATAATATATTCCTCTACTTATATCCTTGTATTCAATAATAATCTTATAAATGGAAGTTATTGAGAATCTCGTATGACCAGAACCATGAAATCAAGTGTGAGAAAGGTGAATATTAATCCAAACCATCATGATCTTTTGTGTGAGTTATATTTGTGTGATCTCATTTTAGGAGATATGTTTGGATTATTGGTCAACATTTTTATTGGATAAATATATCTCAAATCTCTCCTTTCCACTCTTAAAAATCAATTTGCATAAGAACAAAGGAATGATGAATATTTTCATAGAGAAAAGATAATAGTGTTATCACTCAAACCATGAACCTGATGGATTTCAAAATCATTAAATGAGATAATGGGATTATCCCCCAAGGGTGGAACTATTTAACTCATTGGTACAAACCTATAAATAAGGCTAACCTCATTTTAATATAAATGTATTTGATTTAGGATCAACATGCAGGCCTAAAAGAGTTGAAAGGAAATCTAACGCTAATTCTAAATCTAAAATATATTAAGGGTAAAATGGAGAAATGGGATTTATAAAATTTAAAATGTGATGAACCAAGACTATAAATATCATCTATACATTATTTGAATATCACACTTAAACTATAAAAAAATGATAAAACAATACACAATCTACAAAAGGACACTTCACTTACATAAGTAATTGTTATGAAGGAGTAAGACATATATAATGCTAAGAGGGACAATAAGTGGTCCAAAGATAGTGCCTACATAATGTACACAGAACATATGACCTAAAAGGGAGGGACAAGTTATGCAAAAAGGTGTTGAGGGATGGACAACAATGAGAGGGGTGATAATTAGCCACAAGTAAAGATAAAGAAACTAAAAATACACACAAAATGCAAGAATCATGAAGAAATACAAATTAAATTATCATTAGTTACAAGGATAAAGTGGTAAAGGTCTCATGGAGAGAAAATAGGACTCTATATAAGACCTTAATTTCCCAGTGTACCTAGACTTATTACATAATTCAATGCTAACTATTTCTATAACATGCATGATCATTACTTGAAAACTCTACAACAAAACATTGAATATTGTTAAATATTTACCCAACAACATTTTTATGGAGTAGTAATAGCATGTATGAAAATATGGGATACATTGAACATCCCTTTGAAGAGAAGGTGGGCCAATCTTTGATGGTGACTCCATAGGGATAATGTTATTACACATATATTTTCATACAATCAAGGGGGAAATAGACCTTGGATTGATATGAGTTTTAGGTCACCACTCTTGCTTAGTCATATGTCACCATGGTATAATGCATCACCCTAGTCCAATGAGTATTTTCATATATTAATGGAATTTATTATTACAAATATGGGATTTATACATGCAACTGAGGAAAATTGGGGCACTCACTATGACCTCTATGATCTTAGCTAAAGGTTGGAGTAGAGAGTATTTAACTATGATGAAATAAGGTTGTAGTTTTCAGGAGGAATTTCAAATGGTAAAGTGTGGGGGAAATGATGAATCCATTAAATGTCTCATTATATCCATACAATAACCCTATTGTTATCATCTAATCTACCTTCTTGGAATGAATATTATATGCATTTTATGATGTAGTTGTAGTCTAAAGTAGAATGTTAAAAATTATATCTTAATTTTTATGTGAGTTAATGATAGTCACTTTTACCACTAATTCCTAATTATTTGTATGATTATCCCTTAATTTTTCATGTACATGTGATGTAAATATACTATGCTCAAACATTATGAGTTTTGGAAAGTGAATTAAACCCTTGGAAATAAGCTTATAATATTATGGATTATTATAGTGAAGTTATAGAGTATGAAAATCAAGATCTATATTACAACAATAAGATCTAGAGTCTATCATTAAATATTTAGAGTAAAACAATAAGCTCTAGAGTACTACAAGAAAGTTCTAGAATGTTACAAACAAGTTCTAAAATAGATCAATAAAACTCTAGTGTTTTCTAGACATATACAGAGCTTATCAAAGGCATTTTTGTATGAACTACAATGTTTAATATACCTCTCCAAGATGTCCAAGGGTCATTATATGAATCATATAGACACTTACCATTTATAACATTTTATTTATGGGTCTAGTATTTATAGTAATGTTTTATAAAAACACCACTCTATGTATTATGGTATTTTAGGTTACCATAACAAGAACAAAATGTAATAACAATATGTTGTAACTAAATTAAAACCATGCATTATTTTACTTCTCAAAGTGGGAAATAGTTGCAACATATTTCCTATTTTAAAAATAAGTGGATTGCAATTGTGATACTGTTAGATTTCTAATATATTTTAATAAAATAGTTAGAGGAATATTTAAGCTTAATACAACATATTCCCTTTTATTCTATGTTCAATAATGTTATAAAAAGTAGAGAGAATTGAATATTGTAAGCATAAAAGGTACTTGTTAGATCAATTTTATAGATTGTAACCTTTTTTATAAATCAATGAAGCTTTGAATATTCCTAAAAGATTGAGTTGATATAAATTTTTTCCAACGGAGAGAAAGGGATCACTCACCCAAGGAACCAAAATATGTGTTGTTATTTATGTGTGTCTATGTTATTTACTATTTAATCCTTTGAAAATCATTTATATCATAAGTGTGGTTTGATTAACTTGTAAGTATGTTGTGTGTTTGTCTCAAGTTACTATTTATGATTTTTCCAACATTTTGTTTTCAAGAATGATCATTTCAAGTAAATTGAATTGTAAAATAAATTAGAGTGTTTTTTCCTTTTATAATAAATTGTTTTTGGGTAATAATATTTTATTTATATCAAGAGTGTTTCTTTATAGAGAAAGAGTGTTTTATTATAAGTGAGTTTATTCCAGCATTTCAATTCTATATTATAGTGTTTTTATTCCAAAAAAATAAATAATTTTAAATTTAAGGTTAATTATATTATATCTTAAAGTTAGTTCATCCATTAAAAAAACCCCAAAACATAACTATTGACAAATAGATTGCACACCTTATTGTATACAACCATTGTAAATTAGCCCTAGTTTTAATGATATTAACCAATGAGTTGATTAAATGAATGGATTTAAGACACCATATCCTACACCTTATTTATATATACATATCTCAAAATATTTTATCACTTGATGCATTTTAAAATTCATATGAATGTACATGTCACAAATTTTTCCCATAGAAAAGTCATATTCAACATCTATGATCCAAACATGCTCTATGGTCCTTCCATTGATGGTATCATAGGATAGTTTCCTTTCAAAAGTAAAAAAATCAAATATTAAAATAAAAAATAAAATTAAATATTTCAAAAATTCAAAACATTCAGAATATGTTCAAAAATTAAGAAATTGGGACATGAGCATAACATGATTTTCTAGATTACTTATTTACATGTGTTATTTATCACATTTTTTGGTTATATAACATATTATTTTTCAAACACACATGAATTATAGGTTGTATATGAGTGTAATGAAATACATTAATTATAACATTCTTAGATGCTAGATTCCCTTCTACAAGTGGCCATACCTATGTTGGGGGCATATAATTCTACAAGTTACATCATAACAAGTTATATATTTATATGACCTCAAATACCATGTTAAGATCCATATTTTACAAGTGCCGTTTTACTTACTCATATATAACATTGTGTTATATGGATATGTTACTTTTAAATAATATGAAATCAATACATATGGATGGAATAGACTAGTTTTTCACTTGTTTTATGTTCTTTTGATGTGGTTTAATTTATTTCATGATAAGCTAAGACATTTCGTAATTATTGTATGTGGACCTTATCCATTGTGTGAAAATTTGTTGAATATCTCTATGAGAATATTTTTTGGTATGTTCAAAATTTGAACATGTTCTTTGTTTGTGGCATTCATAATGTCCCTTACATGTAACCATTGAAATTTTTTGTTGTGACATATGTGTGTCCATTGTATGAGACCATTGGCTTTAGTGTATTACATTGTGTGAAAATTATGTATTGTGATCATTGTGATTGATGAACTTGATTAGTGGTTCCATGATCTATATCATGCACTTTTACTACATAGTCAACTTCATAGATATGTTAATTTACTTCATGTTTCATTTTTAAATCTATATACACATGACACTTATATGCCTCACATTCAGTATATTACATACATAATTAAATAATTACATTTATATTATGAAACACTCTCCAACATCATGAAATAATACCACATGATCATATCACTATCATGTGATACAATTAACTCTTCTTTTGAGAAGATTGAATTGTAGGAAACATGCCTCATCTCAAAAAGGGGGTATCATAGTAGGTTTGTATTAGAGATCCAAGCCTCTATGAACATAAAATTATCAAATTTGGGATAGATTATATGTTTCAATGATACATAATATAGGTTTTCAAAGATAAAAAGAAACTAAAAAATCAAACACATGACATATATTAGCACATTTGTATAGATCTTGGGGGAATATAACATGTGTATATACTCATTTTGAAAAAAATCAAAGTAAAAATTCATATACACTTGAATGCATATGCATGAAGCATATGAAAAATAGTTAAAATATCAAAATTATAGGTTGAAAATATAGTTCAAATTAAGCATACAGGTGTATAACATTATGTACAATTCACCACAACCATGATACTCATTCATCCTCATGATTATTTAAATTTCAAATCTCAAAGCTCAAAATCTCAAAGGGAATGATACTTATTCATGCACACACCTTCAAATCTCAAAGTTAGAAAATAAAAATTGTATATTTTGAAGTAAATATATGTACAATGTGGTCATGATGGGAGCATGAATATTTTTCATTCTCTTTTGATCATGAAAATTATAATTAATATTTGTCTATAGTGGTGTGATTCAAATATATTATGGGTAATGTACGTTAAGGTTAAATAACATGTAATTTCCATGATGTTACTTATAATAAACCCATTATGTATTTCCATATTATATTGTGGCTAATATATGTTCAGTTTCATCGATGCTCAAAGATGATAACATTATTTTTAGTAAATCCATTGTGGTTTCACCTTTTTAGATTAGTACTTAGGTAATAGTCCATATTAATGAGATTTAAAATAATTCATCTTTCCAACTCGAAATATTACTTATTTATTCAAATTTGGATTTTATCACTCTCAATTTATCATTGGTTTAAATTATCCAAGTACCTCAATAAGGGGGCATAGTTATCAATCATCAGTTATAATTTATAGGGAAATTTAGTTTCACCTACATAAATGTGTAATCCTTCCTTACTCTCTTTTTATATCTTCAATTTTCAAAGCTCACCTTTTTCAAAAATCAAAATGGATAAATGACTAGTTCATGTGTTATTTTAGGGTTCAATAAATTTGAGTGTCATGCACAATTATAGTATCCTCTCAAAGAAAAAGTGTGTTATACACTCTTAGGTTTAATTATTTATCCTTTATTATATAAATTTAATTATTATAATAAAATGGGGGGATATATCTCATAATTAGGGTCAAAAGTACTTGATAATGCTAGTTCTCAAAACATATTAAAACATGACTTTCACCCAATACATGACTCTTATTCACCATTACTTTAGTACTTTTATCCATATGTGGCATAAACCTTTTATTTACCATATTTAATACACATAAATTTCAATGTGAAATTCCCAAACTACTTAAAATCACCTTTCAAATATCTCTAGACTAGGACAAGTGTCCTTAATCTTTTGAGATAGGTCTAGTCACACTATTGTCCACCTCGGTTGGCCACATCTCACATAAAGTAATAGTTAGTTTTCAAAATTAAAATCATTATTTTGGTTATTCCCTCATGTTTCATAAGGTTGGCCAAAGGAAATAATCAAAATGTTTTCCTATAAATACATATCAAATGCCATTCATTAGACCCACTAACTATTCACTTGGTTAAATATTCTGTTCTATTGCACATTGATAAAATATTTCATATTATTTTTAAAGTCCATATCACTCAGAAGGACCATTCATAATCCATGTCTATAAAATCCCAAATAAAATAAAGAGATCATTATCAAGTATCAAGGCCATATTTCTAGTTGCATACACATAGTCAAGGAGAACAATTACACATTCACTATAAGTGGGAGAAATACATGGGATTGATTTCCATCCTTTAAGTATTATATACATAGTAATTAGCTAATCATCAAAGGGTGTTTAAGGTCAGTTTAACTCATTACCCTCTCCATTTTTTTTTATAGGTTTTAAGTTATCAAAGTATTTTTAAGGTTTTGAAGATAAAATAAGGAAAACAACAAATTCTACATGACATAATTTGAATCATGATATCTTAAATTGCTTAATAGACACAAGAATAGAAAGAACAACAATCAATATCTCATCATAGTTAACTATGAAAAATCCATGATCAATAGACTCAATCAACCTATATTTATATCTACCTATAATTGTCCTATATATTAATATTCTTTGACTCTAATTTTGATCTGTTACAATTAAAATCCTACTTTATCTAACTTTATTTGTCAAATATTAATTATAATAAATTTCAATAAGTTCATAGCTAATATAATTGAATGGCCTATGTCACCTTACACTTATAATGAACTTATCCAAAATTAGTTTTTGACTCTATTCCTAATAATGAGCATGCATAATCACTTATTTTAGTGATTTTAATAATCAAACATTCATAAAATTCAACTAAAATCCTATTTTAAGCTAAGTGATTTTATTATTATACTTTTCAACAAATAAAAACTTTCTATATTTAAAAATTTTCAAAATAATAATTATTAATTACTATACATTTTTATCATTATGATATGCTCTAGTTTTTACACATATTAGAATACAAGCATTTTATTGTTTTATAAAAAATAGGTTAAACCAATTAGAGATGTTATAGGTGAAGCTAAAAATAAAAATAAGAAGACCTAATATCCTTATTTGGGGACTCTAGAGACTAGGTTTGCATTAATAGTTCATCATAGCTTCTTAAATCTTTAGAAACATTGTGAAAACTAGCCTTCATAAGTGTAAGAATCTTACACCCTAACTCCTCTTATTCTTAATAAAGTGGATTTTTGTGTATGATCAAGTTAAATATCTTGTATATGAAAAATTGTAATTAGGATCCCTATATATATAGATCCAATTCCTAAATGTCACCTATCAAAATTAGTCAACAACTTTGGCCCAATAGAAATAGTTTGAAAAGTGTCAGTATACACAATACTTATTTATCCCAATCAAATAAGTTGGCTAATGGAACAATGTAGGTTTCCATAGACATAGTTTAATAAGTTGAGGAAAGGCACACAAATAGGAAGAAGAGGGGTGACAAGGGAGAGTGAGAAAAAATGGAGGCTATACTTAATAGATGATGATAGGTAAAGGTATATGTATCAAATTATCATCAATTTAATCTATTACAAAGTAACACGAACCAACCCACAATAATATTGGTTCATGTTTATTCTAATTTAGATTATGTGACCCTAATTATGATATAAAGTTTAATGTAATCTATATTTTAAATTATTTCAATTAAACATGAATTTGGATGTCAATACTAAAATTAATTTGACAAGTGGCATATGCTAAATATAGAGAATATTAAACAGATAAATATACTTAGCTTTTATGATTCACTGACTCACTCAGATTAAATTTGGATAGTGAAGAGGGATATAAGTAGGCATAAGAGTTAATTAATACAAAACTGAATACCTATGTGCATAGGCTCACTAATGTCACCATGTGGAAAAATAGTTGAAATTACTAATTGAGGTGTATGTTATTGTTTTATACTGATTTGACTCTCTATGATTATATAGTCAATTGATCCTACATGTGATACCTCTATGTGTGAAATATTAATGGTTGATTGTGTGCATTAGTCTATAATTTAGTATCCTTGTCTTTAAACCCTATATCCTCTTATGAGGGGTAGAAACTTGTAACACTTGATAAGTGTAATGGGCCAAGTTGACCCCAATCACACATGTTGATGATTGACCATTGCCTATATATACAATACTTTGAAGAGGGATGTCAATCCACACATAATTATTCCCCTTAATGTGAATATGTAATTATGATACTTTGTTATATAAATACACATAAAATCTATATTTATATATTGGAAAAATTAATCTTGGTGTGGCTTGGTATGTTTTATACTTGATGATAACTACTTATAGTGATTGATTTATAGTTTGGTAATAATATGGCAGATGTGCTCAATGTGTAGTACTATATATATGCTTCACAAATAAGTGCACAATGAGTACTAAGTGTGGTTTTAGATTGCAATTATATGAGTCCATTTAGGTTATTTCTCTCACCATTGATATGTAAATAAAATTTTATGTACCATAGGAATAATTTAATTTTGAAAAATAACCATTGTTGGAAAAGGGTTAATAACATCACCCTTAGGTAAGTTTTGTCAATGAAAGTGTCTAAGCCTAATGTTAGTGTCTAGGATATAATAATGTAGATCTAATGATATAAAGATGCTTGAGTAAGATATTGAACTAGTTTGACATATATTGATAGGTTATTGCAGGTGATTGATTTAAAAATGAGAGGTCCAAAATTATAGCAAGTACGTGGATGCGAGAGAAAAAAATAGGCATAAATGTGTACACAAATAATGTTTAGTGAAGTTATGTCAAATTTGACACTTTTAAGTGTTTAATTCCATATTTTTGTATCTAAAAATGCCCCACTTTTATCTATTATTAAAATATAGTACAAATACTAGAGTAAAATGTGTTTTAATCTAATTTGGATTATTAGGTGAGATTAATAATTAAGATAGAAATTTGAAATGTAATATAGATCAATAGATATGGAATTTAAGCATATATTTGAATGTGAATGATTGAAAATTGATTCTTATAATTTGATAAGGGCATATATTAAATATGGATGCACTAAATATATCATGATACATAGCTTTTTGGGTTGACCATTTTTTTCTGATTATGTTTTAGAAGTGGAAAAATGGGATAACCAAGCATCTAGTTTGTTCAATTCATGCACTAATATGCTACCTATGTTGGGTTAGTTATGTATAATCATGTAAGTATCATTAGTCAATACAAACCTACATAGAATTAAGATATAATGATTGGATGGTCACATATAACTATCATTATTTATTTTTGATCCCGAACTTTGGTGATATACATAAATTATAAAATTAGCCTCATTTAGCTTAAAAAACCTATATTTATTTGTGAAGGCTAGAAGAATACAAAAATGGGGGAAATTAAATAGAATGAGATAACTCCAATCACCCCTAATTTATGATTGGCTACTACCTATGTATCTAAAAATCCAAGGAGGTAAATAAAGCCACATATAGTTCTTCAACCTAGAGTGATTGTGAAATTGTGCTCCTTTTCTATGTGTATGTAAATAATAATTAGATTTAGTACATGGAAATGTTTTATTTAACCTATAATTTGAGTGCTTCAGACTTGGATTATAAATTATCCTAGTGTTAGGAATGTAAATTGGGAAGAATATGCTAGATTTTATTACTATGTAATAGTTTATAGATGTATCATAAATAATTTCCAAATCCTTTTTGAATGAGACATTAATTTTTTTATATGAATCTATTTGATCATTTTCTCATGCCACTAAAATGATAGTCTAATAGACCAACCTTTAGGATGGGGTTATTTATTAATTTATTTTTGTGGGAGTAGGATAGTTCTAACCAATGTGGGTCATTATTAATTGTCAATAATGACCATAACTATAAAAAAATGACCTGTGTACAAGTGGATTGTTCTGATAGTCTAGAGATGTGAAAATATTTAACAGGTTTGAAATAGATAATGAAGTTTATGTAGGTGTATAATATTATAGTGAAAGGGTTGAATCATAATATAAAATTCAAGTGTGAGAGGATGGAAAATTAGGACATTTTTTAGGTTCTCAATTCATGCATGGTAAATGTGTGTCAAGCTCATTATTGTCAAGTACTACAAACAAAAATTTTATATCTACAAATTCTCCCTTTTATTCTATCATTGGAATTGTTAGAGTAAAAGGATAAAGTATATCTAGTGTGTAAAACACACTTTTATTATTGGGATATGGATCCAAATGTATGAGCTTTCTCCTTGAAAATATATAATGAAGTGAATTAATTAATGTCCATATGTGAAATTGAAAATTGAAATAAAAAGGGTTAGATTACACTTATGTGTTGGTACAAATCATCTTTCATTCATATATTGTTGGATATGATGCTTACTCAATGAATCATTGGATATTTTGGGTGATCATGCCCCATAATTATGTAATTATGCATGATACCAAGTTGGGAAGGAAATATTATCCAACCCTCATGAATGTGGGGAAAAGTACATAATGTACAAACCCAAATAAATATGTAGGAAAAAGGTAGAGAGAATCATGTACCTAGGTTTAACTAAAAAATAAAACACTATGCAAGAAAATGAGAGAAAAAATTAGGCAAGGTTTAATAAAATGAATCAACCACTACATATGGTTTATAGATTCAAATGTAATTTTCACTCTAGTTCTATCGAGTCTGATCCATATAAGAAAAAAAGCATGATCTCAATGGAATGATCAATGTTCATTCCCTCATCATGTATGTAGGTTTTAATAAGTGTGAAGTGGCATGATGACCCTTTTCTATTCAGCTATAATTGTTTTTTTTGTACATGTGTTTGAACCAGTATCATACCCCATGAATTTATATGTTGAATTTGAGAACCTATATCCCAAATGTATATGAATGTGAAAATTTTAAATTCTATTATTATAAAATATTATTCATATTCTTATAAACTATTGTGCATATTATTATAAACTATTGTGCATATTCCCATGCATGTGCACTCAAGTGTGTATGAATATGTGGTTAAATGTCCATAAAGTCAATGCATATACACAACATATACCCCTTTACTTTGTATTAATTCACTAATGATTATCATATATAATAAATAATTTGATATTTTAACCACTTAAATCTATTAAATTTATAAAACCTATACTCTGATATGATTTTTTACTTATGGAGGTTTATGCCTCTAAGACAATCCCACTATAATGCCCCATTTTTTATATGAGTGATGTATTTTGTAAGTTACTATTGACGTAGAAGATTGCACCCAGTGGCAGGAAAACAAGTTCCTACCCTCTCCTTGCAACATGGAAACTCCTCTCTCACTTGTGGGATGGTGAAGTAGGAGAGGAGAGTCTCTAGATAAGGGCTACCTCCCTTTGATGCATCATGTTTGCTTTAGACAGTGCAAAAAAATAGATATAGATATATATAGCTATAACAAAAGGGGGGATGAAAAGAGAGAAGAAATGAAAAAAACAAACAACCTACTCTAAAAGAGGTGATGCACCAAAATGAAATGTTGACCTTCACACATCCACTCTCAGAATTAGACAAATACATACATACTCTACGCACTTGGTAGAAGGACTAGGCTGCTAAAACTGGCAAGGAGGCTTCAAAGGAAAATCCAAAATAGAGATCACCCAAGGTGCTATGAAACACATGCTTATGAAGTAATTTATTTTGCTCCTTCACTCCCAAATACTACTCTTCTCCTATCAGCTACAATAATGGCACCTTATAGACAACAGGTCTACTGGTGTTGAACCTATGAGAGCATCAAAAGACAATTACTGGACACAAGCAAACATTCAATGCATACACAAAAATGTCTATCCAAATGGAGGTAAAAAACTACATTTGTATTGATCCAAGTGAAATTTTGCAGAGTTGTGCCCTTTACAAGTGTGGAAAAAGATCCTTTAATAATGACAAGTTCGTGATATATAAGAGAAAAGCAAGAAGAGAACTTGGTGCTTCTTTGATAAGTTGGTCTATCTCATCTCTCCTTGGGAAGAACAAGTCGCTTAAGGAATTAAATGGACTGTGTCTTTTGTCTACTCAAAAACTATCCCCTTTTTGATGACTTATGCAGTTTGTCAATCCATTTAATTAAAAATGGAGGAAAACTAATTTTATCTCAACTGTTTGTGCCTTTCATGATTAATTCATAGGGACTACTCCACCTACTGAAGTCACTTCCCAAATGGTGCCACTTGGATCAATTTCTAGCTCACTCTATCCTTTACCACTTGGGTTGCCTTGTCACTCCTATACCCTGTCTATCATTTTATTTGATTTGTCCTTTCTTAGTTTTGTCGCTGCAATCTGGGCTCCTTTCCGATTTCTTTGGTTCTCCTTTGCTTTGAAATGAAATGGCTATTCAGCTTCATGAAATTTGACATGCATACACCATCACCATTTTGAAAAGCAATGGCTCTTCTATCCTCTTAAGATTGGTAGCCTCTGGGATGGCCTCGAGACTAGTCAAAACATCATCGGGTTCTTTCCATCTTCTCCACAGCCTTCTTAATTCTTTGTAGGCACTCTGCCTTTGTTATTTTCCCAGCACCCTTCACCCTGTTAGTTTGATGGTTTGCATGGACTGCTGATGCAAACTGCTGATGGGCCTTCGTTTGTTTCATGGACTGTCTCAAGCCTTAATATTTGCATTGAGCTTTTGAAACTCTCGCAGACTTTGTATGCTCCGTGAACTTTATGTTTTTCATGGACTTTTGTCCACAGACATTTTCCCATGGAAAAAAAGTTTGTAGAAATTCTCTCAGCTTGTTTGCTTTGTAATCCCATGGACCTTTATCCATAGACATTTCCTGTGGACAAAAAGTCCACAAAAATTTTGCATGTCTTTTGCTTAGACTTAGCTGTGCCCACTCCTTTGCATTATTTTATGAGCAACCTAGATTCCTTTTGATGCACTGGCCCTTCACTAGGGCATTTGACTTGGACTTCCCCTTCAGCCGAAGGGTACTCCTTTGAACTAAACCTATTGAACCAAAAATTGGTTCAATGTTTCAAGGTCCAACCATTGTGCGCTAATTTCCCAATGAACCAAGCTGACAAACCTTTCCATTGAACATTTTCATTGAACTAAACCATTGAACTAAACACATTGAACCAAAATGGTTCAACGGTTTAAAAGTTTGACCATTTAGCCAATGAACTTTTGAACCAAATTTAAACAAGCCTCTTTGAACCAAGAGACCGAACCATCCATTGAACTTCTTCTTTTGAACCGTTTGGTTGAACTTTTGTCCTTGAACCAAGTACGTTGAACCTAACCCATTGAACCAAATAATTGGTTTAATGATTCAATGATACGAAGGTTCAACGCTATTGAAATTAAATGCTTGAACTGAATGATGAACCCTTTGAACCAAGGGTGGTTGAACCACTAAACCAGGGCATGAAATGAACTCTCTAATCTTACTTATCCGAAAAATGATTGGCATTAAATAGTAGGTGAAGAAGGTGACCAAAATTTTGCCTGTGGGAAAAATAGGTCAATAGTTACTAATTTTAAAATAATGAACTAAATATAATTATTTATAAATACAACATCATGTAATATCATTTGACCATGTAGAGAGTCTATCACCATAGTAATATATGT